>CM026071.1:23937500-24354472 GCA_014839685.1 Anableps anableps | reverse complement strand
GTACTGTGTCCCAAAGATGGACGTGATGTGGTGTGAAATATACATTTAAAACCCAGAACAAAAGCAAAACACCTTGTGAAGAAGCTGGCAGAAGCTGGTGTCATTATCCACATTGAAACATTGAGTTTTGTACCGAAATGAGCTGAAATGCCACTCAGTGAGGAGAAATCATAACCTCAAAAGCAACATAAAAAGGCCAGATTTCAGTTTACAAATGCACACATCAACGTACACTTTTAATTTTGGAGACATGTCCTGTGATATTTGGCCACAATGACAATTATTACATTTGGAAGAGAGGGGAAGTTTGGAAGCTCATCTTCAAAACAATCACTGTTTCCTTTAACCTAATTTAGGTAATCAGTACTTTTTTTTCTTTAGGCCTATATTATGTTTTTTGACATTGGATCCTGTTTGTACCTTGTGTTAAGCATTTTATTTTGAACCTCACCATGTGTAAGGACTTTTTAAAAAAAGACTGATTGATTTCATACAGATTTCTGAATTTTCAGAAATGCTGTCTGGCAAGCTGTAAAGAATTACGAAAACAGCAAACGAAGTTACTGCACAGAAAAATATAGCTGATAACAAAAAAAATCTAGTCTGTATAATGGCGGATACACTATTCCATGTGACTATAAGCTGTAGAAGCAAGCTGACCTTATAAGAACCTGTTTCCTTTACTCCATCTGCCACTAAAATGGGGTCAAGACTTATACGGTTCTAAGCTTTAGAAAAGCAGCTCCCTTAAGTTGAATATCCTGTTATTAGTAGCTAATTACCTAAAACTTCATAAGTTTGTTAGCAGAAAAAGGGCTTAATGATATCTTGTTAGCAATGACCTTTTGAACATTTATTCATTTTCAGAGTTTTGAAAACTAATGTAAAGTAACTAAAATTGTGCAGTTTGAAGATACTGACAATATACTCCAGTACCGATGTCATGTTATATTCAACTTCACCAGATTTCTACTTCATTTATCTAAGCACTTCAAACATTTGTTACTATTTTCTGATTTTTGTTTAGAACACTGCAGCAAATCATCTTATTAAATTCAGAAGATTCAATGTCTTGATTTTTCCAAGCATATTAGCAAGCAACCCAGATAGCAAAAGTTAATTCAATGTTGAGTTTTGGTCAGAAAGCTTGATTTTTAGTTTGAGGTTAAATCAGTATTGGAAAAAAAACACTATAAAATGGTTAAACTTATGAATCAACATTCATAAGTTTAGCAGGCATCCCCCTCCCCTCCTCTCCATCTTTAGCTCCCTGCCGTCAGATGAAAACACGATTAAAATAAAAAAATCGCGCCCGCATCTTAGAAGGGGCAGGAGAAGGGGAGGTGAGGGAGTGGAGTGGTGCCTAATTAGCACCCATTCTCTGTTATTAATCATATCATTTACACATGCACAAACAGCTGTTAAATACAGAAAATTCAGACTAGAAATAATTTGTCACCATTGCTTTAGTGCCCCCTCTAGTGCAGTGCTCCCTCTAGCGCAGGGCCCCTATTTATCGCAGATAGTGCATACCCACTTTTGTGCCACTGATTGACATATCGGGGATATTCAGAGTAGCCATGGAACGTAGGCTACCACTTTTCAAACTATGCTTTGAGTAATCAACAGAGCACGAAGAACTCCACACATCAGAGCAGCAGTCCTTCCACCACAGAGAATAATGCTTTAGGCTCAGAAGCGGAAGAATGAAGACCAACCACACAAAGTAATATGTTTGGTGTTAGGGTTTTTACCTAATTGAAGTTGGTTAGAGTTAGTGTTTAGCTAACTGCTAAGGTACGCTAATAGGAACTCCTATGTCTCACTAATGCTTGTTTGCTAGCTCATTATTTCTAAATAAGTCAATAAATGATCTCTCTTAGAGCAGCTTACTTAGAGCAAGCTAAAAATATATTTCAGCAAATTTGAAAGTGAGTCAGTTGAGACTGATGTTTAGCCAACTGTTAAACTAAGCCATTAGCAGCTGCTGAGCTATTCATGGGCTGCATTCTTCAAAGGCTACATTTGAAGGCTGATTAAATCACAGAAATGCGATGAAGGCTGTCAAAATTTGAATACTGCTCTAAATGCGGCCAACAACTACGCTCTTCTTTCCCCCAGTTTGAAAGACAGGTCTGGTGTATTCTTCTCAGCCCACCATATCCCAAGATTCATTGCTGGTCAAATGGAGATTTTTGTTCTTCTTACTATGGTGGAAGAAGTGGGAGATAGAGCGGGAGAGGAGGATAGTTTTAAATATAAGTAACTATATTAAAATCTGGTGGTACAAAAATTAAAAGCTTAAAGCAGTTGTGTTGTTGGGCATTTATTTCCATAGATGTTTTTTAAATATAATTATGTAACAAATGTATTTAATTACTTAACGTCTTACTGTAAATAATTTAAAAGGATTAAATATGAAATAAAAAAAATTGGTACAAGACTTCAAGCTCCATGTTTACCAGATTGTGGTTAGCTGTATCTCAGTTGCTAGGCAACATAACATATACCAAGGTAAAAGCGGGAATAAATCTCAAGGCTAGCCTGTCCAGTTTCACAGCCGCTCAACCAAGGACCCGGCCTATGTCAACTGGGTACGCTGGGTCCTTCGAAGGATGCACCCCCTAAATTTGGATACACCCTATGTCACTGTGTAAGCTAGCGAGGCTGCAGCAAGGCTTCCATTTCAGATGAGCAACATCTCCACCTGCTTTCGTTCACATTTCATTACAATGACCCTAGAAAGGTCTGACAACCACAACTGAAATATAACAGATCTGTGAATCAGAATTAATTGTGCTAATAATCTATACTCTGTATTACTAGTCTGAATTACATTAACACAAGGAAGGACCAGATCTCTTTATATGCTTGAACGAGAGGTTAGTTACTTTTTTTTTTCTAAAAGCACATTTGTTCTCTTCAGGTAACCTTTACTGATATATTGCCACTTCTTTGAAAATGAGGGGCTTACATTTTTTTTCTCCACCTTTGTTATCACAATATTTTTGAGGAAATACCTTTTCATTATAATTGTTATAAGTGCTTTTGCTAAGAATTATATATTGGATTTTGAGGTTGGGGTTGATGAGAAACCTTCCCAAGTCTAGATTTAGACTTCAGCAGCTGTTTCAAGTAATTATTCTGACCAATTCTGACTTCCTGTAACTGAAGGCAATCCCAGCACTTTTAAAAAGTTTAAATAAAAAGCACAGTAAGTAATTTAAAAGACATCCAAGACTTTTCTGAATTAATTTCTTCCTATTGATATAAAAAAAAACTAACAGCTACTGTTCTTACTGTAGTCTTGCATTTAAAAAGAGGATTTAAAGATGCGAATCAGAATGTGGAACAAATTTTTTTTCACCAAAATACATTCAGAAAATCTTTGTGAAGGTACCTGATTTATAGGCAACATTGTACCTGCTGAGTCAATTTTAAAAAGTTGATGTGATATGATGAGAGTTGACAGTGTAGAGAAAAGTTCAATATTGTCAGTATGATCTCTGCAGTTAATTGGATGTTCTTTGCAGCCTGTACACAGTGGCAGTGTGGACAGGTGCACCGGGATGGTCCGACACAATCCATTGTTAGACATTGACTGCCTGACACACAGACGGGTAGTGGGGCTAAATCCCAATGATCCTAATTGGATTTTAGAGACTGATTGACATGCAGTCCGGTTCCACTGTATTTTTGGCATTCCACATGCAAGGAGGATCTAGTCCATGTCCCATGCAAAGAATAGTAAATACAAGGGGCTTTGTGTCGAAATCCTCTGTAATGTCAACAAGGTGGTGGCTGGTTCAGATTAGAAAGAATTAAAGGGAACAACACAAACTGTTTTTGTCAGATTTTGAGTGTATGAATCACACAAAAAATGTGATTTTACAGAAAAATAATAGCAACAGAAGCACTGCATCAAGCCCTTCTGTTAAAATTTCCTGGTCTCTCTTGCATTGGAACAGGTGACCTTGCTGTACCTCCACTCTGCCCAGATCAATACTTTCCCAGGATTTTAAAGCAACATGCTTTGATGCTCCCTAGCTGAAGTAAAAAGAGGGGGAAAGGGCCAGAAGCAAATAAAAAGAGTAAATGCAGGATATGAAAGAGAGTGTGAGGAATGAGCATTAAGGTGGGGTGAAGGAGAAATATATGGAGGGAAAGAAGGAGGGGAAACAGTACAAGAGGGATAAGATGTACATCAAGGATGTTTCAGGTGGGGGTAAAGGAAGAGAAAACGGGAGAGGGGGTGAATTGAGCTGAATGGATAGAAAGAGGGAGGGAGTGATGGTGGGAACAGTGATCTGTCAAAGCAGGCAGACTTCTCCTCCGCCCAGTAATCTGAGGTACAGTGTTTGTTTATCCTCCGTCCTCATTTAGACACAGGGACAGACCTGGGGTGGGAGGGGAGGCTGTTGGCCATCTCAGCAAGCCCATTTCCCCAACCCCTATTGTGTAGTGAATACAAAATAGTGTTTGGCTAACCAAAAAACCCTCCCTGAGGTTTCTTTGGTGACAACTGAAATACAGATACAGGGCTCATTCAAGACACTTTCCCATGCAAGGAACAAATGATTAACATTCTCAGAATTCTCCAAATCTTTTATTCAGATAGTCAAGGCTGACTGTATCTGTAAAGTCTGAAAGCATATCCAAAAGCTTCTACTTGTATTTTCTGAGGCTGTCTGCGACAGCATCTGATTCTCCTCTGTGAGCCAACAGAAACATCTCAATCCCACACACTTAACACTCGCACAAAAGAGGTGATGCGAAGGGACATGAGCGCGCGAGCGTGCGCGATGACGAGTATGTGTTTTGGTCTATTCAGGCTTGGCCCTGTCTTTTATACCGTAGGTGAGTGGGGCTCAGCTCAATAGATGCGACTGGGCTCAGAGTTGTACCCTTCCTCATCTTTTCTTCCGCTCACAAAAAACAGGGAGAATCCAGGACAAAAGATCCAATTACATGGCAGTAAAAGCAAAAGAAACAAACCCAGAAGTTGAGCTCACAAAATGTGCCCACGCGGACCTGGACTCCAGCAAATATACGCTCACACTACCATGCACCCACACACACACACACACACACACACACACACACACACACACACACACACACTGACAGTTTAACAGGCTCCATGAGTAGCAAAGAAAATGAGAGAATAAAGAAAATCTCTTGTTATAGACAAATTGCACACTCGTTCCACAGGGTATTAATGTAATATTAACATGGATAAATATGAAACGGTTTAATCAACAATGATTTAGGGAACTAAATTGATCCTTATTACTGATGAAGTATGAAAAGTTAAAACATTCAAATAGAAGCAAAAAAACAGCTAATCAAAAGCAAATATAATGAAATAAATAAATTAAGCACAAAAAGTAAGGAAAATTGTGTTTGGTTGATAATTTTGTTTTTACAGCAATGCTTTTCAACAATAATTTTAGACTTTTGGAAGTATTTTTTTCCCGTTAAATGGTGCCACATTGGTGAGGAAGATACATTTGTGGGTTGAGCTGTTAGTTGACTATGTGGGTTGCATTCATGAAAAAACTTGCCAAATCCTTTCTGTTAGTGCCAAACTACTTATTTGGCTATTGACTTTTGTTTTCTATCATTTAAAACTAGGCAAAAAAAAAAAATAAATAAATAAATAAAAAAAAAAATAAAATAAAAAAATCAATTTCAGTAGTTTATAGAGAAACAGAAAATGTAAAATTCAATAAGACAATACATGTGGGTTAACAGGCAATACGCAGGGCACCATTATTTAAGCATTTTTGCAAGATGGAGTAGAGATTGCAAACAGTTGTGTTAACTTGATTTGCATTACTTTATGACTGTAGTCAAACATATTTACACTTCTAAACATCATTGCAAATGGGATTTATACATCAGCATATTTCTAGTTGAAAGTGTTCTTAATCCATTAAGTCCTGCAGTTTTTAAGAGAATTTAGTACATAGTTTATGACAATTTTTAAAATAAATCTCAGAAGTTATTATTAATTTGTTATTATTTCTTTTATTTTTTTCTTTAAGTTTGCATTGAAACAAATTATATCTTAGAAACTGGACCTTTAATTTGAAAACATATTGTGATAACTATTGAAACTGTTCAATACAGAAAGAAAATATCATGGTAACCTTTTTTGTCCATATCACTCAGCTCTAATGTAATTTATTCACTGAATGATTAAAGTTTGTAAAAATGGGACATACTGGTAATTTACAACTATATCCACCTGACAAACAAGGGTCTCAGTGGTGTGTGGGAGAACCATACAAAACCACAACAGCCTGGCACCTCCTCCTCATGCTAATCACAAGCTTGGTCACGCAGTACGGTGGGATGGCATCCCATTCTTCAACCAGCATTTGTCACAAGTCAGCCAGCATGCTTGTGTTGATCACTCTGCCACAAACACCCCCAAGCTGATCACATAACTGCTTAATGGCATTGAGGACAGGATTGCTGGCAGGGTACTCCATCCTCTCCACTCCTGAATTCTGAAGGTCGTCTCTGATATACCTACACAATCACACTAACTCCACCAAAAGCTGGTTGGTATTATCGAAGAGGATTTGGCAAGTTTTTCATTGGAGGAAATCACCTACTGAACTCTGCTGCTCAACCCTCAAATCCATTTTTGTCACAAATCTACCATTTAAAGGGGAATAAACAGACTTTTCAATAGTATGAGACTAATTGCCATGAAGTGGTGTTACAACCAGGAAAATATTTACTAAATACAAAGGTCCTTACATTTTGTGCAAATTTTATATCTAAAAATAAACCTGTAAAATTGTAGAAAAATCAGATAAAACTTTATTTTGTGGCTCAGTGGAACAATATGAGCTAATGACAATCTGAGTGGCTGTTCTGTTGGTTTATTTTGCCTCTGTGAAGTTCAGTGGCAGACCCACCGGAAGGCAACAACAACAACAACAACAACAACAACAAAAAAACTGTTGTAGAAAAAAAAGAAAATTTCTCAAGACAGCAAGAGAGAGCCTTGCAGAATGTTCTCTCACTTAGTCACTGCTGAGTAGCCATGGCATCACACACGCACATTAAAAACACACATGAATTGAGGTTTAACCCTGTAAACTGGCTGATAGACATTTAGTGCTGTTGAGGACATTAACCGCTACATGCAGTGCCTTGCAAAAGTCTCATATCTCTTGTATTTGCTTTATATTTTGTCATGTTGCAAAGGAGCAATTAAAGGAAAAGGAACATGGTGTTCAGTTGCTTTTTTTTCCTTCCATAAAATCCTGCAAAGTATCTCATGCATTTGTATTTAGCCGCCCTGAGTCAATACTTTGGAGAACCATGTTCTGCTGCAACTACAGCTCCAAGTCTGAATTTGTATTTTGACTGGGCCAGTGTAAAATGCATTAATATCTTTTGATCTAAACATTTCCTTTGTAGCTTTCCCAGTATATTTAGGGTTATTGCCATGCTGGAAGGTGAACCTCCATTCCAGTCTCAAGATTTTGCATTTCCAACAGGTTTAAAATTGGATTGAATAGGACAGACAAAACACTTAGTTGTGAATTACACTAACATAAAATGGAAATTTGTCTTCAGTATCTAGCGAGAAAAGATTATATATATATATATATATATATATATATATATATATATATATATATATATATATATATATATATATATATATATATATATATATCCTAAATTGCACAAAGCATATAATCAAATTAAATAGAATTGCATGGACAGCAGTAGGGATGGAGGTTATCGATTAATGAATTAATCTAAAGTTGATTGATCTTTTTGATTAACTAAGGATTAATTGATAAGCAGTCATTTTCTTAAAAATCTGATTTTTCTCTTGTATTAGTAAAGTCTCTTCATAACATGAATGGCTAATTTTTTTAATAATATGCTGAATTAAAAAACAAGAAGCAAATGATTATTTTTTAATAAATTATTGTCAGCTCTATTAAATACTGACTGAATAAACAAAAAATTCTGGATTTCTCACACATTATCAAACAGGAACCTATTAGGTTAGGGAACAAAAAAAAAGATGAAAAGAATAAAATATGTTAAACACTTAACCCTCTTTAACAGAGATGTAAAACTGTCATTTAAAGACAGGGTAACATTTAAGTTAAAGTTTAACCCAAAAACAAACTATAAAAATAACAACAACCTAAAATATCCCTGACAGGGGTGAGAATAGAAACAAGAGTACTGGCAACTGAACACTATGCAAGTACGCTTCCTGAGTTGACTTCTTGTTGTAGCGCACCTCTAACCGGGTAGTTATGGTTGCTCTTGAAGGAATGTTAAAACTTGACTCCATGCAGTGCGTTAAGTGACGAAAGCCCTGATCATCAACAATGTTTATTGGCATCATGTCTTTATCAGTCGTGTTACAATTTTTTTGCTCAAGGCCCTCCGCTTTTCTGTCATCACATCCTCAGCCTCTTTGTCAGTATCAGTAATTTTTGGTTGAGAAGTTGACTCTTCTCTGCCATGCAGCTCGGCTGAATGAGCACTATTATAATTTAAGGAACTTGTTGAGCATTTATATTCCAAAACAGAGCCGCATGAAGTGAATTTTGCATCTTTGTCACTAATAAATGGAGTAAAATAATCCCACACCCGACTCCGTTTGGACCATTTTACTTTCCTGTTCTGGGATGCCTCCACCACGATTATTTCCCTTACAACTATCATCTGGCTCTGCTTTAAAATTAGCAGTGGTGTCCTTTTCTGGATGGTGGCTACACTACAACACTGAAAGAAGGTCCGTCTAAGTGGATGTTATCAGTTAATTGAATGGAACAAATCTTACTTTGATAAACCATTATTCGACAGTTAATCGTAAGTCGTTTATTTGTTTGGACCCCTAGATAGCAGGTACATATCCCTAAACATGCATGTGCACATTTAAAAGGTAGCATTTAAAAAGAAACAAAACACTGGATGCCTAGGAAGAGCACTGAGAAGTTAACACACCCCAAGTAAAGGGAGCAGGGAGCTGAATACATATGCATGCCACACTTGTCAGATTTTTATTTGTACCTGTCGTGTCACAGGTATGCACTAGTTTGTGCTGGTGTGTTACACAGTAAACTTTGTTCATGAAATAAAAAGTGAAATGGAATTCAAGGGGTTTGAATGCTTTTGTAAGGCACTGTATGTTACATCTAGGGGGACGACATATGCAGATACATTAAATGGTGAGGCTCAGATGTGTGTAACAAGCAGTGTGAGAATAGTTTCTGTAAATAGATACTTACAGGACAGGGAGTGTCCTCCTTTGGGCAGGTACTCATACAGCAAGGGGTTATCATCTCCCATCATCTCAGCCCGCAGCGACAGCAGGCTGTTCTTACTCATCAGTGCTGCCTTCAGATTGGCTACAGATGAGATGCCTCCACCTCCCGCCCCTCCGCTGGCCTCCTCCGATTCGTTTGCGCCCAGGAAGCCCGACTCTGTGGTGAGAGCCTCTTCCTGCTTGAGGAAGAAATCGAGGCGTTCGCCGCGGCTGTCTGAGCTGTTGGGTTCGGTCACGTCTGCCCCTAGACAGAAAAAAAGAAGGTAACAAAGGATGAGTATGCAGATCTGACTAAGTGACTTCAAATGTTTTTAAAAGTATCTGAAAAAGAAATTTAATAATGTTTGATGTCTCCCAGAGAACAGTGGTAATTAATTTCAGGGATTAAATGGTTCTCTACAGGCTGAAAATCCTGTCATTCTCGTCAAAGTGGATGAAAAAGGCATGTTAAAGCCACAAAAACTCTTACAGACTGCTCATAAAGTTGTCACTTTGGCAGTTTAAGGGCTTTGACCTGATGATGGAAACAGCTGAAGTGCAAAATGCAAAAAAGAAGAAGAAAATCAACATCCACACGCAGAGGTTTCAGCAGCAAGAACCAAAGCGTCACGGCTCTGATTCATCTCCCTCTCTGCTTGACTCCCTAACATACCTCATCATTACCAGTCAACACTAAAAACAAGGAGATCATAAAGAGACAGTAAGAGAGAGCGAGACAGAGAGACAGAGAAATGGCAGACACAGGCGTAGTGTGTTTGTTGCGTCTGCATGTGCACATTTAGCTATCAGAGTCACTGAAAGCAGGGAAATGCTGTCAGCCATAGACGTTTCACTGTAGAGCTACAAGACTGTCAGACCACACTGCTGACGACAGCTCAGCAAACACACATACACACACACACAAATATACAGACAAACATACTTTCAGTGTCTCCTAATTGACATTTACCTGATGCAAGGTTGCTTTCTGTTAGAGGGAGGAAAAATACAGAAGAGATGCATCACTAGCTTAGAGACTTTGAAGGAAAAGATTGTCTACATCTAAAGCAAACACAGACATCTGAGCGTTAATGCAGATTTGCCTCAAAGGAGGTGGGAGGTTATGCATAATGATGTGTGACTGCTCTTAACAGAAAGCTTCAGAAATACTGAAATACAGTGGCTTGCAAAAGTATTGATACCCCATTGACTTTTAAAATTTATAGATAATGCTACAACCACAAACTTTTTCAGTTATGAAGAAGCGTTTTGGCTGAAAGGTGAAGCGTCCGCAACAAAAAAAAGAGTAGTCCAGCTGACTTAAGTACTTAGAAAAGTCTGAAAAGTGTGGTGTGCATTGTATTCAGCACCATTTACTCTGATACTTAAAAATCCTATTCAAATGATTGCTTCCAGAGTCCATCAGCTGAAAATAGAAAGACTATGGCAATACTGCAAAGATCCCAAGATATGGCTGTTTAACTAAACTTACCAGCTGGGAATGGAAAGCATTAATCAGAGAAGCAGCCACAAGGCCTTTGATTATTCTGAAGGAGCTGCAAAGATCCACAGCTCAGGTGGGTTAACTATTAGTCATACAAGAGAGCCAAGAAGAAAGCTATTATTGAGAGAAATCTATAAGACTGATGTTGGCTCCTATGCATAGGAAAGAGATGAAAGAACTCTGGTCATAGAAGACCAAAATGTAGGTCCACAAGCACAACATTATGTGGACAGAAACCCCATAGTGAAATGGTGGTAGCAGCATCATGCTGTGGGGATGCTTTTCTTTAACAGGGACAGGGAGGCTGGATGGAGCTATAGTAAATACAGGACAATTCTGGAAGAAATCCTGCTAGAGGCTGCAAAACAAACAGACTGAGGCAATCACTCTCTTTCCAGAGGGAGAATGATTGTAAACATACAGTCAGAGCTAGAATGCAACAATTTCATTGATGTGTTAGAATGAAATTCAGACCTAAATCCAGCTCAAAATCGGTGGCAAACATGAGAGCTGATGTTCACAGATGCTCTCCTTCCAATCTGACTGAGCCCATGCCTGAGCTTTTTTGCAAAGAAAAAGGACAAACATTCCAGTCCTTAGATATGTAAAGCTGATAGAGAATTAAAGCCCAAAAAGACTTGGAGCTGCAATTGTAGCAAAAGGTGGTTCTTCAAAGTATTGACTCTAGGGTGCAGAATGTAAATGGATCCCACTGTTTTTAGACTTTTATTTGTGAACAAGTTTAAAACCCTGTGTGATTTTCTTTCAACTTTCCAATTATGCATTACTTTTTGCTGGTCTATCACACACAATCCCATTTAAATAAATTGAAATGTGTGGTTGTCACATAGCAGACAAATGAAATTTCACTTTCAGCAAATGAGAATAAATAAAGAATAACACCAGTTTGATGAAGGAGCATGCAAAACAGAAATGAGCAGTAAAGAAAATTAAAGTGTCTCTTCCAACTACACTGAGCTCAGGCAAGTGCATGCTGTGCAGCTCAGAGCTGCTGTCTATTGCAGGGGGAATCAAGGTGGTCAAGGTGACAGAAAAAGTAGTTTGCCTGCACGTCTGGAATACCGATTGGTCTACAGACATCAAAATCAGTCATTTTTCATGCCTAGTATAGATATCCACCCTCAGATCAGATCTGAGGATGGATAACCTTTCTGTATGCATCTACATAGATTTGAGCAAAAGAGAGATTGGAATTAGTCAAAGTGACCGGAAAAAAGAGATGAGCTGTGACAAAGCAGAGTGACATCCATATAAAGTTGTCTGTATCTCTGTGAAACTTTGAGACTTATTAGATGATAGAAAAAAAGAAGATATAGAACTAAAGTAGAGGAATTAAAAGAGGAGACAGATAAAGAAAAAACGTAGGGGAGAGCAGAAAGCAGAGGAGTAGAGCAGGGGAGGAAGCACAAAAAACATACTTGCATGCATCCACACACATACACACATGCACACACACGCACACACACAAATCCATCCCACCTGCACTCACACCCACACAAACACACAAAGTTAATTAAGAAGGGGGTGTAGGGGTTGGTGCAAGGGGCATGAGGTGCAGGAATTCATTAGAGCTCTGCCCCCTCCTTCAGTGGGCAGCCCAGCAGCCAAAGGAGTCAATCAATAACATAGATCTGCTGTTGGCCAACAACAACAATGCACACACACAGCAAAGGGAGGATGACAATTGGAGGGAGAAGATGCGAAGGAGGCAGAGAAAAGAGCATCATCTCTGACCCCCATGTGTCCCTCCACTCATCTGTTTATTGGACGTCTGAATGACCCTTGACCACTTTTTCCAGCATCTTCTGGAGACGTACATTCACAGATGGAACATGTCGGCCCTCCTCACAGTCATACAGTAACAATGGCTCAGTCACAAGATATGCTCAATTTAGACTTATGGAAAAAGGGTCACATCATGAAGTCAGACTTGTGTTAAAAATGCGTGAGTTGACAGGTGTTTTATACATTAATGAATGACTGGAAGGGGTCTGTTACGCAACAAAGAGTTTCTGTTTTTAAGGTGCAGTTTAATAAAAAAAAGCTTTTATTTCAGTGATTTAGTTGAAAAAGTCAAACATTGATTCATCACACACAGAGAGATATATTTCAAGGCACAAAAGGTCATCACTTAACAAGCTGACCATTCACAGAGTGCTAAATCCAAATGCATTAATGGGAAGTTGAATGGAAGGAAAAAGTGTGGTAGAAAAATATGTTTTTCAAGAGTTTCATAGAGAATCACAAGATGTGGACTGCACCTAGAGTCAATGCTCCAAGAGCCCCTACACACATAAATATCCAGGACATGGGCTCCAATTGTTCCATTCCTTGTGCTAAGATTCTCCTGAACCACAGACAATGTCAGAAACACCTTATCTACGGGGAAAAAGGACTGGACTGTTGCTCAATGCTCCAAAGTCCTATTTTTATTCATTTTTAATGCTGCAGAGTGGAGAGGCACACAATCCAAGCTGATTGAGGTCCAATATGAAGTTTCCAGACTCAGTGATGATTTGGAGAGACAAGGCCTCTGCTGGTTTTGATTCATTGTGTTTTATCATGTCAAAAGTCAGCACAGTCGGCTGCTAAGATATTTTAGAACACTTCGTGAGGAGGTGGAGATGCTGAACTAATTTTCGAGCAGGACTTGCCACCTGCCCACACTGCAAAAAGTACCTATTTCTGCTGTAATGACCATGGTATCACTGTGCTTGACTGGACACAGAGAATCTATGGAGTATCATCGAGAGGAGGATACAGGACACAAGAGCAAACAATGCAGACAAGCTGAAGGCTGCTATTAAAGCAAATGGAATTCCTTAACACCTCAGCTGAGTCACAGATTGCATGTCCTGTTGCATTGATGCAGTGCAAAAGGAGTCCGAACCAAGTATTGTGGGCATACAATGTGCAGTACATCGACGTGCTTTCTGTAGTCTGACAAATGTGTGAGATAAAAAGTATTATTTTTATTGGCATGATGTAATATTCTAATTGTCTGAAAAACTGAATTTTGTTTTTTAATTAGCTGTAGGTCAAAATCATCAAAATTACTGGAAATATGTTACTTTGTGTAATGAATCAGAATATCAGTTTTTGAATTACTGTACATTAACTTTCAAAGATATTCTAATTTATTATAGTGCACCTATAAATGGATACCCACACATCCAAAACTTGGGGTAAAATGAAAAGAAAAATGAAAAAAGCATTTAACCAACTGCAAACAGACTTTAAAAACACTTAATCAGAATGTACCCCATAATCCTCACTCACATATGTGAGCTTTGACTGGCCTGTTCTGATGGTGTTATCCTTAAACATCCTTCTGCTGGGACAGATAAAATCTTTCACAGCACCAGAAACAAGTTGCACCTAATCCCAAGATTCCATCCTATGGATTTCATCATTCCTGTGCCTGGTTTGGTTTTCGTCGAGGATTTGCAGACACGCACAATGTGGTGTCTTTCAAACGCAATAGGTTTATCTTGTGTTGAAGAGACACTGCAGTTACATCATTCCTTTATGCACAATATGCTCAGTGTCATGAGACAACCTATGAATTTCAATAGCAATACATATGCCTTTGAACTACGTGGTCAGATCCCAAAAAACAATGACATTTTCTTCATCATTTCTTCTCGCTCTCAATTCCTTTCTTCTGCTTTTACACTGAAGCGGTTTCTGTACAGTGGAAAGAATTTTCATTTTCCCCTTCATAAAAGAGACCGAATAATTTAGATTTCTGCTTTCTGAAGAGATCCTCCGTTTAATTTGGTTGCCATGGTAGCCAGGCACCCTTGGCTTCAACATTTATGCTAAATAAAACCCCCTTTTTTAAAAAGGAGAGACAAATATGTAGAAATAGTGGTTCTCTTTGTTAATGCGAGCGATGCTGTAAGCTATGTCAGAACCAAGTGTGAAAAAAGAAGGACTGAGACTCGGAATAAAAGATGTGTGTTCGACTATACTTTATATGTGTTGTGAGGAATACTGAGCTAGTTATGGGTAATGGATAGAGGATACAGTTTTATATGCTGTGGTTGGAGGCTGCACTGTATATCTCATTGATGTGGGGGGAGGGCGAGGGTAAGGGGTGGTGTTGTTACAGTGAGGCACTTTGAGGCAGTAAAAAGGAGGTGAGGGAAGGCCTGAAAGGGGAGGAAAGAGTCAGCTGGTCCAGTTTGACCTCTGATCTTCTTTTCTGATTGTGTGATCTGATCACTGTTGTGAAAGGGAGTTTCTAGTCTAACAAAAATACACCCCTTGATAGATTGACCCCTGAACATTTATACATCTAATACTTTCCCACACAAAGAGGCAACTGTGACCTGACTGTTTATGGACACATTTTTAACATCTCAAAAGACATACATACAGCAGGGAGAATAATTATTAAACTAGTCAATGTTATTATCAATAGATACATTTATGATGAAGCTACTGAAACGAAGTACACACCAAACATTGGTTACAATAGCAGTAATGCACGTTTACAAAGAAATCAAATCAAATAGGAAATGACTTAAAATGTATTTAGTAGAAATGCCTTGGATAATGCCAGTGACGTGCATGGCTCACGTGTGATTTAAACCCATTCGTTTACACTAATTGTAAAATGTTGAACATTCTAGTCATCTCATCTATGCGCTTTGATTTTCAGTTTCTTTCCATAGGTTTTCAATTCGATTCAAGTGAGGGGATTCAGATGATGTCTCACTAAATTTCTCCATTTAGCCCTCCTTGAATTTTTGGACATCTGTCAATATCATACGCAGAAGAACAGCCCTAAACACTGATGTTCCCACCTGGTGTGGTATTTTTGGGGTGATGAGCAGTGCCATTCCTCCAACAAACATGGTGTGTGCAATGACATCTAAAGAGTTGAACTTTGGTCTCATTTTCTCAGCATATCATTGGCTTGCCCTAATGTCCTGCTTCATGCTCAAGCACTTAAAATTAACTTCAGCATTCTTTTTCTTAAGCAGTGGAGTCTTGTGTGGTGAATGAAGAGAAATGGTTGAGAACATTACCTGTCGTTTTCACTAAAAAAACAAAATATGTACCTGCTAATTACAGGTCTTTTCCAAGGTCTCTTCAAGTGATCCTTCAGAAATCTTTTGAGGAGCACTTACTATAGTGGCATGTTTGTGGTAAAAAGATATTCTTTCCTATTAATTTACAGACCTAATCAGAAGAATTGCTTTCTAAATACTAACAGCTTTCAGTTGGATTCATGTCCAGTTGGATTTTTTGCCCTTTTGCAGGTGTCTTCAATACTTATTTCTTGTGTTGTCCCACTTCATTACACATAATTAAATTTATGCAACACTATGTTTAGATTATTTTTACTGTGTGAATTACTTACTGACCTATGGTCTGGATATCTTGCCACTTAGCCTATTAGAAATATATTTACTGAGAAAAACATTGATGCATTCAATGCTTATTTTCTCCACTATACATTGAAAAAAACATCTTCACGCCTTCAAATCAACAGAGGCAGTAGCCAAACACAATAGAGAGAAAAAGTCTAGGGTGGTTAGGCAACAAGCTACTGAGGCTTGTCGACCACAAGAGAGCTGTCAGAAAAGAAAGCAGGGCCCTGTGTGCATGTTTGTAGGGTGAGTGCAAACAAAGGAGAAAGACTCACTGAGTATATTTGTGCATAAATGTGTGTGATGGTGAAAGCCAGAGAAAGAAGCCTTGCCCCAAGTTGTGTGGGTTAATGGCTTGGGCAGCCTAGAGTTAGAAGGAGGACAGAGCATTACAAGACTCCTCTGTGTTGCACATCCAACATCACAATGTCTTGTTTCTGAAGTCTCCACCTTTTATTACGATGGACGTGCAGCCAAGGTGCGTTTGTTCTCAAGTGGACGAGGAGAGGGGAGGGAAGGTGAAACTTGCTTCCTCAGCATGCCAGAGTTTGAGAGGGTAAAAAAGTAATTTCAGCTGAGAAGGGGGAGTGAGGCACTAAAACAGCTCAAGAATTCAGAGGCAATTTAAAAAGCAGTGTGGGAGAGGGGAATGAAAAAAATGCTGGGTTAAAAAGGAGGGAGGATGGAAAGTAAAAAAAAGGCTGTTATTCTCTTCTCCCTCTGTTGTTTTTAGGGACTAGTTGGGCCACAACCTCATGGAGAGATAGGGAAGGGTGGGTGGTGGTGATGGTGGTGGTAGTGGTAGGGAGGGCGAGCATAAATCAAGCATGGCCTGAAGGCTTTAGAGGGAGGGAGGGACAGAGGGAAGAAAGTGGTAAAGGACAGTGGAGAGGGATATGATGGTGCTGGTAGTGATGGTGGTACTGCTGCTGGGGGCTCTGAGGAAAAAAGAGAGTGTGGGTGGAGGGGAGGAGAGGAGAAGAGAGGAGCACGATTGCAAAAGTGGTGGGGCGAGAGGTGAGCAGTGGGGTGATGGAGTGTGGGTGGATGGGTAAGTGAAGGGGAGGCAAGGAGAGGTGAGGGGGAGGTTACAAAGGCTGTGAGAGGGAGGGTAGTGTGTGAAAGGACTTTTACAGTACACCATGCAGCTAAATTTAAAAAAGTCTTTTTCTCTGTGTTTAATTCCATGTCTACATTAAAGTGGGAAAGCATGTTATGAATATGTAAGACAGAGCCTTGCAAAAGTATTCATACACTTTTCACTTTTTTGCATTTATTCTGCCAGAACCACAAATTTAAATGAATTTTTAGGGAGATTTTATGAGACAGTCCAACACAAACTAGCATAAAATTATGAAGTGGAACAAAATGATTCATGGTTTTCATTTTAATTTAGAAATAAAAACCCAAGTGTTGCTTGGATTCTCTTTCAGGTCTCTGTACTCTGAGACCCCTAAATAAAATCTAGAACAATCCATTCATACTTACAGAAGTTATCCAATAGGTAAAAAGGGTCCACCTATGTAAGAAGAGGTCCTGTTTACAGTTTGACAAAGGTCAGGTAAGTGACACAGCAAGCAAGTACATGTGCAAGAAGGTGATCTGCTCAAATGAAATCAACATTAAACTTTACAACCTTGATGCAAAATACTATGTGTGGCAAAAAACAAATACTACACATCATCCTGAACACACGATCCTTAAAGTGAAACATGTTGTTGGCAGGGTCATGGTGTGTGAATGTTGCATATTTAAAAGGACTTGCAGCTTTATTAGCAGAGATAGGTGTTTCTACAAAGTATTGACTTGGAGCAGCTAAATGCAAATGCATGGCACACTTTCCAAATTGAAAACCACATAATTTTTTCCTTTCACTTCCCAATTTTGTGTAGCTGTATCAAGTAACATCCCAATAAAATAGACTGAAGTTAATAGTTTTAACATGACAAATGAGAAAAAGGTTGAGGAGGTACAAATACTTAGGCACTGTGTCCATTTAAAAAGTTACAGACAACAGCTCATTTTGTTGCACTATGTTTTCATTCACACTTATGATATTTTCAGAAGTGAAACTTATCTTTAATTCCTGATTTTAATTCTACTGGTCAACCAGTAACATTTGTCCTTAGATCAGCAGGAAGAGTGCTCTGCTGTGATTGGTTGATCTAAATAAGGGACTGCAGATGTGAATTAGCTTAAACCTATAAGGTGCATCAATTGGTAACATCTATGTTTAAGATGTTTAATGTCCCTTTTAAATAAAGTAGAGTTATTGATATTGTTGAGTCAGATACTGTGTAAAACATGGTAAATAATTAGTTACATTATGGGAATAGAAATATACATCAGAATATTTCTTTCTTTTAAAGAACAATGGATTAAGGCTCCGACATACTTCATCCGAAGCCAAACAGTCGACGCGCAGTAACATGGTTGTGAACCATTCGTATTTGCATACACCTTTCATACAACGGTGCAGACCACCTGGGGGACACCCTTCCCACTTCAGTGTACGTCAGTGTTTTTCTCAATTTAGAAACAACATTCCTGTACTTTAGGCACAGTTCATTCAGGGTGTAATGTTGTTCAAAAATTTTAATCAGTATGAAATAAACCCAATTTCTATTCAATATGCTGCAACAGAGGGTCATCAGTTGCCTGAAAACAAATCAACCAATCGCAGCCACAAAGCAAACACATCTAGGAGATTGAGCTGCAGATTTCATATCTCACACCTGCCCACCTTAAAAAGGATTTGCAGAATTTCCTGACTAAAATAAAGGTCTTTTGTAGGTGTCAAGTTAATTAACCTGCAAGCCGACCAGCTTTTCTCTAATTGTCCTAATTAGTCACAACCCTCAATGAGTTGTATACGTCTTGCTGGTTCTCTAGCCTCTATGTGCTATAATCCACTCTAACAGCTGTGTTGGATGTAAAGTTCGTCAACTATGAGCAAAATGTAGACTCTATGCTGTTCTCTATATTCTATAAAATGGTGCTAGCATGCCAGTGTTGTACAGCTGAGATTTTCTTGGAACTTCACTTGGGTGGCACATCAAGCCAATTTGTAAATATGGACAAGAGCTCCATCTTATTGGGAATACTATGCAAGAAACAGTTAACCATATGCTTACAACTCTCTATAAGTCCTAGACTTTTCAAACTTTGAGATTCCATTCAATTTCCCTTTTATTTAATCTAGTGTTTTAGAATCGAATTGAATTTCTTTATTCTGCTGTAATTTTTGGTGTGATTTTTTTTTCAAGTTAACCAATTTTCCTTTCGCAAACTAATTTATGCTCAAGGAGAGTACTGTGAATGCGTGAAAGCTTGAAGAGAACATAAAAACTCCTAGTCGCAAGGCAACTGTGTAAAGTGTGATATAAACATCCTACCAGGATTTTTACCATTTGTGTTTTTATACAACTGTGCTTTGATACAAAGTCAGTCTTCACACTGAGAGAAGCTTCAGTACTTTTTATGATTTTTTCCATGTATAAAATCAATCATGCAAATGCAACATGAGAATTAAAAAACACAGGAGATAAGCATGAATAAGAAGCACGGGGTTGGTTGCTTGTTTAGAGGAAACAATGGAGGAAGACATGCAAGACAAAAACCATGACCAGGAAATTCTCTTCTTGGCCTAAAACTGCTCTCAAATTATTTTCCATTTTGCCATGTATACAGGTGTATTGAAAAACATGGTAAGTGAGTCTTATTTTGAGGTAATGGGGTGGAGTTAATTGTGTTCTGGAGTACCATGAGCAGGAATTTCAATGCTCTTTGATTAAATTGTCTCCATAGTGTTTGCATGAGATTTAGTTATGTAATTGATGTGATATTAAAGGTGGAATTGCTCCAATGTTGTAGCAGTGGTGCACATGTGTGGTTACGTGTTGTTTAAGAGCTGCGGAGTTCATGAGGTGTAATTCTTAGAAATGTCCATAAAATCTGCGGTTGTCTGCTTATCTGGAGATTAAAATGACTATTATAGTGTTAAATCATGGATGATGAGCTCCAGTCCTCAATGGCCAGGTGTCCTGCCATTTTTGATACGTCTCTGCTCCAACACAGCTGATTCAAATGGTCCTACTGCCTCCCCAGGTGTGTTGAACCATGGAAAGAATTAAGACATGCCAGATACCCGCCCTTGACAACTGACTTTGGACACCACTGTGTTAGATGCATTGTAAAGTGATGCTGAAGCATCATTTCTATATGGCAATGTTTCCTATTGAAATGAAAGGCAGGTATTGAACAGTGTGATGGAGGCATAGCATCTTACATTTACAGTTAGTACCATTTTTTCTGTCCTCAAACTTCGCTTATAATCTTTAATTTCATTCAGTATTTCAGAATTTCTCTTTAGTTTGCTTTGATAAAACATTAGAGATGCCCTGATCAGAATTCTTCAGCCAAACTCAAATTTCTAGTTTTTGTAAAGCTCTGGACTGTCAATACAGATTTGAGAAAATTTCACTTTTTCTTTAAGAACTGATATAAAAAGATAGGAGAACAGCATTGAACATCTGTGCTGTTACGTGGTTATTAATTATTTATATAAGTACCAGAAGCCACACCGCTGTCTGAAGGACCAGTCAACAAACAAAATGATTTGTAATTAACATTTTAAACTGTTTTTCGCAGCTCTGACTAGCTATTAGCTTGCTTAGCGTGGTTAGCATAACAAAAACAGCCGTCTCTGTATGTATTTCCTAGATGATGTAGACTTGGGTTCTCAGAGTCCTGCGCTCATATTCACAAATATTCTCAGAGCCCTCTCATAGCGCTCCCATCTTAACCTAAAAATTCCTGCTAAGGAGTCCAAGCTTAAGAGTGATTCATTCAGCTGCTGAGAGCGAATCTGAGCGAGGAGATGACAGAAATTCCCATTTTAGTGAGGAGGTGTGGTTGACCTCATTGCTGGTGTGACGGTGTCTACTCGGGACTGTGATTGGTTCCTCTTCTTCTTCTACTTCTGTTTGATGGCAGTTGGCAAATAACGTAATGAAGCTCTGTGACTGGTTGATGCACAAAACAAAATAAGACAAAAAACAAATACACCTCCAGTAATCAGTTGATAGAAATTTACTGATCATTGAATCCAGACTGGATTAAGAAAAGTGTGTCGTGATGATAAAACTATGCTGCCACACAGCATCAACATGTTTGATTGCGTCTTATTTACATCCTCATCATTATTGTGATTTGTCACGGCTGTTTGCCATGCTGGTCATTTTATTATGTCATCTATTTCATTATTAATTATTATTAATGTGGACACTCAGCTGTAAGCAATTCACTGATATCCTGCTTGTAAAACCCCTTAACTGTCACCCCCAAACCACTTAAATATTAGTCAATGGGCCATGAAGACACCGGTATCATCATGACAGGTAAGGGGTTAAACTTGTTTTTATCTGCCGAAATGACCAACATAAAGTGGGAAGTATGCAGAAACCAAACAAGACAGAGGAGCAGAGCCTACTGTTGGCACAGCTGTATCCATTTTACAGAGAATTGCTCTCCTTTCTGTTGGCCTTGCCACCATCTTCCCTGCTTAACCCACCCGCAACCCCAGGAGGAGTCGATGCGACACCCCCGGGGTCGTGGACTGACAGGCAGACGGGACACCTCCATTGCATCCCTGTCATCCTACCATTACTTCTATCTCGCTTGAGGTGATACTGCAGGAGGCTTAAGACACTCTCAGGCTCACTAAAGGCCCTTTTCACAAGTCCTAGCATTTTGTTACATTAGGAGCTCTCTTAAGGGCTAAGATGCTTTGTGAATAAAGTTTATCTTACTGAGGTTTAATTCAAAGTTCCAGATATACGAAGAATTTTCCTAAAATGACATCACTAAGAGCTACTTTTAGTCTTAGGATTCTTTGTGAATACGGGTTCTGATCTTGAGCACTGAATTCCTGCAACTTTTAGATTTCTCCATGTTCTAACCTACCTGACCTAAATGGCTGACTTTCCCCCTGAACATGCAATTGGGTTATCTAGAGACACTTTTAAAAGTTGTGGGACAATGGCTCTTAGGACTGGAGTTCGAAACCTCTAATGCAGGAACTTAACCCTTCCAAAAAGCCGCCAACTTTTCCACATTCATTCAGCATTTTCCATGATAGACGTTAGAATCTAAAAATGATTCAACATCAACTTTCATGTACTCTGTTCAGCCTTCCTGTTATCTCCTTTCCCACACTCTCACAGCCTAAATAAATTGTATACCTGTCTACAGATATATGTAGCAGAAAACCTTACTTTCTTTTAAATGGCTTCTGAACAGCTCTACTGGTACTCAAAACTTTGAGTATTCATCACTGAGTATGACCTAGAGAGTGTTGTTGTCAACGTATCCTGGCAGTACTTACTATGATCCTATCACTAATCAGAAAAAGATATGATTTTTTTAGTCTCTTAGCACTCAGTCACCAGTCAGTGCCTATCAAGCTGAAATGAACCAATCACTCAATAATTTGATTTCTTGGTGGACTACATCTCTAAATATTATTTTATTTGATGACAGAACAAAGCAGGGAAAATATTCCTGTTTATAGAGTTAAACACTACCTTCCATCCCCTATAAACATATTTTTTTATTCCTAAAGCTAAATGATCCAGTAAAATATGCAACTGAAATTAACTTATCAGACTGTTAGTAAGGCCATTAAAGAGGTGAGAAGACTCAGGAAATTAATTTGACTACCTGAGTCACTTCACAGATGCTTGAACTGATATAACAACTCTGTTGAGGTCATAAAGCACACAAGCTTTTCTTTTTACGGTTTAGCTGTTTAAGTCTCAATGAGGTGACATAAAAACAAAAACCTGTACATGTTTTCAAAATTAACCACCTTGGTGTGGACGGGGGATAAAATGAGCAAGTGAATGAATGAAGGAAGGGAGGGGAAGAAGAGTGGGTGAGTGCGTGGGGGATGGAGGATTGCAGGGCTCAAGGTAATCTGGGGAGTTAATGCAGCTTAGAGGGACTGAGAGGAGTGGGAGGGAGGCAGAGAGAGGCAGAGAGGGGGAGTGATGGCAGTTAGAGAGAACGAATATAAAAATAATAGGGTCAGCAGGGAAAGAGCGGGAGCGAGGAATAAATGAAGATGTATCAGAAACAAAAGCCAAAGCAACTAAGGGGGGAGAGAGGGAGGAGAAAAGAGAGAGGGGAACATAAAAAGCTAGAGAGATAGGAGCATGAGGCAGGAGGTGGGGGGCAGAGAGGCAGCAGAGTGAGTGTGTGAGATAAAGAGTGGGCTAATGAAAGGTAGGGTGAGGCTGAGCAGCGAGTTGGTGGGTAGAAGGGAAGTCAAAGGAGAGAAAACGACACAGAGCGGGGGAGAGGTCTGCATGGGGAAAGAATGCTGGGTGGGGAAGGAAGGCAGACACGCTGGGCTTTGTGCTGAGAGCAAAGAGAGACAGATTGAGAGATTGAGAGAGAAAAAGTGAAGTTATTTTCTGGCTTCTAGCGAAGGGGAGGACCCGGTGAACGAGTCCGAAAGCACTGTCTGACTCCGTCCAGGGTCATTTTAAGGGTGAGGTTGGACAAAGAGACAAAGAGGACGGATAATGGAAAGTGGGATGAGGAAATCACCAAAGACTCTGTGTCTGATTGTTGCTATGAGCTAGTGGTGTGTGTCTTTATACACTGTTTAACTGACACTGACCATTTAAACAGCTTAACTATAGCTTGAATTGCAGCTCTGAGGGAATTTAACAAGCAATGAAAGAAAATATCGAAATATTTCCAGTATCTGTATTTGAGCTTGGAACAATAAATCACTTTAATCAAGACAAATGTTACTACTTTAAATTATTATTGTTAGTAAAAATATATGCAAGTAATGATTTAGTGTAACTGCACTCCTGTTCCATACTTTGTCTGACTGAAATGAACTGCTTGCTAACCAGCAAGAGTTAGGAAGAAGAAGAGGCAGTGAATATAGTCCTGCTTCACAACTATTAAACTGCAACCTGGGACGACCTCTTAAACAACTGCAGCTACTTTCTGCTTATTCAGTGAGGTAGCCACAACCACTCTGAGTGTGTAAGACCAATATCACCTTTACCACATGCTCCTCAAGAAGCCTTCTTCTTTCTGGGATGGTATACCTTAAATCTGGAGAAGAGATAACGTGCATATTCTCACGAATGGGTGACCACACATCCTATCTTCTGTTAGACCCCAGTACAGTGGAATTAACAGTACAGCTTTAAGTGTTTAAAGAAAGTAAAAACTAAAAAAACCCAGAATGTATGTGGCACAGCAAAAACTGTCTACTATACCTTATAAAAGTATTAACACTCCTTGAAGATTGTTACATTGTGTCACATTACAACAATTATTTTAGATGTATTTTTAGGGATTTTATGTGACACACCCTGGTGAAGAAAAGTGCCTCCCACAGCATGATGCTGGCACCACCGTGGTTCACTGCAGGGATAGTGTCTTCACTGATGTGCAGGGCTAATGTTCCACCACACAGCATTTTGCGTGTGGGCCACTAAGTTTTATGTTGGGCTAATCTGGCCATCACACCTTCTTCCACATGCTTGCTGTGGCTTAAGATGAGCTGTGGATCTCTGCAGCTCCTCCAGAGGTACCATGGACTTCTTGGCTGCTTCAATGATTAATCACCCCCTTTCCCAACATGTCGGTTAAAGTGGAAAGTGATGTCAATTCTCAGTATTTATGTTGAAATTAAATTAGACACAGTTGGTCTCTGCTGAGTAGGCAGAAAAAAAATGCCTGTCACATTTTACTGACGTTTTGTAAACATTTTTGAAACCCATCTAAAATTTTCCTCCACTTTACAATCATGCTGTATTTTATGTTGGTCTATCACATAAAATCACAATAAAATACAATAATGGTAGAAGGTGCATTATGATTGCAACAAGACAAGATATGGAAAAGCTCAAGTTGTATGAATTCTTTTTCAAGACACAAAACTGTTGTGACAATGCTTTAACGTGCAAGACATGCTCTAAAAATATTTAATCAAACCCTAATCCATAACACCTTAAGAACATTTTCCAATTTTAATCAGGCTTTTAACATGACACAGCTCACTGTTGTTTACATGATATATTTATATTATTGTAACCATTGCTCAGATGAGAGATTAATGAAATGAAAAAGTGTGAACAATGCCTTCTGTAGACATAATTATCCAAAGTTTTCCTTTCATCATATTTAACATTTGTGGGTTTTTTTGACTGAGTGTGCAGGTATTTTCTGCTGGTGATTCTTCTTTAAAACCCAGCTTTGGATTGGGAAAAAACATACCACGTGATCTAATTTTCATATAACATTGTATGGGAACCAATGTGATTACTATAGTATCCATATTCAATACATGTTTAATTCTGCAGGTTCTCTGATGCCTGTATAAGTCACCAGTCCAACACTGAACTATGTACAAACACTGAAACCCAGCGTGCTCACACCTAAGAGCAATCTAAGAGTGACCAATCAACCCAACATGTTTGTTTTAAGACTATGGGGGGAAACTAGAGTACCCAGAGAGAAACAACCACTGGGTTACAGTGAGAGAATACAAACTCCACGCAGAACAGCCCTCAACCTCAACCTTTAGCAGAAGGTTAGCAGTGTAAACAACTGCGCCAACATGCAGCGTGTCAATACACTAGGCTGACACCCATTCACTTGACAGAAAAGAAAATATCACTTGCTGAGATGCTTACTGTATTTAAGTTTACACCAGCATTTGGTAAAACCCCACACAGAACTCATTATAGACATAGCTTTTCTCTTTTTGTCCTTTTATTTCTGCAGATATTTTTATGAGCAGAACAGCTCATCCACCAATAGGGCTGCCTGTCAAATGTGCAAAAACACAACACAAGAAGACTTTTCACTGCACTCTTACACTTCAGTCACAACAGGTGAGCAGGAAGTAGGCAACTAGTACAAAAGGTTCTCCCACAAGCAGTCAGTGTCACTCTGCTCCGTCCACTCAGGGACACACAGTAGGAAGCACAGGGTTGTTACATGTTCTCAGGAGAGCCTGAGCTTGCTGTCGGGGCTGCCTGGTGCCCAGATAAGCTACTTCCTCCCTTCCCTCTCTTTGCTCATCTCTCCCATCTCTTAACATTAAGACTGTGCCTCTCTGTGCTTGTATCCCTGGCAACCTGCCTCCAACAATGGAGTGAGCTCTGGCCTCAGCATGGGAGGCGTACAGTGCCATTTAGAGGAAAACCAAGGGGTGAGTGAAATGGAAAACTGGCAGAGCAAAGGGACGGGTCGCACCGTTTGTCATGCACACAAGTGTGGGGCATGAGGATGGAGGGGAGGGTTCAACAGGAGAAGGAAGTAAGAGAGATGAGATTTAGATGAGCCTGCCAAACCTGTGCTTGGTGCTAACTGGTTATAGATCAGAGGAGATCTGTATGAATCTTGAACTGAAGAGATCTCAAGATAAAGCAGGAAAAATTGGGCTTTGACCCTCAAACAAGTCGGCAGTTCTGTCAAAGGTCTCATGCCAACAAAACAGAAGGTCTCTCCACATGCAGTCCTTATTGCATAATCAGAGTTTATTGTAACTCCAGGTTGTCCTCAACAAAACGCTCAATACAGGCACTGATTAAGTAAATCTGTGTTTCATTAAATGACCCTCTTTATTTCTGCTAGATTTAAAACATGATTTTGTATCTCTCATGACCTTTTGACTCAGTAACACCTATACATTATAAGATTTTGAAGAACAGTACAAAATCAAAACATGTGCGCAGAGGAAGCCATCTTTGACCTCCCCCAATGCAGTCGAGCTGAGCTACTGAAATTAATTGCTCATGATCAAATCAGGAGAAACTATGCAAATTAAAAAGTGGAGACCACCCCATCTCCTCCTCCCTCACCTCCACCCCTCCCCCCGCACCCTCCCCATCTCCCGGAGCCGGATCCCATGGGTAGTGCGTGTGTGTGACGAGCTCATTCAAGGGTACAAACGTGTCATTTCCTCTTTCCCCAGAGTGGAGCACGGAGCGCAGAAAGGCCTCGAAATGGAGCAAGGGGTCAGTTGAACAGCACAGGCATGTGCACAAGGCACACAAATGCACTCACACACACCCACACCCACCCACCCACCCACACACACACACACACACACACACACACACACACACACACACACAGAGTCAGCGCTGTAAGCAGAATTGCTGATATCTCACCCAGCTTCTTCAGAATGCTTCTCTCCCTGCTTCCTTCTCCCTCTCCAACTCACTCATTAAGAAACCATTAGAGAGAGGGGCAGCGAGAGACCACATGATCCCTTGTTGACCCCTGCAACACACCCCCAAGAGCAAGACAGGGAGGCACGCTGGGGCAGAAAGAAAGGGTGAAAATGTTATAGGAGTTTAAAAGGAGTATAAGGATTAAAAGGGGAAATATCAAATAAAATGGAAGATTTAAAAATGAGTAGCAGAAATATTTTTTCAAACTTTCACACTGTCAAAAAATGACATTACATCATTACGTCTTTTCCACTTGCTTTAGAGAAACATTTCATATATGTAGAGACACTGTTTGTGGTGGAGCGATCCTGAAGAAAAAAACAGTAGACGGAGGAGGTCCGTGGGTGCAACATTGGATGAGAGAGGTAGAAGGGCGTGCGATAAGTATGTAGTGACTTTAGGAGAAGGGGATAATTTGGGAGTGGAGGGGAAGACGGCTGGGCTGCTTCCTTAGCCGGACACAGGAATGTGGAGCGGGCGGATCCCAGCAAGGGTGCGTGCGTATTTCTATGTGTGCTGGTGCGACTGTGCCAGACAGGAATCCCTAACCCCCACAGACTGCGGCTCCTCTTATCACGGCCTAAACAGAGGGGTATGAAGGAGGAGAGAGGGAAGAGGGGTGCTATCAAACCCACATCACACCACCCTGTTGCTGTCTCACTCCTTTCTCTAATAAAAATACGCAAAGAGACACAAAAACTACACCCTGAGGTTGGATATTTCAAGGCCAGAAGAACTATGGAGAAGCTATTAAAAATGAGGAAAAATAACTGCCAAGGCCACAGTTACAGTCACCATGAAACCATGTTGTCCATGTCTCCATACTCAGCCCAAGCAAACACACTCATCACATACACACACTCATCACATATACTGTATACCTGCCATAGTATTATTGGAAGCACTGTGGACTCTGAACTTTCTGGAGAACCTGATCTCCTGCTGCTTTGAACTCTGTACGAGTTACTCATAAAAAAAAAAAAAAAAAAAAAAAAAAAAAAAAAAAAAAAAAAAAAACTATATAAACCCACAGCAGAAAGCTGAATGCTTTTGAAATGAAATTTTAGTGCCAGATTTGGTGAAGCTGTGGTACACCAACAAAATGATCATCACTGAATGTAGCCTTTATGAGTATATCAGTATATCACATATAGTATCATCTGAAAAACAGTAATGGAAATTATAGGAAAAGGACAAAGTTCTATTTTGTGTTCTGCTGGAGATCAAAAGCAGCATGGAGAGTAGTTAAGTGGTGAAAGGGTTCAGTCAGACAGGTGATCTCAGGTAAATGGGCCCGGAAAGAAAAGCCGTGATGTGGAACAGGGTGAGCACATAAAAAGTTGCACTTTTGACTTCAACTTTGTGAAGAAACCACGTTTCTTCTTTAAGGTTGGGAAACAAAATATATTTTTGTATCTTCAAAATCAGTCAATTGTTAAAGCAAAAAACAAAAAACAAAAAACAAAAAAGGATTGAAAAAGGAGCAACAGCCTCTTAGGTGGAATTGATTGATCCAACTTGCAGACAAAAAAACTGTAACTTAAATACTGGTTTGTCAGGATTAAAATCTATGAAATTAATATTTTTCTTTCACTTGTTAGAGAAAAAGAGAAAAAAGAAAAAAGAAAAATAAATGAATAAATAAATAAATAAATATAAATAATAAATATGACTTCCTGCTATGTTTTATCAGTTTGGAAATGTTGAAAGCTGTTAAAAATGTATAATTTATAAAAAAGTTAAAAGGAAAAGAAAATCTGCTATGTTAAATGTCATGTTTGTCACTGTTAAGGGTCAAAATATCCACCTGGCAGTTATACTATTAAGTATTATTAATAGTCCTCAACGCAGCTGTCTGGAGTTTAAATCCTAGCTTTTGCTGCATGCTTCTCACCATTTCCTGTCTAATTACTATCAATGAAAGCCACTAACACCTTAAGTTTTTTTAAAAAGAAAAACTGATCAAAACTTATTGTTTAGAGAAGAGGTGTGAATCAATGCTTTAACATAAAACAGCTTGTTGTCTGTATGTGATAATTTGATTTGCCAAAGCTGTTTTTTAGAAAATAGAGTCAATACGTGAAAAAAGATCTTAAAATCCCTCTTTTAAATTGGTTTAAAGGGTGAGATCACACACACATAAACCACAATCAGGTGAAGAGAAAGGTCTAGTGTTTCACATTTGAAGTGGAAATGTCTCATAAACACATAACTGTTTAAGACAGTTTAAAATAATACAAAAAGATTATATTATTCAAGCTGAAAAATAAAATAAAAAAATCTCCAAATGCAGTTACTTGAGGCAGTCATAGATGGAAACTCCTTTAATTAAGTCCAGAAAAGGTGTGAGTAAACTATGACTGAGACAGCAGTTCTCAGGACTCATCCATAGACTTCAGTCTATTTTACTGAAATTTTATGCAATAGATCAACACAAAGTTTTGCATAAACATAGTTTTCAAGATTTTACACAAATAAAAATCACAAAATTGTGGAGTGCATTTGTATCAAGCTTTCTCTTCTCTGCTACCCTTAAAGAAAATGCAGGGCAACCAATAGTCACCTAATCGAAAATCAGATCATTAGTGAACAAACACTAATATTTAGATTAGAGTTTCCAAAAGTCAGAGGACACAGCAGACACAGCAGAAGGTGCGCTGGTCAGATGACACATGTACCATTAAATTTACACTGCACATCACCATAAACGAATCAACCTTTAAGGGCAACATGGTGGTGACAGCATCAAGCTACAAAGACACTTTTTCTTCAGCAGGGACAGGAGAAATTGTTCGAGATGATGGAAAAATGGATGTAACTAAATAGAGGGCAATCCTGGAAGAAAAACTGGGCTGTAGAAGTTAACTTCTGAGACTGGAGCAGAAGTTCAGCTATCAGCAGGGCAATGACATAAACATACAGCCAGAGCTATGATGAAGTGGTTTAAATCAAAACATATTTATGTCTTCAAAGGGCCCAGTGAAAGTCTGAACATAAATTTAGTTCAGAATCTGCTGTAAGACCTAAAAAAAAAAAAAAATGTTTAAAGACATTCTCCATTCAATCTGAATAAGCCTGAGCCATTTTTCACAGAAGAATGAACTGTAGCTGTGCAAAGCTGGTAAAGTATTTGCATGTCACAAGCTTTTGATTTTTAGTTGGAAAATCAGTTTTCATTTCACTTCACAATTAAACACTACCTTGGATTGGTGTATCACATAAATCCCATTAAATTACCATACACTACATCTACTGAAACATCCCAACACCTTCAATGTCTTTCCTCATTTTTGAGTCCATTTTGGAGCATAAGATAAGCACTAAGGTTGAAGATGTGGTTAAGTAAGATGTACTGATGTTTACAGTGAAAGCAGATTCAGTTCTTGTGATCTCAATCAGAGCTGTTACAATACAGTGTTGCACTGAACCGATAACTGGAAGTTCCACTTTTAAGCAAGCAAATAAACAGGCAGAAATCTACTGATGAGGGGGACTTGAACCCACCCACAGCCCTGCCTTTATTTGTACTCAATGTTAAACCATAAACAGACACACACACATCGCATTAAAGAACTGGTTGTAGCTTCAGTGTATGAAATGAGTGGAAACAGAAGTGACAGAGTGAACTGACAGGATGATAAAGATGGTCCAAAGAGACTGAGGGAAGGAGGGATAGAGGAGAGAATGAGGGAATAGATAGCTACTGAGGACAGATAGTGGCTTCCAGGACTGTCTTCAGCATCTCTGGAACTATCAAACCCAGAAAAAAAAAACCGCACACAAACACACACACGTACACAGCCCAAGCCATAATTGTCCCCTGTGGTGATTTTGGCCTCTCCCTCTTAGATTCTCATTGCTGTTGGCCAACTCTTCTGTATCTTTAACACTTTCTTTTTTTTTTTTCCTTTTTGGACAAAGAGGAAGAGTGGTGGGGGCTGTCACAAAGGAAGGAATGAGGGATGAAGGAGAGAGAGAGGTCTGAGGGAAGGAGGTGTAGAGGAGTGTGGTGGCTGGCGGAAAGGGGGAATGAAGGGAAAGGAGAGGATGAATGTGTAAGAGGAAGGGAGACTTTGCCCTCCAGCAGGAACACTCCCACAATTGTGTGCACATATGTGTGCTTATGTGTGAGCTTTGTGACGGCCAAACTGACACACCCACGGGCTGTAGACCTCTATATCCTGTTCGGGCTGTTCGTTTGTCCAAACAGCACACCCCCCTAACCCCCTCTTCTCCTCTTCCTCCTCGCTCCCCCTTTTCTAACTGGTCTGATGAGGAGGAGAGGCCTTCGAGGGAGTGGGTACAGTAAATAGAACAAAGCCACCTTTCTAAAATAAACAAATCCGGGGAAGAGGAACTTCAGGTTGACTGAAACTGAGAGAGAAACAGAGCACAGACTGAGTGAGCTTCCTATAAAGCACTCTAAGATTAAACTTTTCCCTGCCAGGCGGCCTGCCGATGTGTGCAGTAGGTTTGTAGTTTGTTCTCAGTAAACTTAGTGAATGTTGGCTGAAGTGTGGCAGAAAAGCCTCAGTGAACAGTGCTGTTGTTCACGTCTGCAGTGATCTGGTAGATGTTTAAGCCTATCTGATCACTGTTGAAGAGAAAAAGAGGCTTCCTAGGTCACATCACAGCACTTCTCTTATCTCTAGAAGACAAAGTCAACCATTGATCCCCCTCTGAGGAGGGAATGAAGCTAACTGGATCTATTAGAACCATTAAGATCTTTAAGATCCCCAGGCATTTAGGATTTGCTATGATTCCTAATATTTAGGAAGACTGACCACCAAAAGACAAAAAAAAAAAAACAAACAAACAAAAAATAGATCAGTCACTAAAAATTAAACTTTTAGCTTGACAGTTTTGTGTACCCGTTCCTCCTAATTACCATGGACTTTTCAGATATGTCACATAACCCTTTGACTCTAACAGTTGCTCAGATGGAACATGATCAAAGGACTGGTTACCCTGATGAGTTTTGCCCATCTATGAGCAGATTTTACAAATTTAGCTGAAAATGCTTGCTTTTTTTTTTTTTTTTTTTTTTTTTTTTTTTTTTTTTTTTTTTTAAATCCAAACATTTGACTACAAAACCTTGAAAACACTTGTACAGTAGTGGAATCTTATAATCTGTGTGTTTCACAATTGTAAAATAACATGAGGTTGAAGTTAGCTTCAAGTTTGGCAGTGTGATAAAGGACTATTTTAGTACTTTATCTAGCATCTGGGACAACTTAGATCAGCTCTGTTTCAACATCCATAACTCTTAAACTTGTCAAATCAAGACTTGATTGTCCTTCTCTAAAAACAGATAATTAAAAGCACATTTTGTGAATGTTAAATCATTTATTGTCTTAAGTAACACAATACCAGTTTAAATATTTCATTTGGCATCTAAACCAGACTCCCGTTAAGAAGAACAGGTCCAGTTTAAAACCCTATATAAAGGTTGTCAAGAGATCAAAAAAGTTGTAAAAAGGTCCTTATTTGATTTTTGAATGAATGTGCACTTCTATAGAAAATCAAAGCTAATGAATGTCTTTTAAGTATAAATCAATGTATAAATAGTGTAATTTTAGAAATTCATTTTGAAAGTGGGACAAGAAATACAGTCTGCAAACAGACAGGGACATTTTTCCATTCTCTAATTTCTTTGTACCTATTTACTGCTTCTAGACTTTTCAGGACATATTAGCCCCAAGAACTGATATTTGGTATCTGTCTATTTTCTTGTAGCATATTGTTGGTACATCGAAAAAATTCTTTTAAGTTGTTTCAAATGTGAAGCAAATTAATTACAAGTATTGTCACATATTTTGTATGGTGGATCTGTATGGGGATGAAAATGGAAAATTCAGTGTTTTACGGCTTTTGAACGAGCTACATAATATGTGCTGTGATGTCACAGTCTCATTATATTTATTATTACTTTTCATAATAAATGAGCTAGAGATGAAAGTTGCAAAAGTACACCCAAGTGTTTAGATAAACATTGGCAATAACAGTCAGAAAACTGGTTGGGCTGCCATCAGCTGGAGCCACTTGAAGCATTTATCTTGTTAGGGTAAGTACTGCTGTGTTTGATTTGTCTTAGACATCAGAGATCGGAGTTCTGAATAATAAAACACCTTTGTTGAGCATTCTTGTAGTAAAGTAAGTAAGACAATATTGGGATTTGCTATTTGTTTTGGTGCTATAACTGCAATTTGCAAAACAGGCAATTTTACTTATGTGTTAAAAAATCAAAAAGAACATATTTGCAAGCAGGTGTTTTTCAACACTATGTGAGCTGCTGGTTAAATGAGATACACACTGTCAGAAATGCTAATAAATAGTTAATACCAGCAACCTTTAGAACATTCTGTATGTGCACAATCATACTGGATACTGAACTCGAGGCTTTTCAGTGAACTCTGACTATTCTAGTTGGACTTTGGACATCAAGGATTGTTACTGTTAATTTTGCAGAAATCCAAAAAAAAAGTCTGATTTGAAGTAGAAACAGAACACACCATAAATCTTCATCAGCACAGATAGAGCATCTGCATAGAGCAAAATGATATCAAGTTATGTTATTGGGCCAATGCTGCTACATTTCAGTAGCACTTGCATCGACTCTATGGCAGTGGAACATAATATATATCCGATATATATAGCATTTATATAGAGTATACACAGAGTTGTGACAGTAATAGCGCAGAATTTTTCAACACACCCAAAAAATCCATGGTAACTTTCCTAAATCAAATTGTTCATACTACGGTGTCAAATGTGTAGGAAGGCAATGACGGAGCATTATTTATTTAAGAAAACTCATCTTCCTACGACACTGAAAGGCAACACAGATACACAGTAGTGTGAAAAGGGGTATTACCAATCAGAGTTTGAAAATTCCACTCTGCGTTGCAAAGATTGCTCAGACAAACTAGCTGTTGTTTAAAACTACATTCATAAGCAATAGATAAAAGAACTATGTTTGCACTGTAAAGGAATTCAGAATACATCTGTGGGAGGATCAAACATTTACTGGAAGAGATGTCTTGAGCACTGATTGAGGTGACTCTGTGGCTCTGGAAAAGCAAGCTGGTTGTTAGCAGTTTTTTGTCTTTCAAACCACTTAGTTCTAGAACAATACCTGTCTAGAACTTTAACAACAATAAAAAAAACTATTTGTCGATCAGAGTTTTCTGGAATCCACTGCTGAAGGTCAGTGCTTTTGTAACTAGAGGTACAGATCTAGTAGAAATACCTATTTTTCTCATTAGTGTTAATTAAACTATCGTGCACACAGCATTAGGGCTGAAACAATTAATCAGATTAATCGTCATGAATTATATTGAAATAACTGTCAACTAATTTAGTAATCGATTAATCATTAAAAAGAAGGCCAATTGCTGAAAAAATAACATATTCAAAGCAATTATTAAGCCAACACTGTAAAAAAAATATACATTTTGCATCTAAGATAAAAAAAAAATCCCTTCTTTGTCTGCAAACCTGTTCTACCCAGAACTCCTCAAGTGGCATAGTTTTAGCTTCACTTGATTTAAATTATATTAAAAAAAACTCCTAAAAGTTCCTATTATGCACCTTTTGCTATCCAATTTGGTCAATCCAAAAAATATTCAAGAAATTAGCCCAACACTGTGTTGATGTTAGGTCAAGCAGAAAGGGCTGAGCTTTTCACATTTTTATGTTAAAGTATTCTTTTAGCTGCAAACACATCCTTTGCTACAAACGATCAAGTGTACACTAAAGGAATGCTGTGGTATTGCATTTTAGTCAATAAAATATTTATTTTCTTATTTAAAAAAGGAATTGAATTATTTGTTTATTTGTATTTTTATGTAGTTCTAATATCATATTAAATAGGCTTAAGTGGTTAAATGAAAAATCTGCAGAATGTGCCAATTTTTTTAATCCCATTAATTTTCATAATAATCAATAGAATAATCGATTACCAACATAATCGTTAGTTGCAGCCCGACACAGCCTACATATTTTCAGACCATATATAGACTATATTTATCATGCAAGTTGAAATACAATCATATTAATAATTCTTTTGCATGATGCACCTAAAATAGCTTGACCTTATAGAAGAGTGGTTTCAGGGGACTACATTATGTTCATTTTATCCAGGGTGGGGATTTCCAGTTTCCAGTGTCAGAGTCTGAAAACCCCTGGTTTAGACAATCCCACCAGTAACAGAGTGAAGACACAACAGGGGGAAACATATTAATAAAATGAACACAGTAATAGTTTTTGTCTGTTTGCAAAAGCAACAGTTTCTTTGTAAATGTTAAAAATATTGTTTGACATAGATGCTGCTGTGATAAAACTTTCAAGTTCTAAAATAACCAGAACATGTCCTTTACATCATCTATGTCAAAGGAAGAGTGTTTTAAAAAAAAAAAAAACAGGCCTGTGGTCCGAAGGTATGTGTCCTACCTACCTTATATAATGCTTTGCTTTTAAAGGGGAGCATAAGAATATAACAAAATTATGATTTGTGCGTTACATGCAATTGAGATGAAACCATGTGTGCCGATGTGCTGGGGGCCAGGTCTTAGCTGTAAGGGTACTGCTGTGAGTGTTCAACCACAAAAACCTGACCCACCCACTCTATATCATGCCAACAGGACATCCTGTCAGATTGCATTGTGGGTATTTTAATCCTTAGACCTGAGTGTTAGAAGGCTAGAAGTGTGTGTGAGTAGGGTTTATGCACTTAGACTTTAAAATGGAAAGTTGGGAATTTTCTATATGCAAGGGATATTTGTAGGGATGCGGGGATCTGAGAGCGTGCAGATCGGGAGGTGGCTGAATAAGGCACGCAAATGACCCCAACCCAGGCCCACTCAGGATGGGATGGCTAATCTTTAACTCCATGCACATGCTCCCACTCTTCTCTTCTTTCTTGTCTTGGCTGTCCATTTAGAAAGCCTTCTCCTGTCTGTTCCAAGGCCAGGAGGTATGGGCGGTGGGGGTTCTGACGTTTTGGAAAAAAGCCATGGTCAAGAATAGGGAGGGGGCAGCTTCCTGTCCAAAAATGGTTCTTTTCAAGCCAAATACTTATAAATAGAGCAGGTGTCAGTATTGAGAACTGCTGCGAGGCAAAAAAGACTGACAGCAAGAGTGTGAAAAATTGTGTGAATGGGTGTGTGGTGTGATGCCATCGTGGAGTGGGAGAAGGGGCTTTTTTAACTGGTGGGCTACCCATAATGTCCAGCAGGATGTGAGGTCATAACGCAAAGATGGCTGGTGGGTGGTGAGAAATTGTTGCTTTCCAAAGAAATAATACAACATTTTGTGAGAGAGAGAAAAAAAGGAGTAAGACCAGAATTATATTCTTTTACAGCTCTCCAAAGTTGTATACGGTGCTCTTCAAAAGTATTTGTGCCACTTGGATTTTCCCCCTTTAGTTTAGTGTATAATTGTAAATTGAGAGAAAAAAAAAACTTTTTACAGGTTTTACAACCTGTAAAAAATCCTAAAACTGTAGTGTACACTTGTTTTCCTCTTGAGTCAGTAATTTGTTGAACAACCTTTTGCTGCAGTTACAGCTGCAGATCTTTTGGGGATATGGAGCCTAGGTGTAAATTCATCCTGGAAGACTCTTCCCAGTCCCGCCTGCATCATCCAATGCAGGCCTCGTATGCCGCAGCTCATCAGCTTCGGATCACGCCTCGTCATCGTGAAAGTCTCTGCTTATACGGCTCTCCATCCATGGCTCCATCTGCTCCCCTGCTGAGCTACCACCCACCATTGTTCTCTCACGGCTCCATCAGTCCACCACCAGTGTCTGGGCCCCGGGGGGAAGACATCCCTAATCCTAAACTGTCCATCCATGTTCATTGCAATTCAGAGCGTATTTGTCTTCTGCCAGGGTCTGAGCGTCAAAAGCTTTTATTCATTAATGTCAATAAAACTTTTTAATTGCTGCTCTGTCTTTGTGTGAGTCTCTCCAGGTTGAACTGTCTATACCGGCTTTGCACACCAAGAAACTGAAGGTTTTATCCATTCTTCTTTGCAAAATAGCTCAAGCTCAGTTGGATTGGATGGCAACATCAAGGTGAAACTCTGCCACATTCTCAAATCTTTTAATTGCCTTCTTTTTAGCTCTATCTTCCCATCAAATCCGACCCACTTCCATGTCCCTACTGAAGAAAAGAATCTCACACAGCCCAATGCTGCCCTCACTCACATATAGTTTTGCATATAGGCCAAATAGGTTTAATGTTGGTCTCATCTTTCCAAAAATTACGTTTTTACCCCATCTGCTAGATGGGGTATGGCAACCTTAAGGCGAGATCTCTAGTGAAATTCTTACAACAACTTTATTAATGCCACTCTTCTACAAAAACAAGATTCATGGAGTGACCAACTAATAGTTATTTTGTCAACAGATATCCCCACCTGAGCTGTGGATCTTTGTAGATCCAGAGTTACCAAGAACTTTTTGGCTGCTCCACTGATCAACGTTCTCTTTCCAGTCTTGTCAGTTTCATAACCTGTTTCAAAGCCTAACCATGCTTTTAACTTCTCCTCAACTTTATCTGAGATGTGTCTGCTTTGTTCATTGGTCTTCATGATGTTTTCTGTTCACTAACTTTCTCCAACAAACCTCTGAGGCCCTCCCAGAACAGAAGTATTTATATAGCATTCACATAGGTGAACTGTATTTATTACAGATTAGGTCAGTGTTTCCCAACCCTGGTCCTCAAGGCACACTGCCCTGCATGTTTTAGATGTTTGCCTGCTTTAACACACCTGATTTAGATGATTGCAGTTCAGCAAAAGCCTGTTAATCAGCCATTAACTGATATCAGGTGTGCTGAAGCAGGAAAACATCTAAACATTCAGGGCAGTGTGCCTTGAGGACCAGGGTTAAAACACAATGGATTAGGTGACAGGTAAATGCGTATGATTTTATTTCAAGGTATCAGGATAAAGAGGACTGAACACAAATGCACTTCACAAAAACCCTGTATCCTTTTCCTTTAACTTTATAATTATATGCCACGTTGTGTTGACCTATCACATAAAACCCAAATAAAATATGTGGATGTTTGTGGTTGTAATGTTGCAAATTGTGAAAAAGTTGACTTGACTATATGAGCCCCAAGTGGACCGTGCTTACTAATTATGAGACTTGTGAAGGCAGAAATATTTTTAACAAGATTTTGGGGGGAGGTATCAGAATAAAGTTGACTGAAAAGATATGCCAAGCACACTTTTGTAAAAACAAAATTTGAAAACTTTCATCTATTCAGTCAGAGGACAAAGAGGGGAAAGCAAATAGGGGTTGGGGGGCCAAAGTAAGCCAGAGAGAGGCTTGCAGTTCAATGATGGTGAGAGCCAGAACTGATAATAGACCCACGGTGGAGAAAGTGAGACAGATGAGACACAAAAAAATCCAGAGAGCGAAACAGACAGAGAAAGGAGAAACCTTAACATGATGTAGGTATCTAACTCATCGTGCGTCAGACACCAAGCCTCGAAGACAGGGGTTAAAAATTAAGTCCACACTCTGAAATATTAAATCTATTTTGGCTTTTAATGAAGGAGAAGTGCATTAAGGAGGAAATAAGGAAGTAGATTATTAAAGACTGAGGAGAAAAGGAGAAGAAAAGTGGAGAGGTGTGAGCGGGTTGAAATCTGTTCAAGGTGTTTTAAATATTAAACCTATTTCAAGTTTAATGAAGTGCAAATACTATAGGGAGAGTCTTAACTGGAATACAGAAAGGAAGGGGGCGAAAGGGGGATCCGATTCATTATTTCAAGTGTTCACCTTTATAGACAGCAGAGACTTGGGGAAAGGAGAACAGGGAGTGAAGGAGAGAAAGTTTAGGCAGAAAATAGAGGGCAGCTTTTCAAGCACCTGTCTGCAGGCCCCAGGCAAGTCCAGGAGACTCTGCAGCTCAAGAGGACGAAGATCTGAGCTTGAACAAGTCAAAACATGCAGCATTAACTGCAGCGCTCCTGAGATCACATGCAGGAACAGGACACGATTCTGTGGAAAAATGATTTCATGTTGTTGTTTTTTTTCAGTAAACGTCTGTGGGTAGGTGTGAGCTTGTGAGATGTTGTTTTGTATCAGCGGTTGGGGAGGGAAACTCTGAGGCCACAGAGCAGAGAGGAAGAGAGTCAGATAAAGATGTTGGATTTTAAAAAAGATTCTCGATGTAATCAATGTGCAACAGCTAGAGGGAAATGGAAAGAACAGCCCACGTGTGATTAACTGTTCACGTCTACATAATCAGACGCTCTAAGCTTTGTGTATGTGTGGATGTGTATCACACCGGCCATGTACTGGATTGCCAAAATCCCCCAAGCTGCTGGTAAAGGTCACCGTATGTATGTGTGTGTGTGTGTGTGTGTGTCTGTGTGTACATGTGTGTTTTAATACCACCAAACAACACAAACAAAAAATATTTCCAGTGCTGTTATTATGTGGGATACAGATCAAGTTTGGTGTTTGCCCAAAGAACGACAGGAGGGGAGAAATCAATTTTTAACTCATGTTTTTGTCCACATGATTCCTCAGTTTTACAGGAAAAAATTAGCTGTCTCCAAAAAGACAACCTACTGTTTGAAGACTTGATGTGACTTTTTAAAATTAGAAAAGTCACTTAATTTTTAGATAGAAAAAAAAAAATAGGAATTTAGTTATGCTGATAAGTTTTCTTGGCACTTAACTATTAAAACTTTGTGATGATGTTAGGAGAAATCAATAAAGAACATGATACATCAAGAGAATGCCACATATTATTTTTAGAATGAGGATATTTTGTTATTTTGCATGGCTTCCTGCAATAGCTTCAGTTTCAGTATTTTCCAGACCAATTTTAAATTAGCACATTTGAAGTCCCTAACTTGCAATCAATGCTCTGAAAAAAAAGAAACAGTCAATGGTTCTCTTCCCCCTCATCAAGTTAGGTTTAACTTTCAAACGAGAAATCCTCATGAGAGAGATTTCATCAGAACTGATATTGTTCAGATAATGTCACTAAAACAGCCTAATTACTATAGTTTCTACCACCTAGGAGCTAGGAGATTATTAGAAACTAACCTTAAAAGAAAATTACTTCTTCTTTATTAAAAACCTCTGAACTAAAAGATTTCAGGCAACCTTACAAGGTATATTCTTTAAACAACGATATTAAAAACTTGCAACATGTTTAATAGGACATTACAAATTCAGGATGATCTGAAACATTTACAGTCTTCACAACTTTAAGGGTTTTTAAAGCAGGAGAAAGATTCAGGTTGAAAATGTTCACTTATGTCTGGATATTCGACAAGACATGCGGTGCAATGATTTAGGTAGTAATGTGTGATGTAAAGTGTTAAAGTGTTAAATTTGTTTCTGCTCCTATGATGTGGCAAGGGTGTTTTGACAACCTTAATTTCAGCTGTTCTATTTTTTAAGCTTTCTTCCTGCTTATTCATTGTGGTTGCTTCTCCCAATCCAAATCTAACCATTTTGCTTGAACCTGAGTCACAAGCCCTGGGTTAGCTTTCTGAGTGGAGAGGCAGCTTCACTGTACAAACTATATACAATCCTAGTTTGTTGTATTCTATTCAGAAAACCCAGGGTTGTCAAACCTGCTTCAAAGTACTTAGCGTTGATCTTATAACGTCAAAATTTTCTTAGATTTATTTGTTTTCAGATAACATTTCAAAAAACAGAGAAGGAGTATAACCTGAACATCTCAAAACTTACAGTAAGGAGTGCAAAACTGATTAAACAGCTTATTTATCTCAATAAATGGAAAAACCAAAACTCTGTTGTTGCTAAACTTTTGAGATGTTGCAGATAAAGAGATCAACTGTGGGTTGGTAGCAACACCTCATGCCACAAGATTTTGCATTAAAAAACATCTCAGTATTTCTTGTGAAAGTGAAACCTGTAACAAGTCATGTCAAATTTATTTGTATAGCACATTTCAGCATTTCATTGACTTTGTTTGTAAAAGTTTAAGCTATTGTGATGGGATGCAGATATAGAGATAAATGCCTCAAGCAGGGCACCATAACGTTGACACCATACTTTTATTTTGAAGTAAGAACGAAGCAATTTTTGCTTTGTTGTGACTTTGTTATGTGCTTACAAGAACATTTCAGAATCCTGCAGCACAACTAAATTGATTTTTTTTTTTTTTTTTGTCCTCTGGCAGCTTTACTTACCACCCTGTAAAAAAAGTAAAACAAACGGTGACAGAGTGAAAGATGAGATACAAATGATTTGTAAGCACTGTGAGGATAGCATGATTATTAGCCTCTAGCAAATGCTAAGAGTAGCATCTGCTTCCATGCTTCCAAGTGATACTAAACTTTAGGGATACTCAGTGGTTTTTTATAAGTTTGAACTGCATTTAATTATCTCCATTTTAAGATCTAAAATACTTATGCTGATCAAACATGAAGTGGATATTACTACACTAAACTGAGATTTATTTGAACTCAGTTAAGGGTGAGTTTAAATAAACTTTTTTGTTTGTAAAAATGTATGGTTTTTTTTGGCATCAGGACCACCATAGGATGAAACAAACTGCAACTTTGGATAAGATAAACATGAACTAAAATATTTTACACTAATTTCTGATTCAAGATTTTAAGATGAGATTTACAAAACATTTCCTCCATTTGTAAAAACAACCAAAAAAAAGGGGGATTGTTTGTTTTCCCCAAAATAACGTTTACATTTTTTTCTCATCTTGCTCTCATGAAACCATCATTTTGTATTGTCTTGTTTTTGGTGTATTCTTACAAATGTAGTTGACAAGACAGCAACAGATTGAAAATAAAAGCTTGTTATTGTCATTTAGGTGTCGAAAGGTGGGAAACTCTTGCTAGATTTTAATGAGTGTTTCTTTAAGTAAAAGATAGACAGGGAACTTTCAGGGAGGAAAACACTTTCTGTATGTGGTGTAGGTTGAAATACTGACTGCTTGCTTCAAGGATTACACTGATGTGTTTGTACAGTCATTTCCAAAAGTCTGTCCCCCCAAAAGGAGTTCCAACGAATACTTCTCAAAAAGTAAACAAAATATGAATTGTTTGGTACTATTATTTGGTTGTGTTATAGAAAAGGAGGATTTTTATTAAGATATCTGGAAATCTTGTTATGCCCTGCAGTAAAGTCTATTTTCTGTACAGTAGAACTCATCTGGAATCTAACTGTTAATAAATGAAAGGCAATTAGTCACTGAATTTTAATGGACAAAATTATATTTTGCTGTCGTTTTCTTACTTGTTTGTCAAACTTCACTGAAAAATGTAAATTTTCTGGTTTTTGGGGGGGTTTTTTGGAAATGAACTGCTAAATTAGTTTAAACTGCAATGATGCCAGTGAGAAAAAAATGCAGCATACTTAAAGCTGAGAAGCTTGAGCTATAAATAAATGTAAAAAAAATATTCCAAAAAAACATGAAATCATGATGACATTTGTCAATTAAGTTAATAAATTACTGTCATTACTTTAGCACCAAAAAGATAATAAAAACATCTAAAACAAAAATGAAATCTAAAATAAACTCATATAGAAAATACATTTTAAAAAAATATGTAACTAAAAAGTTCAAATATATAAATAAAAGGTTCAAACAAGGCAAGAGTGACTCTAGAAATTCAAAAGGTTTGCCTTAGATATGCAAAAATGTTTTTATTAAGGTCTTAGAGAAACTGCCAAAGCAGCAGAGGCAAACTAAAAATAATATCAGGTAATTATTTAAAGGATCGGGAAGGGAAAGCAGTCAGAGCAGAGACTATTTAAAACTCTCTTTGTCAAAATATGTCACCTACAATAATTTACTGGGGAGAAAAATATACATATGAGCATTTTTGTATGAAGCAATGATTTCCTCACATGTAAGATTTCAAACAAGCATCTCAGTAGACAAGGTGAGCCGAAGAAATAAGAGGATCAAACGTTAGCAAGCCAGAGAAAAGGCAGCTGGACGCTTACAGGCCTCCATAATGACATCCAATAACCACAGCAGATGTTAGTGAGGGAAGAGGATCCGAAGAAAACAAATCCTAATTCCTGCAGCTGTTTATGTCAACATGGCCACATTTTCATACAGATGCATTAAAGGCTGTGTACTAATATGCTGAGCCTTTACACAGCCATATATTATTGGTGGATTAGAGTAAACCAGTTAAACCGTCGACCAAGCAGCCCTGCATTGTGTCACATGGTCATTTCTTAAAGCAAAGCATGGACACTGATTACAGATGAATGAGAGGGAGGGAGAAAGAGAGTGTGTAGGCACTTTTCATCAATAAAGAATGAAGCAATTAAGCTAATCTCAGACCGAAGGTGCCCTTTCTCCCCCAGACGAGCCCTTCATGGAAACTAACAACTGGACTCCATGGAACATCTTTTCCTCCACAAACTAAAAGTCTGAATGTGAAGATTTTTAATTTTAAACCACCTTAGAGTCAAAAAGTTGACATTATAAGTTAACATACCAGTTAAATGTCTGTCTGTCATGTTTTGAAGCACGCAAACTCAGAGGTAGTCCACATTGGAGTTAAGTAGATGCAGTGTTTGATATACAACGACTGTGAAAGGTTGTATGTTAAAGGATCATTTTCTTTAATTACAACCTCGTTTTCCTGTATTGTCACACATTCCTCAAACAACTTTATGGGTCAGTTGCAGAGAAATACTGTGATAGTACCAACTTTAGATTATGATCTATAGGACTAAAGTCAACATGGGGGCATGAAACATTTCAATGTTAAAGGGGATAAAAGAAACTGGTCTTGGTGTTCTGGTCCCCAACAATACACCAAACTGTGAGTCAGAGTGAAAGAGAAGAGAAAATGTTCTGATGAAAAGTACTGGATAAATTTTGTTTTCATATCATCTTCGAATGTTATCTTGGGGAATCATTTATAAACCACTTTTTTTAATCAAACTTTTCAAAGGTTGTTGCTTTGCACTAAACTAAAACTTGTTCATGTCCCAGGAATACTACAAAATTATTTGAGCCCCTTAAACTGAAATTAGGTCACAGAGTGTCTTGAATTCCTGCTATGGCTTATTGGGAGACGAATTACAGATTCATTAATACCCTAATCTGGTTGCTACAATTACTTTATTTGCCATGCAAATAACGACAAGATACAGAACAGTAAAAAAAGAACCAATTTGTTTTATTTTTGCTTTTCACTTTTCTGCATTATTTAACAAATTTAAATAGCTGTAAAAGATAATCAGAATGAATAAAATGCAGTTTTCAAATAATAATTTTATTTATTATAAGAAAAAATGACTATCCAAACTAACCTGACCTAAATTTAATACCTCAAATAATTTTTTGTCTAATTTTATTTGTCACACCCTGGTCTGGTTTTCATTTTTGTTATTAACCTTTACTTCACCAGGAAAATCCCATTGAGAATAAAAATCTCTTTTACAAAAGAGTCCTGGCCAAGACTGGCAGCAGCAGGGTTTACATAACATTTACAACAAAACAAAAAAAAGTTTAAACAAAAATAGGGATTACTGTCTGAAGTGTAGAATAGAATAGAATAGAATAGAATAGAATAGAAATATCCTTTATTGTCCCACAATGGGGAAATTTCTGTGCAACAGCAGCAAAGTGGCATTGACAGGCAGTAAGAGAAAAACAGACTCACACAAAGAATATAAAATATATCGAAAAAACAGAATAAAGAATAGAAAAAAATACTGTACAGTAAGGCAAGATTTCAACATGAATACTGCGTAGTTGCAAAAAATACTCCAGTCCAGAGGAATGTGCCACTGAGTTGGTTAATTAAACATGTACAAGATGGGCATGTATCTGAGCATTAAAAAATACAGACTATTGACAATTAGTGACAATATAATATGGTGCGATAGTAAAGTTGTACAAATACCAAATTGATATAATGCTGGTAATGCTGGCATAATCAATGGTTATAGAGTCTAACAGCTGCTGGGAGGAAGGATCTCCTAAAATGCTCCTTAGTGCACCTAGGATGCAGCAATCTGTCACTGAAGGAGCTCTCCAGTTCAGCAGCTTCATGCATGGGGTGGGAGACTTTGTCCATCAGTGATGTTATTTTAGCTAGAGTCTTATCTCCCACCACCTGCACTGGTCAAGGGGGCATCCTCACACAGAGCTGGCCTTCCTGATGAGCTTACCTAACCGCTTCCTCTCAGCTGTAGAGAAGCTGCTGCTCCAACATACAGTCCCATAAAAGATGGCTGATGCCACTACAGAGTCAAAGTAGGTCTTCAGGAGCACCCCCTGCACTCCAAAAGACCCCAGCCTCCTCAGCAGGTAGAGTCTACTCTGACCCCTCCTGTAAAGCGCATCAGTGTTATGAGTCCAGTCCAGTTTATTGTTCAGGTGAACACCCAGGTACTTATAAGAGTCCACGATCTCAATGTCCACTCCCTGGATGTTCACCAGTGTCAGTGAGGTGAGTCTATGCTTGCAGAAATCCACCACCAGCTCCTTGGTTTTAGCAGCATTGATCAGGAGGTGGTTCTGCTGGCACCAGTCCACAAGGTCCTGAGTTCACTATCTGTACTCTGAGTCATCCTCACCTGTGATGATGCCAACTATGGCAGAGTCATCAGAGGACTTTTGTAGATGGCAGCATGGGAAGTTGATGGAAAAGTCTGCAGTGTAAAGGGTGAAGACGAACGGTACCAGCACAGTTCCCTGAGGGACCCCTGTACTGCAGACCAGACTGTCAGAGACACAGCCCACTGGATACTGGACTACCAGTAAGGTAGTCCAGTATCCAGTGGGACATGTGTTGGTCCACTCCTGACAGCTCCAGCTTGTCCCTCAGAGATCCTGGCTGGATGGTGTTGAAAGCGCTGGAGAAATTAAAGAACATGATCCTCACAGTGCTTCCAGGCTTCTCCAGGTGGATCAGACCTCATTGCAGGAGGTAGATGATGGCGTCATCCACTCCAATGCCAGGCTGGTAGGCGAACTGCAGAGGATCCAATGAAGATGTCACCAGGCAGCATAGATGTTTGAGGACCAGCCTCTCGAGGGTCATCATCAGATATGATATCAGGGCTACTGGCCTGTAGCTGCTGAGGTCCTTTGGATGTTTGGTCTTTGGTACCAGTACCACACAGGAGGTTTTCCACACTTGTGGTACTTTCCCCAGCTTCAGACTCAGGTTGAACATGTATCCCATGATGCCACACTGAACTGCTCCTCAGGAGCCTGGGGCTGATGCCATCTGGACCTGCAGCCTTTCGCACCTTGATCTTTCCCAGCTTCAACTCGTTCCTCAGCTGAAGTGATGAAAGGGACAAGATGGAGGTGGGGGAGGAGTCCTCTGAAGTGAAGGGGGTGGATGATGGCGAAGAGCTGAGAGGTGTGAAGTCCTGAGACAAAAAGCTGGCAATTGTTACAGATGAGGGGGTAACAGCAGGGGGGACTGTGCTGGGGGAGGGGTGGGTGACTAGTCAAACCTGTTAAAGAACTGGTTCAAGTCATTCACCCACTCTAAGTCTTCTACAACCTGAGGGTTGGGTTTGTGGCCTGAAACTGACTTCAAACTTCTTCAAACCTCACTGATGTTGCTTTGCTGTAGCTGATCCTCCATCTACTCCAAGAATCCACAAATAGGATTTAGAGAAATGAGGAAGACATGGAACAATGGTGAACTTGCCCAGAAGCACCAGCCTACAAAAATATTCCAAGAGTGCACCTGGTTATGCATCAGGACAATGAGCTGAAGCACACCATCTCTGAATGGCACAAAAAAAATGCAATTTTTGAAGTGGCCTAATCCAAGTTTGGTGTTAAATCTGATTGAGATGATGTGGAATGCAGTTCATTTTCAATAACCCTCCAATTAGACTGAATTAAAACAATTCTGTAAAGAAAAATTGGCCAAAATTTCTCCCTAGATATATAAGTGACTCATTCCGAGTAATTGCAAAAGGGTTAATGGAAATTGTTGCTGACAAGAGTGACAAATCCAGATATTTGGTAGGAGTCAATTACTTTTTTATACCAGGCCAGGTTGACTTGACTAGATTTCTTTGCGAAATCAAATAACCCATATTTCAAAACTGCATTTTTTACTTTGATATTAAAATATGTTTCATAATCAAACAGGTGGGCAAATATTTTTTCAAGGCACAATAGATTTAAAGCTGCAGTAGGCAACATTTACAAAAATATGGTTTTTACATATTTGTGAAAAACTTGCTCTCTGCTGCACTACAGCTCCTCCCCAACAGTGGAGCCTACCGTGAACGCGCAGGCTAGTAAACATGACCACCGATGGGAGCGGATAAACATTTTCCTGTGACATTAGGTTGTTTCTCCACCATCAGCTCAACTGCAGCAAACTTTGAGCTTGTACTTGCTTGTGTAGGAGAGTGTGAGCAGCGCGTACACGAGTGTGACTGACAATGCTAAGACATTCCTCCTTGCTCTGACTGGTTGTTTCTGGCCGAGAGCAGTGTATTTCTGCAGATGGCAGTAGAACCACAGGGAGGAGAGGCAGAGGAGCTCAATTTTTTTTCAGAATACCTGTCTCATACTGTCCGGACATAGTGACAGTTTTAACAAATATGTAAAAGAAACATACTTTTATAAAAGTTACCTACTGCACTTTTAATAATAGATCTATCTTTCTAATTGTTCATGAAGTTGTATAAAAATACTCTTATTCCTGTGACTGACAGCAAAATAATTTGTAAAACTATTAATTGAAAATTGATTTCTACACTTATTTAAATGAGAGTAGACTCAAATTGTCTTCTGGAATCAAGGTGTCCCAAGGTTGTGAAAAAAAAAAAACGATTTCACAAAAGCAAACATCTTCTGTCATACGAGATGGAGTGTCAGAAGCTTTCTCAGACAGTATGGAGAGTAATGCAGTGCTGCCCCCCACGTATTGCTGCTCACTGATGGCCAGCTGTCTGAAAGAAGGCTCCTACATTTTTCCATTTTTACAATAGAGACAAACTCCTCTAATCACAAAAAAATTGACAGTCATGTTGTGAAAATCAGAGGTGCACCACTCATTACTTTTCTTAAAGAAATGATGTATCACAACTGCAGCTAGCAAGCTACAAAAAGTGTATTTATTTATACTGTAGGATCGCTACATGGGCAGATGGTCTGAATAATTAAGCAGCTATTACAGTGAACCCCTGCAAATACTGGGGGTTCACTGTATAAGTTGTTTAATTATTCGGGACCACAACCTCCCACAAATAGTTAAAATCTGCAGATACTTGAAACCCTTTCTAAAAATGCTTTTAACTGCTTATTTTAATAGTTCAAACACCAAACGGACCTTAATATGCATTTACACGCACACCCGTGAAGCACGGGTCCCACTGTATCAGATTGTTATACTGGTAGAATGAAAGATATAATATTCTGTCCTTGAAGCATGTTTGCTTTAAAACTACTGCTAAATTTTGCAGCTATTCATGCTATATTTTCACTTAAGTCTTTTTATCAGAATAAATAGAGATCATTATTATATTCTTATATGTTATATTAATATAGCAGAATTGAGTTAAACATTGCTTCTGTTTTAACTAGTTAAAGTTTTAATTTTTTCATTTTTTGATATCATGATATCATAAAACCATAACATTTTTGCCCATGGTTGTTATTACCTGATAATTTCATACCAGTCTATGGACAACTAAAATGAAAAAGATGATTTTAGTTTCACTTTTCTTTTATCATGAAATTATTTTTTTCACTTATGTCATCGTGACATTTTTCCCTAATTTTTCTTCATCAACGTGGATCCACATTCTGCTGCTATCAGCCTCCACAAAATCTGATCACTTTCTAATTCTTTGGCCCTTTAACATGCATGTACATTTAATTTAGATCGTTGACTGGAGGTGACAAAATCCTGGGCTTAAGGAGACTTAAGACTTAAGGACTCTAACTCTCATAAGCCCACCAGAGCCACTGCATGTACTTTTGACCTGCAGTTATTTAGTGTTATAGATCGAATGGACTTTAGGCTGTAAAACTAAAATTAAAACTAGTATTGCTTGCCAATACTCACAGATACCAACCACAGCCTAAAAGCTCAACAGTGAAACTTTGAAACCTTGAGTGGTAACAAGATATTTGCTCTTAAATATCAAGCCCATCCCTTTGAAGGAGATTCAATTGTTTGAGTCTTTACCATGTCGATCTTGGCCAGTAGAGCTCAAGAATGATTGGTTGTCTTTTGGCAAACACCAGGTGAGTCTACACCAGCAGCAACTCTACACTTCCTCTAACCTTTAGGTGAGCAAACACCGCTCTCATTAAACACAGCTTCACCACAGCCAGACTTAAACTCTACCTTCTAGCAGAACCATGGCACTAGCCCACTGGCATAATAATACCATTTACCTGTGTGGCTGTGTGTGATTGTGCATGTGTCTCTGAATCTAAGCTTCAAGACAAGTTGTTCTCAAGCAAAGTAATAAGGTCCAACTGCAGGTCATAAAATCAGGGACTGAAGACAGGTAAAGTTGAGAAGACAAACACTTCATAAGCCCAATATGATGCACTGTTCAATTCCCATTTCCTTCTTGCTCCTCTGTATTTTTGTTCTCTCTAATTACCCCTCCAATCTAACGCTCTCTCTTTCTCTTCCATCTTCTCGCCCTTTCCAGAAGGTCCTTCCCTAAACCCCAGAGAGAGGGGGAGGAGCCCGGGATGGTGAGGACGCGCTGGTAATCCGTGCAGTGACCCAGGTCAATTCAATTATCCTGTTTTCTTTCACTGTGCGACGTGTGTGCCCATTTCACAGCCAACTCCCTTAATGCGCCCAGGATTAGCTTCTCTTACTTTTAATAATCTACCTATTGACGCCTTGGGCCCACAACATGCACACAGATGCACAAACACACATAGGTAACTTTATCTTGTATAAGTTTTGGAGAAGAACTTGCTAAACAGTTCTGCAAGGCCTAGGATCAAGGCAGAAATCTCAAAATAAATATGAATTCACCATCGTGTTTGTGTGCACATTTGCTTGTCTGTGTAAGTGGGAGTGTGGCTTACATAAACTGCAGTAAAGAGAGGATTGTATTATCCATCTGCATTTACCCAGGCTTCACCTCACACCTTCAAGATCTGAGATAATCATCTTAGGCCTGACACGTTAGTGTATAAGCTCACTAATCACAATGCCAGAGGAGGGGAAAAAAAGGGGTCAATTTCTACAAGTAAACTGTGCAGACAGCTGACTTGTTCTGAGTTTCTGATGAAGTATTTCAGGCTGCAGCACAAATAGTATCATGCACATGACTTCAGCAGAAGTTAGCAGAACAGTTTACGCCCAGCTGCTGACCAGCTGGTTAAACAGTCTTAAAGATAAATTAGATTTTGCCAGTTAGGTGTTGAGATGACAGTTTCACCCAATTATCTAAACTAATCTTGTAAACTCAACAGTCAGTCAGTAATTATATTAAATGAAAACAAACTTACAACTACAAGATTCAAATAAAAAAAATTTAAAACTGTAGCACTGCCTCCACAAAGTGATCAAATCAGTGCCCCACATCTGGAGATAAAAAGGTTTTCTTTTGACCTTCATTCATTCTTTCAAGTCCTTTCTGCTCAATGTTGAGACCTTTCACTGTTAATCTAAGCACATGATTAGCCACTAAACACCTGGTTTGTTTTCTCTATTGCTTAAATAACTTTTCTAAAATAGAAAGATGCTCCACTCTGGTTTTCTCGGAAGTTGGATCTTGTAATAATGTCATACCAACGTAACAGTGTTTCAGTTGCAAGTTAGAGAACCAGGATTTCCTAATCGTTGTGCCTAATGGCCAGGCTAACCATTACCAAGACAAGCTATCAAAATGTGTGCAATCATACATTGTAGAAAATGTTCAATTACAGAAATTCTCCAGTAGTATCTATGTGACTGATTTGATTCATGGATCAGAACTGGACAATTTTCAACTTGGTCGCCCAGTTGGACGTTCAAACATATGCTTATTTTCTGATCAATGAAGGCACCATACATGTAAGTGCTGCTGGACTGCATTAACAACGCTCTTCAGAGTGGAAGTTGCTACTGAAGAAAGAAGATTTAAAGTATCAAATTTCAGTGTTAGTGAGATGTCAGATGAAGCACAAAAGCTGTGAAAAGCTATTTTAAAGGACATTTACAGGGACATGTTAATTTAGTCAAATGAGCGAAGGAGTAAACTGACTTCTTCTGTAGCTAACAGGGGATCTAAACATGTTATAGTTACTTTATTTTGTTCTTGTAATCTGTCAGCCTTAGTCTGCTTTTGGACAAATTCAGTTTGAAAATTTTGTAATGCCAATCACCCTAACCACCCCACTTTCTGATATTAATGCTAAAGAATACCAACTTCAAACAATTTTGTCTTAGTTTCAAATGACTAAACCCTGGTTTTACAGTAACTGCTATCTATCACAAGCAGAATGACAGAAACACCTTTTCTCCTAATATAAATAGTTTTTCATCAGTCATGGCCGAAAGGCAAGAAAAATATATATTTTTTAAATGTCTTGTAAAGGAGAACATGGAATTAGCAAAAATTGATATCAGCATGACAAAGTTCTACAAAAACCTGAGACTGGAAATCAGTCACAAATCTCATAAACTGAAGGAAGTGCAAAGACTTTACTACAGTTTTGACTTCAAAGCGACTGTATTGGATTTTAAGGAAAACGTTGTTAAGAAATCTCTGACTTTCTAAGGTGGTAGATTTAAGTTGAATTTCCAGCCTGGAACGTCTATATTTCTCATTCCAAAATTACAGCTAGTGCACACTGTAAGAGGTGTCAGTCTTACCTGGGATGTCCTGTCCATTGTAGTTCCAACCAGTGACAGCCAGCATGGAGGGGAGAGGAGATCCAGGCCTACTGTCCCTGTCTCTGTCCCTGTCCCGCTGCCGATCCCAGGTTCTTTCAGCCTGCTGGGTAATATGCCTGACAGTGTCCTTGTTCTTCCGGTTCTTCCTCCGCCCTGAACCTGATAGGGGCTGCCAGGGCCCTTCAGCACCTCCACCACTTGCTCCCCCTGCCCCTTGTTCTACTTGGCTTTGGGTTGACCCCTTGGGAGTGTCTCTTGGATGAGAAGAGGAGGCAGGAGAAACCTGTTCTTCTTTGACACTGACCGGCCTATAGTCATGGGGCCAGGCAGGCTGAGAGTCATGGCATGCTTCCTCCTGGCTCTCATGGCTCTTAGGAGGTTCTTGGTCTTCCTTCCCATACGTGCTGCCTCCCTCATGGCAACTGGCGATGGCTGAATCCCCAGAGGAGTTGGCTGGACTAGTTCGGCGTGCCAGCCATGGAGAGGTGCTGCGACCAGAAATTATGGACGCCAAGGCTTCAGAGGCTATGCCCACTATCCCACCCCCTCCTCCCAAACTAGCTCCTGGAATACCCCCTGCTCCAGCTAAACCGACCCCTCCTCCACCCCCAGCAACTCCGCCACCTCCTCCTAAACCTGCAGCAACAGCTCCTATTTCAAAGTCAGCCAGCTCATCGGCCATCTCCGTGCGGATGCTGATGTCAAGAGCAGCCTTGATGAAGCTGTGGCAGGCCTGGACAATGTCTGTCATCTGCAGGTAGCTGGCGGCTGACATGACCTCAATCACGTTTTTACTGGTAAGGGCAAGGTGTGCTGAGTACATGAAATCCAAGATGGCTTTGAAGCCAGTTGCTGTCACAATGTCCAGGTGAGTAACAGTAGTCTGATGGGGAGGCTCGGCTCCTTTTTTAACCTACAGGACAAACAAAAGGACAAAAGGACCCCTTTAGTTTTTATTATAATGAAAAAGAGGATCAAAAAATACATGTATAGTCCCCCTAAATTGTCTTAGCAAGTGCAGTCCCTCACCTGGCAGTAAAGAGTCTTGAAGTAGCGCGAGGAGCCCAGAAGGACGTTCTTATGGGCCTTGAAGATCTTTCCATCAACAATGACACAGGCGTCACAGAGGATGCCATGCTGCCTCTGCTCATTGAGCTCTCTGAGGAGCTGACGGTAGTGAGATGAGATCTCCATGTCCTCCTTCCTGTTGTTCATCTGTGTAGCTGAACAAAAGCCTCTCCTCAAAACATCTGTGGAAAAATAAAAGAAGACATACAACCAATAAGCAAATGATCTGGTGAGTCTGAAAATATTTTCTATACCACTGACTTTTCAAGTGAAGTATTGAAAGTTTTCTGAAAATGCACATCAGAATGACATCTATGGACAAGGAAACAAGATCCCCATAATAATACATTTCTTCCAAAGATGGGCCAAAATCGATAAAATATCAGTATGGAACCCTATTATTAACTCATATTTTGATAGATTTTACACACACATATGGTGTTAAAACTTCCTTTGCAGATGAGACCCCCCACCAACACCCCTGTATCAGCAGATATTCAAATGTAAATATAACGACTGTACAATATATTGAATTGCAGTCATCATTGTAATATCAATGTTTGCAATACTGCAACTGCAAATGACTTTTTGCATGCACTATTTCGTAGGGTATTATATTTCAACTGAAATGCAGGGAAATTTGGGATGCTTGTGATATATTTGGCCTGTTGGACAGACTTACTGCTTTTATTGCCCACACTTCATGTGTATTGTTAGTGTTCAGATGGTAAGATATTTAAATTTCTTTTTTCTGCCCATTCATGTAGTTTATAGGTTTAGCTGAAGTCTAAATGGTTTTATTTTAATGCAAAATAAGAAGAGGAAGGGAATTTAACTTAGGTAGTCAGTAAAGATGAGAATATGGGAGCAATGACTGTGACACAAAAACAAAGACATCAATAGAAACCACATCTCCAACACTTCAGTTTGATGTCTAAAAAAAGCCTGGGATCGAATAATCAAATATCTCTGTTTATGAAGTGCTTCTGACAGGTTTGTGTGTGTGTGCATGAGAGAGAGTGAAACAGAGAGTGTGTAAGCTCATTAGAAATGCCAGTTAAAAAGTGAAACATACAAAGCCTTTCTGGGGAAAAAGAAAGACATTTTGTACAGACTGTGCTACAATTAATCTGATCAATAAAAATGGTCTCAGTTGTTTTGTTAAATCTCATTTTGACACACAACCAGCTGTCCAGTGCAGACTGACATACACTCTTGAACCTTCACATTAGTGTTTCTATTGTCCAACACTTCAGTCTGAGTAATGAACATAATTACTTTTTTCCTGTAAATGAGAAAACTGACCCTTAATGATTTTGGCCCTTACTTTGCAGGGCCAAATAAGTTATGATGAAGAAAAAAATGCCAGGAAAAAAAACACTGATAGAAGACTGCAAAAGGGGACAAAGAAAGATGTGAACATCACCATGTCAACCCACACAGAAGGTGAAAAGTACGTAAATCCCAGCAAAAGCAAACCTGCACACACGTTCACAGAGGTGAAAACAGACACACACACACACACACACACACACACACACACACACACACACACACACACACACACACCGAGGCAGTGCATTAGCTGGAGCATTAGCAGCCGCCGCTCCCGCTCTTGTCTCAGCAAGGGCTAAATCGCGCGGACGCAGAGTGTTACCAAACGCAGCAGTGATTTGTTTTGGGAACGCCACAGCTGTCAGCTCTCATGGGCCGCTCTGAGAGATGACAGCTCGGGTTGGCCAAGGTGACAGCAGCGTTTGCTCGGGGGCCGGCACACTTCAGGTCATGTTTAGCAAAGCTCTGCTCAACCTGATGGCTTGTAAGATCAGATAAATCCACAGTGTCTCCCACGTCCACTTGGACAAACACACTTCCTATGAACAGCAGTGGACATGCCAACCAAGTGATTGTGACAGCAACTAAGGCCTTCTCTATCAATGCATGAAACCTTTCACTTTGATTGGTGATTCTTGAAGTTATAGGAAAAAAAGACAGAAAGAAAAAGGAAAGTTGAATGTGAGTGCTGAAAAACAGCGTCCCTGAGAGACTTTTTCAAAAGGCAGGTTTTGACGCAAACATTTTTCTATCCTAGGGCTCACATATTTCTTTGAAAAAAAAAAAAAAGCAGGCTAACCTTGAGATATTCTTTCCTTTCTGTATTTCTCTGACAGAGGTATTGAGAGTCTTCACCTCTCACCTTTGGAGACAAACCAAGAGGCTTTAAAGAGACCACAGTTGTGCTCGTCCTCTCTCAGGGTCACTTGTGCATTCAACTGCAAAGCCTGCTGTATATGTGAGCTACATTAAACACAAAAGAAATCACTTATTCAAAGGAAGTCACTGATTCACACAGACGTATTCCTCCTCTTTCCTTTTTCTTATGTTTCTGGTCAGTGTAAATAGTGTAACAACAGGTCAGGTGTACATCATAGACGGTTATGTATCTAGACTAATCATTCAATTTATTCCATTTTAAGTCAATCCAGCAGTCCGGTTCTGAGTGTTACTCTTAAAATCTCAGAATCAATACTGGCAAATTCTTAAATAAAGAAACCATTTGCTAATCATAGCTAAATGAAGATCCACATAAGCATTCTGCCAACCAGGTACTAAAAAAAAAGGTAAGAAACTAATTTATAAAATCCTTGTCTCCACACAAACACTGCCATTTAAGTCAGCTGAATTTAATCTGATGCCCCCAAAGAACCAAAGATTTGTATGAAAGAATTTATCTGAGGTAATCAGGGTTCCAGTCTCTCTTAATGTGAAAATTTCTCTTTTTAATGAACAATAGTACCATCAGTTTTCAAGGTTTTGGTAGGTGAGTATGAAAAAAGACATTTGAAGAGTTTAATGCTGATGTTGGGAAGTCAGTGTACTTTTTAACTTACTTTTGTTGCATTTTTAAGCAAGAATTACAAATATGTTCTAGCAAAAAACTTTATTTCAAAAAATAACCCAGTGCAGCCAAACAAAGCTGTTTTTGTAAGAAAAGTGAATTTAAGAAGTGAAGATGTAATTTCAAAAATGTGCACATTCGATAGCATACCTTTTTGCAATTTATGAGTTACATTACTACCATTTCCAGGTTTTTGTTTGTCTGAAATGATTAACGGAGACTGAAAACAACCATCTGCAGTACACAGTAATCCAGAGGGTGATGTTTTTGTCATATTACAGGACTTCGATTTGTTTTTTGTTTTTTCATAATGGCAGTCACACTGAAAGTCTTCCTTACAAACATTTATTGTTCACTTAGTGATGTTGCTTCAGGTTCACCCTGACTTCAGTTGCGAGTACTACTGAAAAATTTTGCTAGACACCTGTACTGCAGGTTTAGTACCAGATAAAACAAATACACACAGAAGACTTCTAACAAATGTATATATTTGTAAAACAGGGTAAAAAAAAAAGAATCCTATTGCCTTTATTCAATGTATTATTATTATGGTTAGAGTTATGTGTGTCAAAATGGTTTTCCTCAAGAGCATGCCTTCACTGATTTAACTTATTGAAAAGAAACGTTGTGATTTTTCTTTTAAAAATCTCAGGGGAAAAAAATCCTATTTTCTTAAGGTATGAGACAAAATCAGTGGCGCAGCTGGTAGCACTGTTGCCTTGCAGTAAGAAGGTGGGTTCAGTTCCAGCCTGCAAGTCCAAAAACATGCCTGCTAGGTTAATTGGTCTCTCTAAATTCTCCTTAGGTGTGAGTGTGTGCATGCATGGTTGCTTGTCCTGTCTGTGTCTGTGCTGAACTCATGTTTGATCTCGAGAGGTTAAGCAAGATTTGCCGTCTGACATCTAAGTTTTCGTGAGGGAAATCTGTCAGTGTGTGGTATGTTGTCTTTGCTGTGTGGCTGGACACCACTCAAGGTAGGACCAAACCTACTGTGCTGTATACCTTATGACAATAAGGTATATAGCACAACATATGTGAATGGAGAATACATCAAACCTTGAGGCAGCTGGGTAGCAAAAGATCACACAAGGCACCAGTCCTGTCAGCTGAGTACAGTAAACTAAGGATATAGTTCATACAGGCTCACCAAAGTTACATAATAACTGTTGAAAAAGTCTAGATTCTTGATTTTAGCAGCAATGCTCATACGGTAAGGTTAGAAACTGGTATAAACAATCTGAAAGCCTGGATGCATCCTTCGTTGAATCAACAGTTTAGGCTGATGGTGGTGGCATAATAGTGTGCAGGATATTTTCTTGGTGCACTTTGGAATCCTTATTACCAATGGAAGATCATTTAGAAGATACAGCCTACCTGACCATTATGGCTGGCCATGTCCATGTCCTTATAACCACAGTGTACCCATCTTTTGATAGTTACATCAAACAAGAAAATGCACTAAGTCACATAGCTGAAATGATCTCAAAGTGAGTTAAATTTACTCTAATGGCCCTCACAGTCACCAGATCTCAATCCAGTAGAGCAGGTCTATAGCAATTGTGTGATGGTATCAAATCAGTGAGGCCCAAACGCTATGAGGAATGTTTCAGATACGTTATTGGCTCAGTGCCATAAAGAATTAAGAAAGTTGTAAAGATAAAACAGGGGTCCAACCCAGTGCTACCAAAGAGTACCTAACAAAGTGCACAGGGAGCATATAATTATTTAAAACAGCTCAGAGCCTGGTATCCTGCAACTTTTACATGCGCATCTGCTTCAGCACACCTGGGTCAAATAATTAGCAGGACTACTTGGAATCTGACTGCATGCTGAGTAGCTCATTCAGCCATTTAATTCAAGTGTGTTGGACCAGGGATGAATATAAAAGTCACAGGGGCACTGGAGTTTAAAACCTCTTATCTAAACCTATAGGGGACCATGACAAGGACTTAATCACAAAATAAACTTTTTTTAAAAACATTATTATAGTAAAGATGGTAATACTGGTTTCTCAAAGTGTACACAAACTCTTCAATCACTGATCCAATTTTACGTTTGTGTAAATTTGTGCACCCATGTTCAATGGTGCCTCAAATTTAACAAAAGCAGCGATCGGCAGAGGGCAACACAACAGCAGGGACCTGAGAGAGAAAGCCAAGGAGATCTAATCAGATTTATTGCTTCAGCAGACTAAGAGCCAGACTGAATTAGAAGTTAGGTTGAGAAGAGGAGCTTTAATGGGGCATGCTTTGACCTCTAAACTCTTTGCTTCCCTAATTGGCTCGTTTAATTTCAGTATATCCAATTCCCTCCAGTCAGAAACCCCTTTTGCAGAGGGACCAATCCCAAGCTACCCCTATTATATGATATATAAACACCCATCCAGTCCTTTCTTCTTTTCAAAGACTTTATCTTAACCTATGTGCTACAGGACCAAAGCCTGTACCTTTCCCAAGTATAGCCTTGATTCAAAGCAAACATTTTTGCAGAAATATACACTTGACACAAGATGGAAAAGTAAGGTAAAATGAACTTGTCAAATAATCAGCTATGGAGAGGGAGAGATAGAGGCAGACATATTTGTGTCTAAAGCATTAGCAGTCTCACCAAGGTTACAGAAACTAAAGCCTGCTTTCAGCAAGTCATACAGCACAAAAAAGCTTTTCATCCCCCTATGAAATCTTAGTGCTAACAAAAAAAAGTAAGGAGAAAGTCATCAGGAGGCAAGCTGACAGTCTGTGGTGCTTATTTGTGGTCAGAAATGATTGTTTCAATACAAAATGCCACCAGAGTTCCCAAACTCTGTCACCCCGTGATACCAAATCAAAAGTGACTGTCCTTCTTAGCTCCTCCTCCTTTTCCAAATACACACAATCAAGATCCTGTTCCCCTCAAACAGACACACACAGTCCCCACCTACAAACACACAAACACAAGCTATATCTAAAAACACCCACATTCGCACATTTAACAGAGCCATCATGGCATCACGAGCTGTTTGTCCTGGTCACATCACAGCAAAGTCACTTTAGGCCCCGGACAGAGAGACAGCTAAAGAGATGAGACGTGTGATGGAGCGAGAGAATGGGGCTCCATCCTTCCTCTGTTTCCTTTTAATGCAGCCTGTCCCTTCGAGCCACTTCTCTGCCTCCTTGACCGCACAGGACCGAGGGGAGACAGAGCGCAAGGTCCTTTTGGATCAAATACGAAGCAGTACTTTGTTTGATAGGAGGGCTTTCAGAGCGGTGTAAATCTGAGCTTTCAGAAGGTGATCTCACACTGTGCTGGTTGTTAATGTCACAGCATTCAAGCATCTTTTACATGGGGTATTGAATAAATTTAGCAATGAAAAATCACTTAAAGTGCAGTGAATCTGTGTCCCTTGATTGAGTCTCTACTATTCAATAGGTACAAAGTTTAATTTCTAATTTCCAAAGTTTTAATAAGTAGCTCAGTACTTTCTGGCTTTTCTGCATAACTGATGCTGTATTTTTTTTTTCTAAAGGAGAATATTTGTTGGTGTTTTGACCATGAAATAATCAAGATGTCACTAATGTTTAAATTGTCGCCCTTATCCTGTCAAATGTAAAATTGTTGTATACATTTTAAATATCAAACAAGGGCTTATTTAACAATTACCATATTCTATTGGATCCAGTCCAGTTGCAGTTCCTAAAAAAAGTGATTTCTTTACAAAAAAGCAAACCAGTCAAATCCTTTCCAAGCATTCCCATTAGGTGCTGGTCATTTTGCCACTTTGTCATTGTGTACATTTGCAGTTTTGATCATTTCATGTTCATTTTTTTTTCAGTTATGAAAAGGAGCCTTCATCCAGGGGGCATGTCGTACTGACTATGCTTCAATTTGTACCCACCTCAGGGAGATTTTTCCAACATATTATTTCAAGTAAAATGTGGATATGTGACTTAATTGATGGCATCTACCAGCTCAGAGTTATTTTGGTTGGATCAGTGCTCCAAATCTTTCAAAAAAAAAAAAAAAAAAAAAAAAAAAACTAAAACAAAAAACAAAACAACTGGTAGAAAGATGAATCAGGGTTGTAATGCAAAGTTTTCACAAAATGTTATGCAGTTACATTACCTTATATGATATTTGAATATTTTATTATTATTCATCCTAAGTGCAACAAATTAGTGAAATACTAAGAGAAATAAATTTACTAAATGGTAAAGTACAAAGGCATGAAATGGTTTGTCTAAAGAAACTAAGTTCATGTCCTGCACTAATGTGTCTTGAGCAATCAGATCATGTCCTGGTGGCTCTTAATACAGGTGTGAACACAATCAAAATGCACTGAACACGGTTTTCTTCAGACCATCTTCTAAGGTGGCCTGGGACTCTTGTATCTACTATAATTTGATGAAATCCTTCCTTGGACACATTGAGTGACCGTCCACTTAACTGACTCCCCTCAAGCAGCAGAATTGCCTGCACAGCTCTTTACCAAAGTCTGCCCTGATGTCTACTAATGAGTTGATTAAACAGCTATCTGGAAGAATGCAAAAAAAAGTACTATTTATAGACAGAAGTTTCACTTGAAATTCTTCTTAGTTATGGAAATCAGTTGATATCATAATACTGTATGAGTCAGTTTTATTTATCTCTGATGTCAGAGATAAATAAAACTGACTTATGCAAAGTTTAAAGTCCCTCTATATGTAAAATGATCAGGCACTTTAATGCAGCTTAACGTGCATGAACAAATAAAGGTGTGCAAGCAATTTATCAGCTGTCTTACGACTGAAAGCTGTAGGGGTTAAAATCGCTGTGTAGTGTGTACTGATGTTGAGTATTTTACAGTTGTACACATTGCTTATTCTCAGTTTCCTATCTCTTCTGATATGTGCTGAACTACATAGGTAAGCTTATAAAGACTTTGTAGGTGAAATAACTACACTGATTAATAACATAGCTGAAGTGACTGAATGCATCTGTGGCCTTACCTAAACATCTGTGGACCTTTTGATCACACAAAGCATGTAACTCATCTGATGTGATCAGTCAGGGTGGTTTTTATTGTCAGGTTTTAAACTTGTCTATTTACATCAGGATCAGCCAGGATAGATGTTGATACCAGGTCTGGACAGGGCCTTATTTGAGCACCCAAGTACTAAACAGAGGTATGAATTGTCAAAGGGACAAGTTGGCTTAAAGCCATTGCAGTAAATTTCACGTCAATCATTTATTCCACACAAAAAAGTAAGCTATTTAACAAATTGGGTTACCAGGACTAATTATTTCAAAATAATTTTAATGCAGATGCTCAGAAAAATAACTACTTTCAAGGCAAACATAGCCTACATATAAGTTCATAAGTCTGATTTATTCATACCTTCACCAATTATTGTGAGTGTTGACAATGACAGCAATGGCAAGTAGTCAGTGGGGAAACATCCGAGAACTGCTGGAGTCCATAGACTTTTTGAGCTAAAACACACTTTCAAAAGGTGGTGAGCAAACATTTCTGATTTAACAGGAACTGATTTGTCAAAAGCCTATATTAACCATAGTGGTCCACTAGAGGCTACATGGAAGCTGCATGGCTGAGTCAGAAAAGACAGTAGTTTGAGATAGTTATTTTTACAAGATGGGAAAATGAAAATAACATGGAGAGATCTGTTTTTGGCCAAGGCAAGACCCACAGTTATGCAGTTTTAAGCCCACAAATCCAGAGTGTAGATTACATTAAAAACAAAGATATATGATTTCCAAAAAGCTGGAAAGTCAAATCAACAGGTATCTAACTATATCAAACTTAAACTAATGGTGTGAAACATAAATAAATGCAGTATTTTTTCTAAAACATAGTGTTTTTAAAGAAAGCTTTTCAGTGATGTTATGGTTTCAGAACAACTAAAACTGTTACAAAGGTGGAAAGTTATTTTAAAGAGACACCTGAATAATTGCCAGAGTGTCTGGGAGTTATTTCTTACTGTATGAAGTATGGGGTAAAAAAAAAATCTCTGCCCCTCCCCCACCTGTTGTGCTCTGCCGATCTGCAGTCCAAAAACTGGGTGCTACACATTTTCATTGGTTACAAGAAAGAAAAATTAAGTTGGTTGGAGAAATTTCCTGCAAGCAAAAACAAGAACGCATCACTTTTGGGGTTTGAGGTAACATTGTTGTTGGTAAGTGTTACAGAAGCACATTATCATAAATGTAATAATTAATATGTTATATTATTTTATTAGAAGTAGGAATAATTGTTTTTCTGTTTAACAATAAGTATATATACATTTTTAAATTTTTTGAGTAAATACCATTTCATGTTAATCAATCTCAGACAGAGAAAACCTTATACCTTCTCTGTACTGTCACATTTTGTCAGTTTAAACGCAGATATATAGTCTAACAGCAGATGTTACTGTATTTAAGAGCTAAAATTGCTTAAGAAATAGCATTGGCCTACATTCAATCTCTCATTTTCAAGTACTAATAGATGATTAGTTAATCTAATTCTTGATTTTAAAAAAATCAACCTGGATTATGATGGAATTATTTATTTTAGCTGGATGAACAGTGCAATAAAATCTGGTTTGAGGAATATGAGGACAATGGGAGATCAAGGTAAGATAGAACAGCTAGGAGATTATGTAGTCAAACATCTTCAGCTTCATGCCGCAGCTTTAAAAATTATAAGTTGGATAAAAAAATCAACATCTTTCATTTTTAGTATATTTTGAAGTCATGAATTAGAGTTTGTAGTGCAGCAAATTACAAAAAGAAAATATTGAACTAGACAAAAAAAAGATAGTTTAGCTGAGGGCAGTCATCCCTTTCTAAAGTAAAATCGAGTCCTCCTTCTACTTCAACAACAATGAGACAGTTTTATTAGACTTCACGGTATTCACCTATTATTTTCAATCCAAAATTGAATAAGTGATGGATAATACACTGATGCTTGATAAGTACGAGCACAGTGGTTGACCATGAATGGTTGTTATGAACCATTCGCAGAAAAGGAGCAAGGTGAGGAGTCACAAGTGAGAAAAGAATAAAAGCTCAGAGAGATAAAGACAAGTAAAAAACACAAGATCACAATCATATGCAGAAGGGACAGAGTAAAACAGAGGGAGACAAGAAGAGAGGAGAGAGTGACTCAGGCAGCCAATATTTTTTAAACAGCTTTGCTTCCACTCAACTGGGCATCAAGGCCATTATCCCGGGGTTAATCCCCAATCCGACGGAGCTGGCAGCCTTCCGGGACAAGCCAGGGTGGCAGTCCATCAACAAGGCAGGCGCGGACAAAAATAACACACACTCAAGCGCATGCACATGACAGACACAGGCAGGCATGCAAGCTGCAATTAGAGCAAAACAACCCAAAAAGCTATTAGATGTAAATGGCTTGTTTTTTTAGATGCTTTGTCGTCTTCTTTTCTGTTGAAAATAAACTATTGTTCACGTCTGTCTCTGACTTTTTTTTTTAATATCTCCCTGCACATTTTTGTGTTGTCAGTCTCCCTTGCTTCTTTTATCACACACCCTCCATCTGTCCACCCTCCTGAATGGCTCTAATCATGCCCACATTTTGCAACTCTACCTCTACAACACTTTCCCTTTTCACTGTCCTCTCTCTGTTTCCCTGGACAGCATCCAAGGAGGCAAGGTGGAGGAAGAGATTGACTCAAAGAAGGATAGCCATGTCATGTGGAGAGGGACCAAAGAGGATCTAAGAGGCTTTGAGAGACTTAACACTATTCCCTTCATCCCCTGCTCCACCCTTCTAGGGTCTTACCCTGTACCCACTGTTCCCGAAACAATACCTGCACCCCTCTTCATTTACACCTGAGGATGTCAGCATGGATAGATTTTTTTACCACGCAAACATTCACTGGATTTGGGGAAAGCTCTGTCTCTACAAACAGGTTGACACCAGCTTATGACACCAATGTGTCACTTCTGTAACGCCATGTCTTCTCACCTTCAGCCACACAGGTGTTAAACCTATAGTGATCTAATGGAAATCCAGGATGGACAGGGATCATCCCAGAGTGACCAGAAAGGAGGTGTGACATTGCTGTTGATGTCATTCAGGCAAGATTTTCGCTTCACCTTTGATTTCCCGAAGCGGCTCACAAACTACCAGTTACGGTTTTTGACAAGAGTGGTGAAACTACATCTTACGATCTCTCAGATGTCGTTGATTCTGTATTTTCCTCCTTTGCGCTCATGGAAGTGTGCGGGAGTGCATATAAATGTGTGGTTTCTGGGCTATCTTTCCCTCTAGGCCCCCTAAGCCTGCTTCGTCTCCCGTGGTAACTCCCTGCCTGACGACCCGGGGCTTAGCCTAAATTCTCTCTCTATTAAAAGCTGTGAAACGCAAATAATGAAACATCTCATTACCACTGTCGGAGAACCCAAAATGAAAGGAGGGGGTGAGAGGGAGAGAAAGAGAGAAGGGAATGACGATAAAACAACCAGAGAGGGCTGTAGGTGAGAGGATGGGGATAAATGAGCTGGAGCAAAAAATAAAGGAGCAGAGAAAGAAGGGAGGATGTAAGGATGGGAGCAGGTAGCCTCTCAGTGGGTCTTTTGTTTGATGCATGTTGCCGTTATACTGAGCATATACATGAGTTACCACAACTGCAGAGACAGAGCTGGAGTCTTGATGAAGGATGGCAGTCAGTCGGGTTTATCTATTCTCTACTTCAATTTTAAAACACCTCATTAGCTTTCCATTGCTGTTATGAATGATCAGATGCATTGCATTTTTTGCCAATCTATATAAAGATTATTAGTTGCTCCTTCATATTTCTCCATGCCTGCTCCAGAAAAAAAGACAGGGCATATCTCTGACTGTCTTAATTAAGTTTAAGTATAATTAGTAGAAATGCATAGAAAAAATGCTGTCTGATCAGCAGAGTCTGATCATTTTCAACTTGATCAGTGATCAGCCACCTAGATATTTTTCTGATCTGTGAGCACTCCATTCCTAAGCACTACCACACTGTGTTTAACACTCTTTGGTGTGCAGGCTGTTACTGAGTAAATAAGACTCAAAGTTAGTTATAGTCAACCTCAATGAGGAATTTAAAGATTAAGTCACAAAAAGCAAAGAGATATAAAAAACTATTGAGAAGGAAACTGTATTTTCTACAACATGCTGAAACATGGTTGTAGATCATTTAGGCTTTGAGGGAGCAATAATATGATACATGAAGTTCTTCTGTTTTAACCTTTGGAGTTCTCAACCTGTATTTGTCAGGAAACATGCATGACAGATGGACTAAACTTTCTGTTTATGAACTTACACATGTTATATTTACATTGTACCTACACGTTTCATGTGAGTAATCCAAACTTCAATTTCTTATATTCTCACTAAATTTTTTGCTTGTGTTTAATCAAGAAATGCAAATGTCCAGAATTAATTTAATACAGATTTCTTGATAGATAGATAGATAGATAGATAGATAGATAGATAGATAGATAGATAGATAGATAGATAGATAGATAGATAGATAGATAGATAGATAGATAGATAGATAGATAGATAGATAGATGGAATTATGTGATAATATCTCAGTCCCTCATACTTGGAAGTTGAGTCAATTGGTCCAAACGGGGATAAGAAGCACATGAAAATAGGATTTGATGTAAAATCTGAAGAAAATAATATACAATTAAATGAAAATATACATGAAGACCAAACATTTATTGGGTTCCACAATATTAGGAAAACATGACACAGACCTATAACTGTTCAATATTGATAAGATTAATTCAAATGAGAATAGTTCACCTTTTCCTCAATTTTCAGTTTTCCTTTCCATGGCTATAATATCCCTATGGCTCTCTCTGAACTTTAAGTTCTGTGTAAGTACAATTCTGTGTCACAAATGCATTATTGGCATGCACAGTGTAAATGGCACATGTAATGTGACATTGCAACTAAGATATTGCTCACACTGATAGTGATATTCCTATGAGAATTAGGAAATCAAAATTACAGCTGCACAACATACAGTGTTGCAATCAATGCAATGTGAATGTGTGGATTATTGTAAAGGACTGCGTGGATGCAATATTAAGTAGGTTATTATATTTCAAAAGCCATTCATATAAATCGTCATGTCAATAATATGTTTAGCCTGTTAGCCAGAATTACATAGCCATTGATGCCAACACTAATTTTAGTAGTTGCTAGAATTTAGAAAGATTGGTGAGGACATTGTAATAAGGAAAACCTAACCTACAATCTAACGTACAACCCAATATTACCATATATTTTTGCCATCTGCATCATTAATGCGAATCAGTATAGGCATTCTTTTCACTCAGAGATGTTCTTTCTTGTTTCTATTTGACAAATCTCAGCTCTTTTTTTAAAAAGCACAAAAAATGGCTTTGTCCTTAGAAATAACAATAACAAGACTGCGGACAGGCACAGAACTTTAGCACCTTCCCTATTTTTCCTCCCCTCTGCCAGTGAGCTACTCAGCGTCTCTGTGCGTGCATGTCTTGTGTCAGCATGTGTGTGTGGACGTCCAGACCCTCTTGTAGGTCTCATCACAAAACCTGTCACAGCAAAAAAGCAACCTGTCACGACTCAGCCAGACACGACTGTACATGACTATACCACAAAGAACACAAGCAGCCTGTTCCCAAGCTGTTAAAACAGTCACCAGCTCCAAAGGTCTCAGACAAAGAAACACACCCGTGCACGCGCACACACACACAAAGACTAAACAGTAAAGAGAAAGGTTGGAGAAAGAGAATAAAAAGGTGGCAGAGTGTGTAAATAAATAAAAAAAGATCATATGGTACAAAAATACCAGTCCTGTGGGAATAAATGTCTGAAGCGTCTGATGACTGAGAGCTAATTGTTGTTTGTTAAAATGTGCGGCTTCTGAATGACTGAACGATGGTGACTCACTGCTGGTGGCCAGTCGCTCTCTGGTGCCGAGGCGGGTGTCCGGGGGGAGTGTGTGTGTGTGTGTGTGTGTGTGTGTGTGTGTGTGTGTGTGTGTGTGTGTGTGTGTGTGTGTGTGTGTGCATGCAGGGGTAACTCGGTGTGACTGTCACTCTGTCAGACAGCAAACAGAGGCAGCTCTCTCAAATCCACACTGAGCACCAGATTACAATGAACTCATGCACAGAGGGAGGCAAAGAACCAGCGGCTTAAGTATGCACTCGCAAGTTCAACAGGAACGCCCTGCGTCCAACCAGCCCCCCTTCCCACTTCTCTCTGGAGCAAATATTAAGAAAGACTTTACTCCTAGCTAATCTAATCCATACATACTCGAAAACCCATACAACGTGAGGTGAACTTTATTCTACTGGTTTATTCTAATAAACAAACAAGATTCACTTATACCTGTTTTCACCATCTACAAAGCAGCAACAACTAAGCAGCAGAGATTTACATATAGATAGAAAAGCATTTATAAAAGCACACTTGTATATAATAGCCTGAAGCTGTGTTGTCAGTCATCAAGCTGATCAAAAAGCAGCTACAATGCAACACTGATAAATCTTGGAGAGCTTCTACGAATCTGTCCTTCAACGACAGCAAAAAAAAAAAAAAAAAAGGAGGTGAGATAAAGGAAGATGAATCAAGGGGAGAGAAGAAGAGCATCTAAATATAGAGAGGCTTGCATTCTGGACTCAGAAAAGAGACAGTGAAGGGTGAGGGAGAAAGAAGATGGGATAGAAGAAAGGAATGTGATAGAATAGGAAGAAAAGAGGAGCGAGCACAAGATAGAAAGGCCAGTTTAGTGGACTTCTGGAGAACAGGACACAGAGGCATGGTGGAGTTCAATAAGCTGCACAGTGTATGACTTCAGGTGCTCGTCAATGCATAGAGTCAATACTGAAGGTCTGGCCTTTGTATGGGCTCTTCAACAGTTTCAACAAACCGCCTGTGACCCTTAATATGCTGAGTGGAACCAAACAGCTATCAGCAAAGATGCAAAATGCTTAAAGGTCTTTGTTTCTATTGTTTCTGTGCTGTGCTCTGGCTATTTTGGATGGGACCATTCCTGCATTTTTTTTCACTACATATTCTAAAGCTATGGTGCCTTGCAAAAATATTCATCCCCTCTCGGACTTTCACACATTTTGTCTCAATATAAACACAAACTACAATATATTTTAGGATTTTATGTGACAGCGCAACAGAAAGTAATGCAAAATTGTGAATTTAAGGAAAATAATACAAGATTTCTAATTTTTTAAACAAATAAAAATCTAAATAGCATGGAGTGCATTTATGTTCAGCTCCCATTAGTCTGATACCTCTGAAAAAATCTAGTCCCACTATTTGTCTACAGAAGTCATTCAAACACAGAAAGCATAAAGCATAACTGCAAACGAAAACATGGTTATAAATTTGAGCTGAAAGGCTGGGTAAAGAGACCATTATTGAGACAAGCAACTCACAGTCCCAGGGCAACTCTAGAGGAGCCGCAAAGTCTCTAGAGGGTCAATGCATTGACAGGACAGCTGTTAGTCATGCACTCCAAAATCAAGTCTATATCAAAGAGAAGGAAGAAGAAAACTATTGTTGGTAGAAAGTCATAAGAAGCCTTGTGTGGAGCCATGTAGGGGAAACTACAAATATGTGGAAGAAGGTGCACATAGGATAAAAACTGAGCTTTTTGGCCAGCACACAGAATGCTATGTCATCATCCAAATGATGAAACATGGTGGTGGCAGCATCATGCTCTGGGGATGATTTTCTTTAGCAGGTACAGAGAAGCTGGTTAGAGTTGGTAATGCAGCTAACATAAGCCAATCCTGCAAGAAAACCTATAGGAGAAAGAGGTTTACCTTCTAGCAGGACATAGGACATTGTTGCAAGACTTACAAATGACGTTCACAAACACTCTCTATCCAATCTCACTTTACAAAGAAAGATGTGCAAACATTTTCTGACACAATGTTAGTTTCACAATGTTCTGCCTCTATATGTGCAGACATACTGCTAAGATTTGCATCAGTAATTCAATTTAAACATGGAGTGTAAAGTTATGACATAGTGGAGCTGAATACAATTGCACACAACATTGTTCTGATTATAAAATTGTAAAAACAATCAAAACCATCTATAATTTTCCTCAGTTCTACACTTTCACATAAAATCTCAACAAAATACGTTTAAGTTTGTGGTGTTACCTGGCAAAACATGGAAAAAAGTAGTAAATACTTTTACAACACAACGTACATGAAAAGAACTGCCTTAAGACTGTATAGCAAAATTGCTTGACACAAACTGTGGAGAGGATATTTGCATGTCCACCTTAGCCTGATGGCTCCAGGCCACTTTTTTGACTGTGACTGACGAAGAGCAAGCTTTGATCGGACAAACGCTTCACCTGCATTCTCCAGTTTCCTTTAAGATCTTCTTTTTTTGTCACCTCAGTAACCATCCACCTCTTTTCCATATCCGTCAATCTGCCTTTTACTCTGACAGCATTTATTTGAATGCACTTTGACGTTTGACTGTCACCTGTTGACTAGCATTAGTGACTGCCATGGCTTGCAGGCTTTTTGAGCTATTACGGCTTCACCCACTCCCCTGCCAGTCACGGAAAAAAACCCCAACACAACGACACGTGCAGAAAACGTTACACTAATACAAGGGGAGTTGGTTCATTGGAAGACAACGCCCAATGAAGAAACATAATTTTGAATAAGTTATATACTCTCACATTGTGAGGCATTATAAGCTGCCCTGTCCAAAACTACCAATCTTCTACTACTAGCCCCTTTGTGACAGACACCATTGCACACATCAACACAACCCTGAGATAGAAGACATGATGGAGCAGGAGGTGAAAAAGAGAAAGTAAAAAGTAGAGGGCACAGGAAAGAGGCAGCCAGAGACAAAGCCAGGCAGAATGACAATGAGTGAAAAGAGGAAGAGTTGGGTGGGAGAAAAACGGAAAGGACAGAGGACAAGAGGTGAAAAGCATGCTCATTGCTCCCTGTGAAAATTTACAGAGCAGGAGAACAAAACGACCATGATAAAGATACTTTTATTCATACGCGTGAGTGAATGAATGCATGTGCATGTGTATGTATGTGTGTGTGTGTGTGTGTGTGTGTGTGTGTGTGTGTGTGTGTGTGTGTGTGTGTGTGTGCAAATATAGCGTTGAAGAGAAGTGCCAGTGAACCGTTGGGGAAATTTGCCCCTTGCCATTGAAAAGGGGATGTGAACCTACTCACTTCTGTTCACACTTGGATCTCCTGTTTTTTAAAAGGAACTGAACTGAAAAAACAAACTCCTCAAACAACCAGTAACAACCTCTCGATCATCACTGAAAATATTTTTTTTATTTCAGTCATTCAATTTTAAAAAGTGAAACTCCTATACTATATAGATTAATTACAGAAAGAGTGATAAATTTCAAGTGCATATTTCTGTTTATTCTGATTATTGTCTTTCAGCTAATGAAAACCCAATATTCAGTTCCTCGGAAAACTAAAATACTACAAACGAACTCTATGAAAAAAAGCCCATGTTATGGCCTACCAAATCATAGGGAAGCCTGCTGATTTGACAATTATCCAGCAGACAGTCACTGACACAATACACAAGGAGGGTAAGGCACAAAAAGTAATTACAAAATATGCTGGCTGTTCACAGAGGATTGTATCCAAGCCTATTAATGGAAAGTTGAATGGAAGGAAAAAGTGTGGTTGAAATAAATGCAGAAGCAACAGAGATAACCACAGATGTGAGAGGAATTCATAAGTAGCCACTACACAGAGAGGCACTGGGGTCTCGTCAAGAGGAAGATGTGAGATAACAGACACAGCAATGGAGATGAGCTGGAGGTTGCTGTTAAAGCAACATCAACATCCTGAATATTTCAGCACCCAAAGTCTGATTGCTTCCATGCCATGCTGCACTAATGCAGTAATTCATGCAAAAGGAGCCCCAACCAAGTAATTAGCTTATATACTACACTGTACATGAACATACTTTTCAGTAGCCTCATATATCCTTGTTACACTCCTTTTTTATTGGTCTTATGTAATATTCAAATTTTTAGATCATCTGCAATAGCTGTAAGTCATAAACATCAAAATTATCATAAATAAATGCTTGAAATATATCACTGTTTAATAAATTTATACAATATGAGTTTCACTTTGCTGAATTGAATTTCTAAAAAAATAAACTTTTTTTTAATTCCAATTCATTGAGATCCACATGTACACTCAGTGAAACACACTCTCAGGAAACTTCCTCGAAGCCCCATGTTTGAACTGAATATGACAGATCAGCATCAGCGAGACATTTTCTCTTCTTTTGTTTTTTTTGTTTTTTTCGGGTACTGGATCAGTTGTTAGCTGCTGCATTAACAGGATGTATAAATATGAGCCATAGGGTCAAGGGGAAGGATAAAAATGAGAAAGGGAGCAGCAAGAAGGTAAAAATGAGAAAAAAAAAGGAGTAGAGGAAGGGTAAAATGAGAAATGGAGTAGGGGAGGCCACAGGAGGCACCTGGCCCACTTAGAGCGGAGGAGGGGGTGGTGAAGAAGGAGAGGTGGAAGATTAAGGAGTAGAAGGGAAAAAAGAAAAGGAGGCGGAGGAGATGTACCAAGCAGATGTAGAAGATGAGGAGGCTTGGAGAAAAATTAAAAAGAAAAGCAAGTGAAGGTGAATAGAAGATCGCATGGAGGGGTTAGGGTGAAGGAAAGGGTAAAAAGAGGAAAAAAGTGAATGGTGAAGGCAAAAGGAGCATAAAAGATAAAATAATGGAAACATGGAGAGACAGAGAGAGACGGGGTGGGGGCTGGAAAAGAAAAGGTGGCCTTGTGATACTGAAAAGGGAGGTGGTGTGTGCGTGAGAGCGGCATGAATGCGTGTCTCTCTGTGCGTGTGGGTGTCTCGAATCATGACGAAAAACTAACACCTCTCCCAAAGTATGAATAACCGACCACAACAGGCCAACGTAAGTTCAGTCTCTTCTCCCGGTACGCTTGAGCAGCCTGCCCGTACCACTAATATCCCACTAATACCACCCACAGTCCTCACTCCACCTCACATCAATGAATATTTCATGTCCTGATGGCACTTTTAAAGCAAAAAACTAATTAGCAAATCCAAGTTGATCTGGCATTAGTCATATCAGGCCAATTAAAAGCCCAGTCCTACTGTACATGTTAATGGCAGCGAAGTGGAATAATTGTATGTTGAGCAGGGGAGAGAATGTTAAACAGGCCTTGTTAGCAGCACTTTAGCACTCTAGCCTGAGTCCATGGCTGGATTACAAAACTCTACAAAGCGGACTAATGTTCAGCACACACACACACAGACACACACACACGTACACACACACATCTTTAAAAAACTCTATCCATTAATTAGTGTGCCACCATCATTTCCATGAGGTCAGCTCTGATACTTATGGCTAAAGAAGAGAACTAGTTCTAGGAAAAATGATGGTTTTATGCTTCGGTATCAATATTAAACAGGGATCCAAATATTGGCAGAGGCTGGCAGGTCAGACGTCACGCACTGTTAAAGGGAGAAAGCCCTCTTCTGTTTCATTGGGAGTCTCTGTGGTCAGACAAGAGGAGATATTTATGGTGTATTTGATTCGGGTAAAGGTGTGAGTTATGTGTTCTCATTGCTCTGTGTGTGTTTTTGTAAAGCAGGGAGTTTAAATTAAGACAGACAGCGCTGACACACACAGACTAAACTGTGCTGCACAAAGGAGCGACACAATAACAAGGGCTGGAGATCTTTTTGGAGTAGATGGCTGTTTCATCAACGCCCCCCTGCCTACATCTCCTACCTCCCTCTGCCTACCCAGTCTCATTCTCTCACCTGAGCTTTGATATGGAAATCTCTCAACAGCCAGAGCCTGAGGCCAGTTGACTGTTTCTAAAGATGTATTTGCTCAAAGACGTTCAATTTCTCATCAAATGCTCCCACTGCGTGCATGAAAGACAAACTAGTTCACTGGGAAAATAACAACTAACAACCTGGTACTCTTTGCAAACCACACACTTCAACCAAGAAGTCCAAACCCTCAACTTCTAAGCAGCTTGTATTAATTTGGCTAAAAGGCAGGTGACATTTGTGCAAAGTGGAAAGCTGGGGAGTCTCGTCATATTACTATTGGAGTTTTTAAAGAGAGCTCCTTCACACCGGTTTACTTCTCTTTTCCTGTCAGATAATTACACCACATTAAAAGACTTCTAACTAGCACGTCTCCAGCTCTGAGTCAAATAGAGAGACATTTGGAACAGTTTAATGGCATGAAAACGTTTTAAAATTAGGTAGAAATGAAATGAAAATACAGGACAAAGAAAATGAGTCTGAGAGGATTAAATAGTTCAAGAAGTCAAATCTTTTGAACAGCAGTAAACAGTCCCAGTACTGGAGAGTGATGATATCAGTGGTTGATGTGTAAGATGGTGTGAATCATAGTTCAGTGTGATCTTTCAGATATGTTTTGTTTGTTTTTTTTATGACAGGGGAAATCAGTAACTAAGGGCTGATGTTTGGAAGGCTTACTTCTTCTTTTTCGCTCACACACAGAATGAGATCTCCTCTGCTTCTCAGGAGGCTTGGTGAGTTTTTACAGTTAACATATATGATGATTAAGACTGTTACACTGTTGGAGACAGGAACTACAAGAAGGTTTTCTCCTGGACTTTTGAAGAGTTTATTTTTACTTGTACTCTTTGTCTTATTTCCAGAAAAGTTATATTTACATGATACTGTGAAATTTTATATCTTTTTCTCAGAAGACAGTTTTATAAAACATATATTTCACTTTTGCTTTTCCTTAATTCATCAGTTTCCCTTCTCAACTGCTATTCTGGTTAGTTGGGTTCATAAATATGGTAATTAGATACATTAGCCCCCCTGTATTCATGTGGATTAGGGACCACAATCGCTCGCGAATAGACAAAATCCACCCCTCTAAAAATGCTTATAACTGCCTTTTAATAGTTAAAAGACCCAATGTACCTTAATATGCGTTAATGCACACAGTGGAACCATCTTAGCGGTCTTAGCACTACTGCAGAACTTACTGTCTCGTCTTCCTTATTTCCACTCTAGGGGGCAAAGCCAATCAGTGGCAAGGAAAATAAATTTCACTCCTGGATTGGCTGCTTTTCAAAGGCCAGCCAGTACTTTTGAGTCAAATAGCAGTACACCCCGGTATTTCAGCTTCCCAAGCTGCATTTTCTTTTGAATATTTGGAATATGCTCTAAAAAAATCTGCAAATAGAGACTTCCATGAAAAATTTGGAGTTACTTTCCACAGAAAAATCCTTGAATACTGAACCGCAATTACATGGGGGTCCACTGTAACGTTAATTAAGTAAACCTAACAGGAGTGGATGTTCTCACCATAATATGTTCAGACCAGGAGTCTATAAAATCAAAACTGGGACTTAAAAATCAGATGAAATATGATTACTTGGTTAAATTTTAACAAATAAATTTAAATGAGAAAATGTATGTTATGGTTCTGGGTCACTTCACCTTTTCCCTTATTCATACCTCTGTTATCCTGTGTTTACTATGTTTGTAATCATTTTAGACTTATGTCTAAAAGGTGTTCATTGTCAACTATGGTTCTGATCCATGTGAGGGCCTTAAAATGTTAGAATTTCTGACCTCTGATAAACAAAAATAACTGTGAATGATCTCCTTATGGTAGATATTATTCACAGACTCATATGACTGCATTTACTTAAAAAAGGCTGTAAACAGATATTTGAAAGCTACTTTAAATTAATTGTCAAAACAACATGGGCATGAACTGAAGCAAGTTCACTACAGAGTTTTCCTAAAAGTTCAGATATGATAGGACTAAACTTCAAATATAAGAAATGGTGTAGGGTTAGAATGACCAGCATACATAGATAACATCATAATAACAATTGTGCAAAAATACCGTTGCGATCACTTTGAATGTTGCATATTGGCCCATGATGCCAATTAGCTTTGTACGTTGACATGAAGATGGGAAAGCAGTTGGGGGTAAAAAAAATCCCTGCTCAACATTCCAAAAGAAAAACCAAAAAACACACCCTGTGGAAAATACACAAAGTCAGATCCCACATTTTTCTGAGGAATGTGCAATCGAAAAGGTGTTTTGAAATATCAACAACTCCTCAAATAAGATAAGAAAAGCAACAATAAAGAATAAAAAACATTCCTTTTCAAAAATTCCCTTTTTCCGCTGAATTTTATCAGCAGCAAAATCACGTTTGAGTCTGAAATTTGAAAAAAAAAAACAATGCAGCTGAAAATCACCTTTTAATGCAAATCGTGGGGACAAAACAAGAAAGGAAAAGAAGAGAGCAAGATTATTATTGTCACTCTCATTATTTTGTATAGATGAGTACAGTTATAAAAACACACACATACCCCTGGAATTAAATATTCATTTAAGAGAAGTGGGTGGTAAAGAGTACCTGAAGATGTGGTCTGGGGAAGAAGGGTGGTTGCTTAAAGACTCACCTGCTCTCTCTGCTGGGGGGAGGATGAGCATGTCAGATAGGTGAATACACACACACATCCCCCACAGCACCCGCGTAACCCCATGGTGATTAGAAACACCTGTATTCAATGCTGCACAATGAGCTATAGCAGCAGTTAAGCCTGGGAGTTATTGGATGGGTGGGGGATGGAAAAGGTTTAGGCCCGGGGGTTAACATGTGTCGCGAAACAAATACCTACAACGCAACGGTGAAACAGAGTTGTTAGAAAGCTCCAGAGAGAGGCAGCGTGTCTTGTAAGATGAGTGTAAATGGTTCATTTTGCAGAGTGTTAGCCAAACAGGTGTTCTCATTAACAAGTGAGCCCTGAGGGGTGATCCAGATGAGAGAGCCGACAGACACACAGAGGTGAGTACAGGTTGTTTATTGGAACAAAAGAGACTTTTTGTAGAGCTTTTGTCCTTTTTTTAATTTTGTGGATTAGGTAAAGTGTCTTGAAAAAGTTAATACACCTCAAACTTTTCCTCATGCAAACTTTAATGTGTTTTCTTGGGATTTTCTGTGTGATGAACCATTGCAAAATGCAAAACTTTGATGAAAAAGGAAAAAAAAAAAAAAATTAGTTTTCATCTTTGGGGACAAATAAAAATCTCTTGCATTTGTGTTCAGAACCACCAAGTCACTACTTTGAGGAGTCACCTTTTATTGCAGTAACAGATGCAAGGTGTTTATGGGTATAGATTTTGACTGGGCCATTCTAACACAATATGCTTTATTCTAAGCCTTTCTAATGAAGCTCTGGCTTTATATCTATTGCTGTTGTACTTTTAAAGGTTTTCCTCCAGTGTTGCTCTGTATTTAACTAGATTCATCCCATCAACTTTGACCAGCATCCCTGTCCCTGCTAAGGACAAGTACTTCCTCAGCATGATGCTGCCACCACCGTTGCTTGACCATAAACGGTTCAAATAAATGTGCAATGTTTTTACCATAACATAAAATTCAATTTTGGTCTCATCTGAACTTCTTTTAAATAGTTTCTGTGTTTTCCCCTAATTGGTATGTGACTAACAGTGAATGTGTTTCTCACACCTTTCATTGAACAAAGTCTTTCACTTTTTCAAAAAAGCCCCAACGTATGAAAGTGAGATTAAATCACACAAGCTCTGTTTACTAAGTGGTTGAACTGGATTTTATTTTAGCATATCAGAGTAAAGGGAGATGAATACAACTGCATGACACACATTTTAGATTTTTATTTGTAAAAAATGCTGAAAATTGAATAATTTTCATTCCACTGCACAAATCTGTGGTGTGAATGCTTTTTCAAGGCACTGAATTTGCTGTATGAATTGGACACAAGCGAGCAGTGAGGGCGCTACAACCCCCGGGTTTGCGTGGCTGAAGCCTAAAGCCGACTAACCTGCAACCACACAGTTCAGCGTACAACCTGCATGGGATCACTGAGCACCACCTACACAACAGCAAGCTCACACGCTCACCCAGTGAGAGACAGGTGTCGAGCTTCAAACCTATCTACCACTAAAGCCAAGCCCCTACTTCTCATTTCCTCTGTGCCTTTCCTTCACCATGACCACACTGCTGCTGCTTCACACAAACTTCACACTGTGTACGGATAAAGTCCAGCATAACTATTCCCCGCTGCTTTTAACAAACACCACATGCAACTTTGGCAAAAAGAGAGCAAAGAGATTTTAACCAGCTAATATTGCTTAATCAACTTCAGAAGTCCATTCATGATGGATAAGACAAGAGTAGAGCGCTTCCATTCCTGCTCTGCAATCCCACGAGCACACGTGCAGCTAATATTTTTTTTCCCATCTTTTGGCCGTTCTCGCCTACACTCCTCCTCCACTCATCCTTGAAGCTGTTGTCTTGGTCTGTGTTGCATTTTTTTCTCTGTGGAACACACAGATGGAGGTGCAGACGCAGATGCACACACATACACCACTGTTCTCCTCTAAAAAGACAGCACTACATGACCCCACCTGGGAGAGCAACCTACAAGGAGCGGCAGGGGAGTGGAGGGTGGATGGGAGGGGGGAACAGAGCCAAAGAAACAAAGCACTCTGAAAGATGTTAGGTCTTTAAGTTGACAGCGTGCCATGAGAGTTTAGTTGTTCTAATGCTATTTGGATTCTAAGCATTAAAAGCAGATAATTGAGCTTTATCCTGCTCATGACGACACACACGCACATACACACTCTCAAAGGGACATGCACAGGGAAACAAGCCGATGGTAATTGAATAACAGAATAAAGGACTTTGGAGGGTTTATCATATCAAGTGCCAACCCTTAACTCAGTAGTTGGAAGGACAAAACAACCAGACAAATCCACAGAGGGCTAAGACAATTTGGAAAAATGGCTTGATGGTCTCCTAATCCCGGAGATCTAGTTAGCAACTGTCCAACAAAAGGAAAAGGCCTAGATCTTACAGCTGTACACTAGTTACGGCTGCCAAAAGAGTGCACATTAAACCGCGGCAGAGACTGCTCAGTGGGACCGTATAGACGCTTCAGAATAACTGGAAATCTATTTACAGCACAGGATAGAAAAAAAAAACTTTTCAATGTTTTAAAATCAAGTTTACAATGTGTGCTTAAAATCCAAGATTCAATCGGTGCAAGTTAAATTCAATAAAGATATAAATTACAGAGTTTAGATTTTAAGAAAGATGACACCACACTCATGGTTTTCAATTCTCACTTTTCTGGAGTGAGACTCAAGCATTTCCTTTATTTCTCACACAGTGCCTTTTCTGATTGGTAACTCTGAACACAGCAGCTATCTTTTTGTCATCTTTTTATCACAAAGTATGCAGCCTCACAGCGAATAGCATCATTTAACTCGAGAACAATGGCCAGTGAAAGAAAGTGGTCTTTATAAGAATAAAGTGGAAACAGAAGAAGGCTAAATGTGGGTAAAGAATGTGTCGTAAGACTCCTTATCAATACAGACATAGTGTTTTGTTGGAATTACATTAATTGGTGGATTATCAAGGTGTACGACGGATTTTTAAATTAGTTTTATGTTTCCTTTGATTAATTCGAAGCCAGTAGATCCTACTATGTGTTAGATATGACAAGAATCAGACCTTTCCAAAAAAGTGCTAACAGGGATGTTTTGTCCACTAACTGGCAAAAAAAAAAAAAAAGAAAATGTCTCCTTGGTACTTCACTCATCTGATGTTTAGGGTCCTGAGTTGTTTCATCAATCCTAAAGAGAGAGAAGTTGTTGCTTCTACAGCACCATCACCTGAGCAGACAATCGAGTTTTCTCTATATTTTTCAGGATCACATTTGTTTATACTACATAGTCAAAAATAAATACTGTTTGAAGGACATCACGTAACTTAAGGCGTTCCCTTAGGATTTCCACTATGCGTTAGCAGGTTCCAATGTTAGTGGCTAAATAAAAATATGCACTTTAACAATGCCATAAGTCTCTAAAAATAAATCTTAAAAATTGTTTAGCTATTTACAAGACAAAAAGTATTATTGACTAAAATTGAATGTAAAGTTGTTTCTTAAAAGTACTATCAAGTGCTATTTTTTTCACTAACAAATGTAAACTGACTGTAAAAAACAAAGCTGGAAAATTAAGTATGGATTTTTCAAGGTGGGTTTTCACAGAAACATAGCCCCTAAAAATGGGCTAAAGATATACACTGCTAGTTCTGCTTTGTGTGTATTTGGGTTGGTAACATCACAAGAGGCACAAGACACAAGCTCATTAGATGTCCTTTTTAAACATATTGGTGGACAGGTGACCATTGAGTGAATCTGATATGTATTATGAAGTATTCAGATTACATCTGATGATCAAAGGGGTTCCACCTTACATGTTTATGATGGAAACTGACTCCAAAGACCACAAGACACTTGCCTTGGTTGAAGCTAAAGTAAGCAATGACTAGGACAGTGATAATTTCAAGAAGTTTAACTTATAAATCTGTATATGTTCCATCTGATTGCTTCCCAAGGCTAATTGCAACTCATAAAATGAGTAAATGTTGTACAATGCTTGTACCACCATAAACAGTCACATGATTTATCAATGCATTGAACCAGACCATATGGTATTAAAACTAAAGATCCACTCATCAGGCTTTTCTATGCTAATATGGATTTCCATTTTTCTTTAAAGTATGATCTGCCAATAGCAGAACTACTACATCTTTCAGAGGGATAGTATTATGAAGTTAACAGAAATCCTCATTTAGGACATTTAATGAATACAAAAAATTATTTAAAAAATAAAATTCAGATTTTTCTTTATGTAACCCACCACTGATCGATCAAAGCTGATCAAGGGAAAATGTACAAATTCTGATTCATGCATCTCTATTAATCACAACTTGGCTGATAATGATTGCTGAGGATCTTTGAAAATGAAAGCTGGCCATTTCAGTCTGCTCTGGTCCTCTGCACAAACCACTTTCCATGTGTTTTGTTGTTGCCAAATATAACTTAAATCCATTAGTTTTTCACATACTGCTCAGATATTTTTGCTGCAGTCCTACCGAATACATTTGATTAAAAAAAAAAAAAAACAAGAAAAATTAAAATAAACAAATTGAAAATAGGCCTTATGCGTTTCCTTGTGCCTTTTGTGATGTCATCAGAGGTGTGTGTGAAAGCTTGCTTTTAGGAGGGGATATTTAACATTGACTTGATATCAATTTTTTTTTTAACAAAATAGTCAACCAAACAGAAAAAAAAATGACCAACCCATGTTGCTATATGTAGAGCATACCATATCTAAAATGAGTTTGATTGCCTGCATGCCAATGTCTGGCTATGAGCTTTAAAAATAAATAGATATTGGGCACATCAAACTTTTTTTATAGTCACTCCAAGCTCCGCTCAAAACTTTGCTGCCCAGCTATAGTTAATCTTTCACCTCCTTATACATTATGGTGAGCATCCACCTGACTGTGGTTAAGTCAGTGCATGACAGCCAGGCGCGCTCTGACGTCCATATGCACAGCTTTTCAAACGAAGTGGGGTTGTTCCCCCGCTGTCACATGGTAGAAAATGGAGGAAGACGGAACTGACCGGTTAAAGAGGACAGACACAGGCAGGAGACGCTTTCAGAAAAACACTTGACGCGGCTGTTGTTCAACTCTCATCAACGATCAGATGATGATCACCCACTCAAGCACTTCTCCAAATAAATAACAATAAATATAAATCGCGCGGCAGCTCTATATCTTCAAAATAAAATCCTCCCTTCATCTCTGTCTTGTCTGATAAGTCTAAGGGGCTTGGCGTTGACGCAGCAAAATAATAATCATTAAAAAAAAACCCAGCTGGAGAAATCCCCCTTTCTGGGGTTAATCGCGGTGAAAAGGGAGGAGGGTTAACCCCCCTCTGTCTTTCAGACGCAAAGCGCTTTCATTCTGAATCCCCTCCAGGCGTCTATATAAAGAGCATCACCCGTTTTCTTCTGTGGCACGACCACGATCATGTGTGCCACGACAAGTTTGTTCCTCAACCCCTTCTCAGCAAATGTGGAAATCAAAAGTTTGTAAAGATCCCCCCTGGTTCTATCAAACACATTCAGCTGCTACGACAATAACCACAAACATGCCTTAAATAGATTATAGAGAAGTTATAACTCATATTTAAACATATTTGCAAATTCGGTTGCAAATTCAAATAGATATACAATTTAACAGTCAGCTATTTGTTGTTTAAAATCAGTTTATTAAACATCTGGGTTCAAGTGGACTGCGATCAATATTTTTGAAACAATCCAGCCAAAAGCAAGACAGCTTCTCCAAAATATCAACAAGCGCAGTAAGGCAGCTGGCTGTCACGTATGGAACAGGTAGGCGTACTTTAAGACTGCCGCCTGCTCGATTACCCGTCTGCGTTACTGTCGAAATATTCACTCAAGCTCTTAATTAACATCAAGCTAATGATAATGTGGAATAAAAACAGATAGGCCTTTGTAAGAGTACCCACAGTAGCCAAGAGTTGTATTGTGTCATGTCCCTAACCTGTGCGCAGCGGCAGCAGCAACTATATCAGCTGTAGACGCCGCGGCTCCGTGTGGAAGAAAACTAATTGTTGACATGACAGGGGGGAAAAAACCCCACGGTGTCTGGATGAAATCTCCAACCTTAATGATGCCCTGCCGATGGGCAGCATGGCTTCTGGTAGTGGCTATAGGTAGGAAGTCAGACATACCTGTTACCCCATGGGGTCTGGGGTGGCCGCCGTGTCGGTCCTTCGGAGTCCAATCTGCTCTGACAGCCCGAGGGAAGAAAGCTGGGGATGTCCAACGCGCCGGGTGCCGTCCCTCCTCTTCTCCGTGCGCTTTTTGTTAAGTGTTATTCCCCGATTTCTCCAACTCCCCTCTCCTCTTCCTCCAACAGCCCCTTGTTCTTTCTCTCTTTCCCTCCCCTGCTTTTCCGTGTCTTGGTATCAGGAGCCTCCCCCTCCTCTCCCTCCTCCTCTCTCTCGTCCTCTGTGCATGTCTATCTCTCTCTGCCTCTCTCCCTGTCTCTCTCGATCTTACCCCCCCCCACAACCACACACACACACACACACACACACACACACACACACACACACACACACACACACACTTTCTCTTAGAGTCAGGAAATGAGACAACGTAAACCCACACACCATGCGTAGCCTGGGATATATCATTTCATCTCAGATAAGAAGTACTCATATCAGACAAAAATATGACACAACAAAACTAATAATAATAATAATAATAATAATAATAATAATAATAATAATAATAATAACAACAACAACAACTGAGTCTTGAGTGTCTTTTCCAATTTCTGCATCTGTTGCCATAGGGCTGCTTAATGACCAGTTCTTTACTGTAACTTGCCCCCTCTTGTGGCAATAATTGGAAAACACTTTCAACAGAAAGAAGCCTTACTCTTAAAATGACAGTGGCTGGAAAACACCTCCCAGGGCCATGTGATGTGCAGCACACAAGCCTTTTTTTTTTTTTTTTTTTTTTTTTTTTTTTTTTTTTTTTTATCTTTGCCAGAACTTCTGGGGTAATTCCACTTTGGCCCGACCCTTTCATTTGAATGACAGAAAGATTTTTTTCACAGTATGCTTTTATGCTTGGGGGGTTTGGCACAGATGTAAGAGAGTTATGACTTTTTGAACTTCCTGTTGTTATTGTTCAAATGAGGCTTCTTCTCAGAGAGTTATAATCAGACATAAATGACCACTTATTTAGTGGTGAAAGTAAATAGATCAAAACAATTACAACTCTTTTACTTGACCCCAGCACTCATTTCAGATGTACACTTTCCAGTCATTTTCTTAGGTACACATATTGCTGGTATCAGATCTTATCCAGAACTGCTTAACAAGGTGGCAGAAACATTTCTCAGAGATTTTGATCCGTGATGACAAGATAACATTACACACTTGCTGCAGATTTTTCAGCTGGATGTCTGTGATACCCCTTCCCAAATATATACAGTAAATGTAGTGATTTACTGTCATATTAAAAAAAAAACAATTAGAGATTATTTGAGCATTGTCACATGGTGTATTATCCTGCTGGAAGTAGCCATCAGAGGATGGGTACACTGTGGTCACAAGGGCATGGACAAGGTCAGCAATAGTTCTCAGGTGGGCTGTGGCATTTTACCGATGCACAGTTGCTATTAAGGGGTCCAAAATGTGCCAAGAAACCATCTCCCACACCATTACATCACCACCACCAGCCTGAGCTATTGACACATGGCTGAATGGACCCAGGCTTTAATATTTCTTGCTACACCTACGTCTTACTCTACTTCCTGCTTGTCGCAGTTTAAATTGAAACTCAGTGGACCAGACAACATTTTTCCATTCCTTATTGTTTGAATTTGGTGAGCCTGTGATAATTCTAGCTATTAACACAGTGTACCATCTGAGATGCTATTCCTGTCTGCTGCTGTAGCCTATCTCCTTTAAGATTCAGTGTGTTGTATATTCTGAGAAGAGATTGTGGATAACCTGGTTATGATAAGTGGTTACTGGAGCAACTGTTCCCTTTCTATCATCTTGAACCAGTCTGCTCTCAACAACACTTCTAGTCATGTAAAGTCAAGTTCATTTGTATAGCACATTTCAGCAACAAGGCAGTATAAAGTGCTTTACACGATAAAAACATAATACAGTAACCAATTATGAAACAAGCAATAGACATTTCATTTTGTCATATGCCATCTGTCCATAAAGCAGACACTAATTGCATATTTTCTCTTTTTCAGAGCATTCTTTATAAACCTGAGTGATTCTTGTGCGTGATAACTCCAGTAGATCAGAAGTTTCTGAGAAACTCAGATCTATTTTGATCTACAACAACAATCATGTCATGTTTAAAGTTACTTAAAGGGGCAGTATTATATGTTTTTTAGGCACATAGAATCATTTTATAGGACAATCAAGTAATTATGTTACTTTCCGTTGTTACAAAAATGCTATATATATCAAATAAGACTTAAAAGAAATTTGACTTTGTAATTTAACGCCTTGAAATTGGTCCTCTGTCTCTTTAAGAAAGTCCTGCTGTTTCTGAAACTCCACCTACAGGAAGTCATCACAACAGCTAACCCTTGAACATTGCTTTTTTTTGGGGGGGTGGGGAGGGGTTGTTTTTTTTAACCAGTGTTGCACTGAGAAGTAGCTAGTATATTGAGCTCAATAGGTATGCAGTTCCACCAGGTGTTTACCATTTGCTGCTGGCTAGTCTGAAGGGGCTGTGTGGGGAAGTCACAGGAGGAAGGGAGGGATGCTCTGTATAGCAGAAGCTCGGAAGCTTAAAAACTGCTGCCCTAAGGAGGAGCTGGGTCTCAAAGGTGGTGCTACATCCATCCAGGAATTTTGTACAGTTGAATGGCTGCCACGGGAGATTAAAGCATTTCTCAAACATGCATGAAAGAATCAAGGTAACACTCCAGGTATGTTTTTGGTGAGGGAACAACATTATAGCATGATGTAAAGCTCAAAAAGTCCATTTTACATAATACTGCCCCTTTAAATCTCTTTTCTTCCCCATTGTAATGCTCAGTAGGAACTTCGGCAAGTTGTCTTCCTGGTGTAGAAGTCTAAATGCAATGAGTTGCTGTTGTGTGTTCGGCTAATCCAATATTAGTGCTAATAAACAATTAAAAGAGTGAAACTAATAAAGTAGCTGATAAGTGTACAAATATACTGTAATAAACTAGTTCTTAATATATTTGTAACAAGTACAAACATACTGATAGCAACTAAAGAATAGTATTACAACTTGACTTAAAAAATATGAAAATTTGTCCCTGGAAAATTGTTTTAAGAATGTGATTTAATAACATTCCACTTTTACTCCATCCAAAGTCTTAGAGTTTGGGGTACTGAAGTCAGTGGTTTCACTCTTGATCCAACCTCAAAGTCCAATATAGGTGCCTTACATATAAAAAAATATCTGGACTTCTGACTTTTTTCTATCTGAAGTCTTTTTCAAACAGTATCACTCAACCTCCTACAGTGAAGATGTGGCAAATGTTTGAAAGCAGAAAATGTAGGAAGATACATTGCTATTGGATTTTTTTACTAATAGCCTGGTTGCCATTTAGCAAATCCCACTGGTTGATGAAATTGGAACTGAGAAACAATTAAGTTTGGCTTGATATCATTTCTCAACCCAATCAAACCAAATCCAACTTAAGAGGTAACTGGAACCCACCATTAACAGCCAACAGTGCTTATTCCTGGTTCATTGTTGTAAACTTTGGTTCACATTGGAGATTCTTGACATTTTCACTCTGCCGTTTTGTTTTCAAAAGTTTTTCATGAAGCAAACATCATATATCTGAACACCTGTTTTTTGGATTTTGGAACAGTGAGAAATAATTAACTCATTCTCTGTTAGAGATAGGGAGAGAAAGTCGGTCATCTGGGAGGGGCTCAGCATAGAGCCACTGTTACTCCACATCGAGAGGAGCCAGTTGAGGTGGCTCAGGCATCTGGTTAGGATGCCTCCTGGACGCCTCCCTGGTGAGGTGGTTGTCCCACAGGAACATCCCACTGGTAGGAGACCCAAGCAATGACCCAAGACATGCTGGAGGGACTATGTTTCTTGGCTGGCCTGGATTCCGCTGGAGGAGCTGGCCAAAGTGGCCAGGGAGAGGGAACTCTGGGCTTCTCTGTGTAGGCTGCTGCCCCCATGACCAGATCCCGGATTGGTCGTAAGATGATGGATGGATGGATGGCATAAATCTGATGGACCACAAGCTCACCAGAGATGCCCAATCAGGAAAGACGTGTGCAGTCCCATTTGTCTTTTAGAACTGGTTATTGTTTTCTCGCTCTTTTCAGTAGCAGGTGTTAAAGTTTTTCAGGAAATCCCAGACATTCTCATTTGAGTCTTCAGGTATGTTCCCAGAATTGTTTTTCTTATAGCCTTTACTGCAGTACTCCCCCCCCAAAAAAAACAAAAAAAAACAACTCAATAATGACCTCATAGGTACTTTTAACAAAGTGTTCAAAACAGTTGAAATGACACCTAAAAAAATGTAAACACAAAAAAACAAGTAGAAACTTGTTTAGTCCTTAATAATAGTGCAAAGAAAACACAACACGTGTGGAATCTTGATCATACTTTAGTATAAAAATCAAAATTTGGGGTCCAGTGTCAGATCAAAAATATTTATGAAGGAATTGCTGAGATAAAAAATATTTACACATACAACATATTATAAGTTAAAATTGTTTAAATTAGACTGTGTAAAAGTTGTTGTAGTAAATTGGAACTCTGACCTATTGAAAAAAAAACATGTTATTAATGCTTAGGTATTACCACACAGAGCTGAGAGCATATTTACAGTAATTCATCATAGCTTATAATTAACAGTTGTTTCACACTATACAGACCTTTAATTTAGTTCTGAAGGTTTAAGATGAGTTTTAACAACGTTAGCTGTAGGAGCTGGTTTGTGTCTCAGAGTCAGTGCATACCGTGATCTCTGTGTGTTAATGTGTTCAGTAATGAGGAACTGTGGACAGGCTTGTTTCTTGGGAAATAAGAATATATGGGCTGTAACCAGGAATCGTTGGAGATTTGAGGAAGTGGGAAACATTTATGGGGAAGAAAGCGGGTGGCACTGCAGAACATGTACTATTTGTGTGTCTGGTGTGTGTGGGTGTTTACTGTGTGTGTATGTGGGGAGACAGTGATGTGTAGCCTAACACAGCAGGGGGTTGAGCTCTGCCTCTATTAGGCCGGGTTGTTGGCAGCCGAGGGGCAGATAACAGAGAGTGTCAGGCCATGTGGATTACGGCTGCAGGGCTGCAATGCCCCAACACAGCTCTCTCACTCATACACACACAAGCCCACTTCCAAGCAGGGTCTGCAAACACAATCCCTTCCTGAAACAAGCTGCTTTACTCAAAGCTGTGGTCCCTTGTGCCAACATGGCTTTCCAATCCGCCTGACACGAAAAGTACGACCCTAGTGCCTCTTCCTCCACGCCACTCCTCCCTGACTGCCCCACTCTCCCACTCTGCCAGCTCAAGGATTGGTTTAGGCAACATTAGACCACTTACACATGTATTTCCCCCCAGGAACACTCATTGTAGAAATCCACACAGAGTACCAGGGTGAGGATTTTCAAATGAAAGTACTTTTGCCCTGTGTGTGTGTGTGGTGTTTAGGCTCAGGAGCAACACATGGGTGTATTGTGGATCTATACTGTACAATTCTAGTTGGACATTTACAAACACTTTTTTTGGAGCAGAAACAACTATATGATTTACACTTGTTATCCTGAAGATATTTCCCCCTTGCTTTTTGAAATGCATAATCCTACTTTTTTGGGGCTCGGTGAGTAGTGAGTAATTGTCTTCGACTTAGAAAGGTGTTGGTTTGATTCTGGTTTCCTCCCCTGCCACATATAAACCTGCCCTTGGGCAAGGCATTTAATGCCAAGTTACCCGCAGCTCTGCATTCTGTGTATGAATGTGTGTGTGTTTGAGAGTGCGTCTGGGTGAATGTGTCTCCAGTGTAAAGTGGTTAGAGTGGTGAGTATGACTTGAAAAGTGCTATATAAGTTCAGTCCATTTACCCTTTTAACAGTAACGTTTATTAAGAATTGTCCAAAGTAGAGCACACAATAAGGAACAGTCCTACTTACAAAAACCAGAACTTGAAAAATAGTTATGCACATAGTACAATTATTCTCTTCAGCTTCAGTTGTTGCAGAGATGCTTGCATATGAACATTATTCAATGATGGGGTAGTTGTATTATTTATGTTACTTTTAAATTATTGCTGGCCTGTTAACTATCATAAAACAGAAGAATACATTTTTACTAGCTTTATGTGTTTCACATAAAGCAACCTTCATTAAAAAAAACTTTGCATTCAACTTTCTGACCTAACTAAAGGACAGAAAATTAAAATCAAAATGCAAAGTCTAAAAAAGTAACTTCACCTTGGCATATATACTTGGCCAAGAAAAGACTGCAGTCTTATTTTATTATTATTATTATTATTATTATTATTATTATTATTATTATTATTATTATTATTATTATTATTATTATTATTATTATGCTGTGCCAAAAATGTGGTCTTCGCAAAAAGAATAAATACATAAATAAACCTCTGAGTTATAAGTCAGAATCTTGAAATATTTAAAAAATAAAAAGCCAGGGTGGGGGGTGGGAGGTCTTTTTTTCTTTTTCTTTTTTGCTGGAGAAGTTTCGTGTCTGTCCTAAAGAAGTACCAGTCTTGGTGAATATGATTACAGATGTTCCCTTTGAGCTTTTCCACACTTGCCACATAACACCCACAATCCTGAATGCATTTTTGATGGTTAAATGACAAATGTAAAGTAGTAGATAGTTGTGAGATGGAAGGATGTTTTTCTTTATTTTTATCAATAAAATGTGAAAAAAAAAAATCAACTGTAATATATAACCTTAAGAAATCTATCATTAAATATAGTCTACCTCTGCTACTTTAATATTTATATTGATACAGGTGTTCTGTGAAGGCCTCAGAAGTTTCTTAGAGAACAAACATCCTCATGAAGAGCAAGGAATATAGCAGACAGGTCAGTGCCAAAGTTGTGGAGAAGTTTAAAGTGGGGTTAGGGTATAAAACCATATCTCAAGCTTTGAACATCTTACAGATGACTGCTCAGTCCATCCTCTGAAAAGCAAGAGATTATAGCATGAATGAATACCCACCAAGTCATAGGCGTCTACCTAAACTTAAAGGCCAAGAACATTAATCAGAGAAGAAGCTAAAACACCCATGGTAACTCAGTATTGTAAGCTTTGAACATCTCACTGGACACAATCCATCATTTGAAAATGGAATGAGCATGGTGGGACTACAAACTCACCAAGACTTGGCTGTCCACCTAAACTGACTGCCTGAGCAAAATAAGCATTAATCAGAGAAACCGTCAAGAGGATAAGTGGTTGACATGGAGGAGCTGCAGAGATCCACAGTTCAAGTTGGGAAATCTGTTGACAGGACAACTATTAGTCATGCTTCTATACAGAAAGTCATTGTTGGAAGAAAGCCATTTGATGTGTTCTTTAAATTCTGTCACAAGCCATGTGGGTACACAGTAACTTAGTTAAATTCAGTACAGTTTGTACCACCAATTCCCATCTAATGTCCCTTCAAGGTACTTTTCAAGATGAACAGATCCAATTTATATACAGCATTATGTAATATTAATAGAAATATGTAATAAAATAAATCCATCAAAATTTAAGTTGAGTGCAGTCAAACGTAGTTTAGCAAGCATGTGGAAGTTGTTACTGTCAATGAGCTGCCATAAACATAAGTTAATTTTAGTCCTGTGCAGTGGTGGTTATCGAGTTTTTTTCCTGACTATCAGAACACATTTGTGTTCCAAAATAAGGTGGCTGTTAGGTTATCAAGCACTTGTTTAACTTCTAATCTTGAAATTTTTGGTTGTTAAGGAATGGTTCAAAAATGTTGTCACTTCATATTACATTGGTCAATCCAGTGAGCACTGTCAGTTTTCTTGTATGTTGGCACTGAGGAGCCACCAGCTGTATTCAGTCATGTTCATGGACAGGAAGTTAAAAGGCTCTTGGTAATTTGACAGACATTTTGGAAATTTCGTTGAGTGAATAATTTGAGTGGGTGTCTGAATGTTTTTGGAGCTAATATGTAAACATTCAACCATATGCTCATTTCATAAAACCATCAGCATATTAAACTTTGTTTTATTTCTCTCTAAAACTTCAGTTGCAGCTGTGGCTGTATTCTGTTTGCTTTGAGAGAGAGGGGAGATGGTGTCAAACTGAGTTGTTGTCTTTTTAAAAATCAGTCACCTTTTTGTTGTATTTGCTGTGTTTGCTTAAATTTGAATTTTAAATAATGAAACAAGGCTGAAAGAAGTATAATGAACATTAAAAATTAAGTAAGAAAAACTGCAGTTTTGGTGAAAACTCCACAACAGTGGGAGGATCATTAACAAACTTTTAAAAAACTTTGTCTTGCTGAACATAAACAGAGCTTTTTTACAGACTGAATTAAACAAGAAATGTACAAGTGTCATGAAACATAAAATAGGGTATTTTCAAAGCCCCATCCACAACCCTCCGCTATCAATTTAGCAAGGAGAACAGCTGTGTGCTGCTTGTGCCATCCCAGGCCTGCTTGTATAGACCGAGAAGCCTCCGGCTGGATGAGCACTATCTCTACCAGGTGCAGGCAGATGATGGGGGAAGGCTTCACAAAGGAGTATTTGGCACAAGGTGAGAGACATCAACATGTGTGAAGGTGCAGCTCAGTGATACTCAAATCAGTATTGAAGAACGACAAGGCTTTTTTATAAAGAGCCCTCCCTTGAGGAGAAGGAGACCAAATAAAGGGTCCTGGAACAAAGTTCACTCAAAGTAGGGGAGAGGAAAGGAGGGGCTGAAGAGTGAGAGGAAAGGGAGGAAAGAAGGAAAATAATATAATTTCACCAAGAAAGTGAAAATGAATGAAGCTGCATAAAAGAATGACACCGGGAAACGCAGAATGAATGGAGGTTATTGGATTTAAAGGCTGTATAATCATCTGGAGGATACAGAGAATGTGTTTGTGCTCACTGCCCACACATTCTGTTCCTGTGTGAAGGCAACGTGCAGAAAGGGAAGGTGGAGGGGGGAGACTGGAGCTGTTCACACCACTGCCTGTCCTTGTGTCACCCAAAGGACTTTGTGTCCTCCCCAAAGCTGCAGGTCTTCATGTCTATTTTATATATTTACATAGGATATAGAGGTGCCTCTGGACTTGGCTGCAGAGGTGTTCTTTGATAGGAATTACTCCTTGCTGACCTTTATGCATCCACCAGTATATGTGGATACAAAAGAAAAGTGTCTTTAAGATAGTTCAGGGCAGAAAAAGTAAAATAGGAAGAGTTATTTCAGTAGATTTACCTCCTGGCTGCCTCAGTCTAACCCTCCATTTCTCTTTACTTCAGGGGAATTCAGATCTTTGCTGTTTATCATATTCTGCTTCTCTGTTTTATGAATTCTACATTAAGCTGCCCTCTCTCCATCTGCATCTTGCCATCTCTCTCCGTCTGCATGTCTACCCTCTTGATCCCTTCCTCCACTCTTCTATCCCCTCCAAATCTCATTTACTCCACTGGAAGTAGCAGGAGGAGAAAAAGCTGAGAGACAGAGAGAGATAGAGAAACAGAGAGAGAGGAGGAGGAGGAGTACAAAACGACCTTCTCTTCCCCGAAGCAAGAACATCTTCTTATTGTGGAGGTCACTGTCTCAGTTCAGCCCCACGCTCTGAACACTACTCTGCTTGTTTTAATGATGCACAGAGCGGAGGGAGAAGGAGGGAGGAATAGATCCAGATAGGCAAACTAACATAGTATCAGAGAAGAAGAGAAAAAGGAAAAGAAAAGAAAGGGGGAGTGCATGAAGACAGGAGGTTTGGGCTATTTTTTTTCACCACTCACCCCCCACCCTTCCCATCATCTCCTACCTTCCCTCCCCCTCTTCAAACGCAGGAAGTGCACCTCTCTTTCCACATCCATCTTGAAAGGTCCTTCTAAGCTGTCTAACCTCTCAGCAATATTATATATATTGTTGCTTGCCTCAACCCACACTGAAACCTGGGTTGCTATGCTACAATAATATGACCTCTCATCTCTTCTCCTCCACTACGTTTCCTTTTGCGCTGCTTCCTCTCATTTTAGATGAGAGGCAGGGGAAGGGGTTAACAGCAGCATCCCCCTTTCAACGTCTCCTCCATCAGGACTGTGTGTCTCTTTAATGGCCTTCTTCAGCATTGTCCCACTGCTTGATTTGACCCTGCTGACCTTGTATGGCCACGACCCCCATTCCATACCACAACTGTCTGTCTGTCTGTCTGTCTGTCTGTCTAAATAGATTGGGGTGAATCAATTTTTGTACCACACTGATACTGTTGATGGATACAGACATGCTTTGGTGAGAACTGCTGTTCCTGAAATACTCAACCCAAATCATAACGCAAAGCCAAAATTCTTTGTTACATCATCCATCTCCAATCCCTTCCTCCTCCTCCTCCTCATTCGCTCCCTCTGCCATCCTCTTCTTTCTTTCTTTCTTATCTCTGCTGGCCCCGTCTCTTGGGGGTCGTTCGTTTTTGTCATAATCACCTTGGAGATTGGGGACCGGTGCCCATGGCAGAGCTAAGCTGAGCTGAGGAGAGGAGGTGGAAGGAGGATGAGGGAGAGAGAAAGAGAGAAAAAGATAGGAGGGGTGTTAAGATGAGCAGCGGAGGACAGTGTTGCGGGGGGAGTTGGTGGAGGGGGTGATGGCTTGTCGGGCTCAGCCCCAGCTAATGTGAGGGGACAGCCTTGGCTTTGCCTTAACCATGCTCGCACTGTCGATGCCAGGCAGAGCAGGGAACAGAGAATAGACGGATGAAATGCTCTCCTTTTCAGCGCTGCCTTCCTTCCTCCTGCTCTGACTGTGTTTGGAGGCGCGTGGGGCCCCGATGTCACACCCTGTAGGTGTTTAAGCTGCTTACTTACACCAGCGAGAGAAAGAGAGATGAGGCAATGAAAGAGGCATAACAGGGAGAAGAAGCTGCAGGGAACAGGAGAGCGGGAGAATGGGGAAGTTAGAAGAAGATGAGGGCGGAGGTCATGGTTGTAGGAGGCTGTGATGTTTAAGTATTCAAGTTATTCTGGTCTAACTTTCATTACAGCTACAGGGTATTGCTGGAAGATAGTAATCAAGGAAATCACCAGTGCAGTTTGTGTGTTTCCAGTGGTGACAATCAGATCCAGAACTGGCTAAGACGAATGAGAAGAAGCAGAGTTATATCAGGACTGTATGATATTCTTCTTCAGCCCACAAGAAATATAAACTCTTCGATAAGCAGAGGCTGACTGGGAAGACGTGGGATGCACCAGTCAAGAGATCGGGGAGCTGTTCGTGAATTTAAAAAAATCCTCCTTTAAGAAGATTCAACCATGACTGTGTCACTGAGATTTGAGGGGAATGACAGTCACATGTAGTGGGGGTAAAGCAGCTTCAAGAATGGACACTTGCTCAGATAACACAGGGGTCAAAGGGCAACAGCTGGACAAAGACACCCCACAGCAACTAACATGTTCAACATTGCTCTCCCACATTTTCCCTATGGGAGCCGCTTTCACTGTTGTACCTTGCATTTTTGTCCTCTCAGCAGCCTCCTTGTTGATGCACGCTCTTTACGTTCTCAGACATTCCCTCCTCAGGTCACTGGCTCTGTTTGTCCTGGTCCTCCCCTTCCTTTCTAACTCTCCCCTCTTCGCCTGACCAGTTCTTCTAATTTGGTTTCTAATTTTTTTTCTCTGTACCATATCCCTCCTCTCCCTTCGGCTATGCGGGAGTAAAGTACAACCACTCCCATGGGTTGTGTTTGGATTTGATCTGTGAGCATGTGCATGTGTAATGTGTAATGTGAATCCATCCGTTTGAATGTAAATCCTCCTAAGTATCCAAACCATTCAGACCTTCCTCAAAATGATGAAAAATCTGAATCATGTGATGTGTATATCTGTTCAGTCCCCTTTAATGTAATACTCCTAAATAAAATACAGTGCAATCAATGGTTTATAAAAATACTTAATTATTTAAAAAAAACTATCTATGTTTAATTGAAACTTACTATAAATGCAGTGATCTCTGAAGGCCTCAGAGGTTTGTTAGTGAGCATTAGTGCAAAAACAACATCATGAAGACCAAGGAAGACAGCAGACATATTGGGGAAAAATGTTATGGAGGGTTGGGTTATAAAACAGTCTGCCAAGCTTTGAACATCTTGTGGAGCACTGTTTATATAAGTATGTTACAAACAAACCAACCAAGAGACAGGAGATAGCAGGGTTTTAAGGAAGATTGTTGATCAGAGAAGCAGCTACAAATCTGGCATTAGTGGGAGAGTGGCAGGAGTAAAAGTCAATGTGTAAAGAAAGATATCACAGCAAATGTGGAGGAAAGTGTTCTGGTCAGATGAGACCAAAATTGACATTTTTGGCCTTGCAAAATGCTTTGTTTGGCAGAGAACTAATTTGTACCTCAGCCTGAACACAACATCCTTACTGTGAAAAATGGTCTTGGTAGCATTATTCTGTGGGGATGGGATTTTTTTTCCAGCAGGGACAGGGAAGCTGGTCTGAGTTGACTGAACAGCCTGTCTGATGTAAAATACTTTAATTTCAAAGCATATCTATGCAAATGAATGGCCAAGTCAAAGTCCAACTGAGGAGCTAAGCAAGACTTGAAATATAATGTTCACTGGCACTCTCTATCCGGTTTTACTGAGCTTGACTTATTGTACAAAGAAACTGATAGACACATGGGAAAAGGTGCTGATTTTTATAGTTGTTGGTCTATCTTATAAAACCTAAAGAAAACACATTGGAACCCTGGTATTAGGGAAAATAGCCCCTATAAAGAGCTAAAATCCACAAATACTTGAGACACCCTCTAAAAACACTTATAACTGCTTATTTTAATAGTTCAAACACCAAAAATACCTCAATGTTAGCACTACCAAAGGAGCTAGTATCCACAGTCTTCCTTTTTTCCCCACTTTTGGGGATACAGCCAATTAGTGCCAAAGAAAATGAATGGCAGTCCTGGATTAGATGCTTTGCAAACACCAGACAATAGTGTATCAAGTAACATCGCACCTAGGTATTTCATCTTCTCAAGATGCATTTTCTTTCAGATATTTTAGATATGCTCTACAAAATACATGCGAATACGGGAAGCTTCAACAAATAATTTGGAGTTACATTCCACAGAAAAATCTCAGCATAGGTGAATTCGCGAATACTGAACCACAGATAGGTGGTCCTCCACTGTATGGGGAAGTTTGTTATTTAAAGTGGTTAAATGCATAGATGTTCAAGGGTTATAAATAGTTTTGGGAAATACTGTAAGACTTTCATATCACAGAAACTTGTGGGTTTATATCACACATGCAAAACAGAAACACGCACTTCGATGAAAAAGAATGAACAGACCAGACAGGAGTGTACAAGCTTGCAGTCAGACCGCTGTCTTATTTTTTACATATCAGTTTTTCACATCAACCTGTCAGTGTGTATAATATGATATCGGTGTTTGTGTGTGTGTTGCAGCCACAGAGCTGGAGAGAAACTGAGCTCTGCATCGAGGTAGAGCTCATAGCAAATGGAGACATTTATGAAAGCAGCAGACAGACAGATGCAAACACATGGATCAAAGAGGTTTGAGCATTACAGTACACTGGGGAACAAAAGAGACTGAGGGGGAAGTGGATGGGATGTTAGTGGAGGTGAATAGAAACCCCAATCAATATACCAACCAAGAACAGCTTAAGCCAGCAGAGGAGCTCAGGCAGTGGAACAGAAAAAGTAGGGGGAAAGTGGGTGAAATAATGAGGCAAGAAATGGAGAGTGTTTAAACTGAAAAGAGAAAGATGAAGGGGAGATGAGAAACATGGATGAAGCCCGGAGGTCAGCAGAGAGAGGAAAGAGCTTGTATGAGGGAGTCATGCGCTCCTGACCCATGTTGACCCCTGACCAAGCAGGACCTGAGGAGCTTAGGCCAGGGGAAGGGTGAAGTCTTGTGGGAGTTTTGAAAAAGGACAGAGGTGATATCGATGTGGTAAAAAGATTGGGGGAAGGGAAGTGGTTTGTTGAAAACAGTAGAAGAAGACACAGGAGAACTCTTTTGTCTTCTCACACCTAAGCACATCTTTTCTGTCAGCGTAAAGTCAGACATTTATATGAAGCAGAACTATAGGAAGATGGTAGCTAAATACATTTAGTCTAGTTTTAGATATTTATATCTAAAATCTATTTATATTGCATTCTTTGGATTTCTTCCACAGAAATTCATTTAAAAATACATTATTTTCTTTTAGATAATAAAGAAGATCACACTTAAGACAAAAGACTTCATCCTTGACCTGTATGCCGTGTTCCTTGGTCTACATAATGATGTTTGTCTACCAAACCTCTAAGGCCTTCGCGGAACAGCTGGATTTTTTACTGATATTAAATTATACTAAGATGGACTGAGTTTACTAATTATGTGACTCCTGGTTCCAGGAGGCTGGTTGCAGTGTATTTTCTTTATGAATATCAGAGCAAATAGGGCAAAATTCAAATGCATGCTGCATTTTTATCTGTAAAAGATTTGTAAAAACTCTTATCCTTTCCTTTCCATTTCACAATTATTCCCTATTTTGTCTATCACATAAACCACAATGAATTACACTCAAATTTATGATTGAACAGTACTGTAAAAAAAACAATTTTTAACAGTGGATGTTTTAATGTTCTTTTAAAGAGAACACAGTCAGAGATAAAACCTGACTTTTTTCCACCACAGAAAAAACATGGTTTCAGTTCAGAAAATGATCCAGTACATGACCCACACATTGTTTAAGTAAAGATTAAAACAACAAAAAAAAGTGATGTGAATATGTTTGAATTTTTTTGCTTCTCAATTTCACCAATCTGAAACTTGCTATACATGCTCGTTGTGTGCACCCGCCTCTTTCACTGCCATTGGAGCAATGTTTGCAATGCTTTGCCCAAATAACATTGTTACACACATCCCTATTTGAACAAAAATAATTTAAAATTCATACTATTTTAAGTTCTTACTATTCTTTGTCTTGTCAGATTATCCAGAAACTAATATCATCCCCAGTGCTGTGTTAAAATGTTAACCTCCTTTTACATTTTTGTCAACCCAAATGTTTCATATCATCATATAAATTTTGATATTCATCAAAGAGAAGCTGAGAGTAACCCCCGCCCGCCAAAAAAAAAAAAAAAAAGTTTTAAAAATTTTATGATGGTGTCTTCAACTCCAACTCCAGGGTGATAAGCAAACTGGAGGGGGTACTGAGATGTGCTTATTTGGTTATTCAGGTGGGCCAATAAGTGTCCCTCCAGGACCTTCATGATGTGGGATGTCTGGGAAACAGGTCTATAGTCATTTAGGTCTGATGGGTGAGTGTGCATTGGTACAAGAACAATGTTCAATTCAAACTGAAAAGTAGGAATTGAAGTTTTAAAAAGAATAAATTTGAATGAAAGTAACAGAGCTACTCTAACATGCTGTGCTTGAGCAGTGCAGTTCTGGGACATATCACTTTTTGTAAAGTTCAATTAAAAAATAAATTAAAATCAAGAAATCACTGTAAATTGAACTTGTCTGACAAAATGAAGTAGGCTAAAAATTTTTTTAAAAAAGGAATACATCATGTCATACAGCATCAGAAGAAATTCAAAACAGTTGAGAAAATAAATTTATTGACAGCTATCAGTCTGGAAAAGACATTACTTTTGGGACTCCAATGGACCATGGTGAGAGCCAATATACACAAATGGAGAAAAAAATGCAACTGTTAAAAACTTTCCTAGAAGTGGTTGACCTACCAGAATTATTATTTTCAGGGGATTGCAAAACAGCCCAAATAAAACCAACATTTGAAAACTGATAAATGTGTTTACTCAGGTTTTTTTTTTTTAAAATTCAGGTCTTTTATTGATAACATTTGGTTTATGATCTAAAGCATTTAAGTGTGGCAAAAAGGTGAAAAACAAAGATTCTGTAAGAAAGCAAATACTCACAGTGCTGCATAACTTTTAAGAACCTTTATAAACGTTTCTGCACAAGAATGAAGAATGATTATGGAATACCATACAGCAGCTCCTTTAATGACAAACTGATGAGTTGTAATTACCAAATGCAACAATCTCAGCCCTCTGGCATCACATTTTTCAAGAGTGAATTTAGCCTAATCTAATTTCTTGTTTCATAATCAAAGGATGTTAGATAGTGAAAATGTTTTTACCCCAGAAAATCTCTGTCAAGTCTTTAGAAGTCAACTGAAGAAGCAGCTGGAAAGACTGAAATGGAACAAGGCTGCAAGTCCACATAGTGTCAGCCCCAGAGTCCTTGAAGGCCAGTGTGGATCAGCTATGTGTGATTCTGCAGCACTTCTTCAACCTTTCTCTGACCCAGGAGAAAGTTCATGTGCTGTCTAAAACATCTTGCTCTGTTTCAGTACCTAAGACAGCTCATCCATTAGCCCCCTAGCCCCCAGTGATTATAGACCTGTTGCCTTGACGTCAGAAATCGTGGAGATCCTGGTGACACTAGTGTTGGCTTATCTGACTAAGCAAGATAGTACCTTTCAGGACCCCTGCAGTTGAAGTTGAAGATATCTTCATACACCTGCTTCAACAAACACACTGTCATCTGGACAAAGCAGGAAGCACTGTGAGGATCATGTTCTTTGATTTCTCCAGTGTATTTAATACAATTCAGCCTGATTTGCCTTATCAAAAATCCAGAGGACACAGGTGGAGGCCTCAACAGTCACCTGAATCAATGACTACCTGACAAACAGACCACAATTTGTAAGACTGAAGGGTTGTGTGTCTATCCAGGTGGTTAGCAGCACAGGAGTACCACGGGGGACTGTACTCTCACTACTCCTTTTTACTCTGAACACCTCACACTTTCAGTACAAAACAGACTCCTGTCATCTACAGAAATACTCTGATGACTGCATTTGGTGGCTGTATCAGAGATGGACAAGGGGCTGAGTACAGAAGTGTGAAGGACTATAAATATCTTAGAGTGTATTCTCACCTGCCACTTATGGTCTGCTTTAAATGGACTAAAGTCTGTATCCTTTTGTACAGATGTAAATACACTCGAGCAAACCCTGGAGTCGACCAAACAACCCACTTTTGAGACCCACTTTTTCAGGTGGTCTCGGTCCGCTTCCAAACAAACTGTTGTGCATTTCACTTCTGATGTGAATACAGACCTGCCTCGATCCAAAGCAAGTACAGGAAACATACAGCTTTTTGAACTTCACAAACCCCCGATGCTGGGAATCATGGTCAAAATTAGCCCCTCAGTGTTGCTAACGCTACAACTGCATGTACTGATTGTACTGAAATTATAGCTGATCCGATTTCTTCTGCTTAGCATTGCTGCTGCTAGCAGCTTGCAGCAAGCATTTGCGGATGCCATTCCAAAATCAGAAAAATCACATTGCGAAACCTACATTGAATGAGCTGCTCTTGACAATCAAAATGGTATTGCAGTTGTAATAACAACACAAATGTGCACAACAAAATGCAGCACACAGGGCTTCCATGTTTGTTTGGTCTTTGCTCTGTCCCACCCCCATCATTTCTGTCCAATGGGAGCAATGATAATCACCTGCGTGGCTTGGCTTGTTTTTTTTTTTTTTTTACAAAGTATTGTTCTGTTGCAAAAACGCACAATGTGAAAGCAATCAATGAAAAAAATAAAGTCTGCTTTTGGTCCGGACTAAACAAGCAGATCAATGGACTTTCCTGGAATAAATACATCCTTAGTGTTGACCTACACAACAGACTGGACTGGAGACGCAGATTAGTGATGCTGAAAGTGCAGTGTCTTCTGTCATAGGTCTCTTCACATCCACTGTAAAACAGACGTCTACAGAAGATCCTTTCAGCCCACAACTTTAACCACCTGTAATAACTCTTTGAAGAAACTTGTCTAGGTTAAGTTACAATAACATTTCATTTCACTGTGGGATTATTAGAGTAATATTTATTGAAATGGATTTAAATATTACATCTTGGCAGTGTAACCTTGGACAAAAATACTCCAAGAATATGTCAGTTTTTGGTTAAAAAAAAATAAAAAAATCAAAAAAAAAAAATCAACTGTTCAGTTCTATGCAACAGTCATTGATCCAGGCTCTGACTTTAAGCTGTCAGCCTTAAGAGCAGGGAAAAGAGAGATCAGGTAAGCTTACTTCTTTACATCTTTCTTGTTTGTTTTTTTCAGCTCTGAGACCTCACCTGAAGAAAAGATGCAAAAGGTGATGCAATTTTTAAGGTTTCTTTACACTATTCCCCTCGAGCTAAAAGCTGTTTTATACAGTTTGAGTAACAGCAGTAAATAAACCTGCACTCGTAAATTTGATCAAAAATGTATTGTGTTATAAGTTTCATACAATAAATTTAATTAATGTGTTGTCTCAGGTTTGGAAAAACAAATGTTTTTCTTTTAAGTTATGCAATTATGAAATCTGAACAGAAAGACATTTTTACTGTATCTACTAATATCTGCCAGGTTCAGAAAGTCAATTCTAGCAAACAACTAGTGAAAATGAACAAACAAGTACATATGAGTAATGTGATTAGACAGAACTTTGACAAAATACCCAGAAGTTAAAGTGAACCATGATATAAGACAATCAAGGTTTATTTTTACTAATTTCCTGTAAAGGTGGATATTTTTAAGCTGCTAAAACCAGACGCTTGTAGATGTTTCCAGTGAATTTATATTGCAGCTGCGTTTTGTTTGGCAATTCTTTGTGTTGCAACTGAAGTAGGTATTTTATGAAAACCATTTGATAGCTCATATGACCATGTATTCAAAATTTTTAAGGATGTCAACAGAAGAAATTCAAAGTCCATAAACTGGATCTTAGAGTTGGATGTTGTCACCATATCTGAGATATGACCCAATGGCAAGCAAGCAATGCAGCCAAGTTCTGGCTTTTTTTTAAAAAAAATCCCTCACTCCAACACACTACCACATCTAAAGCATCAAAATAGCTCATGAAATATTCTGTTTATATATTTTCCTTAAAGTCACAAGTATGTCAGTTCATCACATTTTTTTTTAAGTATGTCCACTCTTCTCTGTTTTTTCCTGTTAATTTATGTATCTTTATTGAAATTCAAGGGTGTTTCATTTTGTACAAGCGGTTCTTGAGAACACAGCTTGGATTTTTGGATAATTTGGTAACAAAATTCATGGACGCAGTTCTGAAAGAGGGCTAGTGCAGCCTGGAATGGCCAGATTTTATCACGAAAGGCTGCAGTGATCATGGCAAGCCAAGTTGTTTTGAAAACCAGATAGCTTGGTTGTTCCATAAATAGGATAGAACTTAGTTCTAACTATATATCCTTCAAGAACCCCCAGAACTGCAGCATCGCCCACCACTACTGCAGGCAAAGTCATTATTCCATTCAACAGCAGAGGTAATAGGTAAGAAAATAAATCATTTCTCTCTGCACCCAGAAACAAAGAAGTTACACCAGCAAGCTATACTTGTATGTTTCTGAGTTGTCCAAAAACCATATATTCAAGAGACACAAAGTTTTTGTTATTCTGTGTAGTGGATTTGTACAGTGCCACCGGAAAATATTTACATTCCATCACTTTTCTTTTTCACATTTTTTGTTATGTTACAGACTAATTCTAAAACAGATCATAGTTTTCTGTATATGCCCCTTGTCTATGTTAATGTGATCTGATGACACATTGTGTTCAGTTGCTTTTCATCAAACTCACAGAAACTGTTGACTTGTGCTGGCAGTTTCTGATAAACCAATGTCGGTGCTCTCGATCAGGGTTGTCAGGAATGGCTGTGCTCCGTCAGCAAAGTGGGAAAATCTGACAAGATAGCATAGATCGTCAGAACACCAGCAACACGTTTTTTTATGTACCCACCTGTGAAGTCGTTCCTCAAGCTCTGGCCCTCTAGCTTTCAGCCCATGATTAGCTTTCTTTGTGGCTGCAGTTCTTTGTGGCAGCAATGTTTGATCCTTGGTTCATGTCCTTCAGTATGAATATTTAATATATTAAAAAATGCATTAAGAAGAGCAAAAAAACTATATAAGACGTAGAACCAGCCAAACTATGAAAAAAAAGTGCAAGTTATAAACTGGTACTTGGTGCACTTGTGTATTTTTTCCTTCTTTTTTTGCAGATCCTTTCAAGCTTAGTCTGGTTGGATGGAAAGCATCAGTACACAGCCATTTTTGGGTTTATCCACAGATGTTCAATAGGATTTTAACTTAGGTCAACAACATTCACAGTCTGCTCCTCAAGCTGCCCTATTGCTATTGTTAGGGATTTCTTGAATATTTCAATTTTTGGCTGTTGTCATAAAAAAAAAAAAAAAAAAAAAAAAAAAAAATTAGATCTCTTCCCTCTGCCCAGTTCCTGCTGCAGAGGGACATTCCCACATCATGATGTTGCCACCACCATACTTGACTGTAGGGATAGGGTTAGCTAGGATATTAAGTGGTACCTGCTTACTTATTTAGTTACATTACGCCTTGAGTTTAGGCCAAAAAACTATTTTGGTTTCATCAGATCAGAATGGTTTGTTTCCTACTGTGTGACAGTCTCTAAGGTGCTTTTTCTCCAGAATCCAACCTAGCTGTTGTACCAATTTGGTCACTGCCATAAAGGTCTGTTTGGTTGAATGTGTTTGCAATGGTTCACCTTCTCTCAACAAGAGAACACTGCTGAAGATAATCGTTGCCACCATTGCTATTTGTTTCAGCTCTTTGTAGCTATCTGTCATGTGTGATTGGTTGTGTTGGACCAAAATGCAGAGGGAGAGCCAGTGAGTAGTCGTAGAAGATTTAATTAAAGAACAAAAAAAAAAAACTTACAAAAACAATGGAGAATGCAGGAAGCCAGAGCAAGAACAAAAACATGAAATCACGGAGCATAACGAGGAGAAACTGGGTGGCAAAACAGGACGCTCAACCACAGGAATGACATGTAGCTAGCAGAAGGAACCATCAAGGAGTGACTGAAGAGAAGCTTAAATACTGAGGGAGTGAATGCCGGAACAATGGCTGGGGCTGATTAACTAAATGTTTGCAGGTGTGGGCAATAACTAGAGGGGAGCTGGGGAGAGAGAGAATGGCAACAGGGGGTGAGGGAGAGCAACAAGGAAGCAAGGAAAAGAATCTAAACATAACTGAGAATAACTAGATATAAGAAAATAACTAGAATAACTAAGAAAGACTGAAATAACAAAACAACAAAGAATAAGAAACATAATCTAAAAATAACTGAATAATCAACTAAGGACTGGACAAACAAGAAATAAACTAGCATGTGGGAAAATAAGACATCAATATAGAGAAATAACAGAAGCAAAAGAAAAAAGAAACATCATCACACTATCTAGTGTGATGAAATTGTTTCATGCATTACCTAGATGGGTTTTTATTTCTGTAAAGCTAAAAATAAAAATAAACGCTGGCTTATAAGTTTGAGTAGACATTAAACTTTCGAGACGTGTATTTTAGTAACACCAGAATTAGCTGTTTTTAAGTACTTCTATACTCCATGTATTCACATCCTGCTTTAAAGTGGCCAGAATAGACATGACGAAATGCATAATTTGGAAAATATTACAGTGCCATGCCCATTTCTTATACACAGTCTATTGCAAAAAATCTAATTATGTGAGACCAACAGCTTAGTCCTCTTAATGACATTATCTTTAAGTTGTAATTGTTCTAAAGCAGGATATCTGTGGTGCAGATGGTTTAAATAACTGATCATTTAAAGTAAAATTAAAGAATCACTTACTTGAGATCGGCGAAATACATCGTACATATAATGTTGATAATGTTTCTTGGCTAAAAAAAATCAACCAACCAGCTCACAGTAACATGATGGTCTGATGAAAATCAGTCATTGATTATAATGAGATTATGTTTAATAATTTCACAGCAATTTACCAACTAATCAACAACAATGACAAGTTATCCCACACCACTGAAAGTTTCTGTTTTAATTTGGTTTCACTTAGGAAATTAGGACACATTCACTCTAGTGGCAGCTCAGCAATCATGGAGTTGGTATCATGGGCATAACAGGGATGCAGGACACCCTGAAAGCACATTTAACCAACAAGAAGAAAGTGTACTGTTGCTTCAAATGTCAATGCACGAGGAACCCTTCAGCAAAGGACAGAGTGCAGAAAAAAGTTGATACAACTGATTGTTAATTTTAAAATAATATTTTTGCCAATACACAGTGAATGTACTATCAGCAGATATAAAAACATGGAAAACACCATATCAATACTGATATTTATTATAATTTTAGATTCACATCAGCTTTGAGGTGCATCAGGTGTGTCCTCCAACAACAAAATGTTCCCTTACAATGAAAGATGAATTGCAGCTATGATTATATTATAACCTTTTACTGAACAAGAGTGAATGGTCCTGCATGGTTTTATCTGTTTGCTCTAAGAGAGAGCACTCATTTGAATGCTGACATGGAAGTTGTGCAAATAAATCATGTAAAGCATCATGAATTATAGGAATGAGACGGATAAAGCAAAAAAACTACATCAAGATCCACAATGATTTTGATGATAAAGGATGTTGGGCAGCCTTAGTTACCCTACAACTTTGAACAATGTTGAAGGAAAAATGTTTAAATTCTTGTTTAAGGATAAGTGATGTCGATAGATGAGACAACCACCATGATAATGTGCTGTAAGATGCAACAAATCTGTCCATGAAAGGAACGATAAAGCTTTACAACAAACTTGTAACTCATCATATTCCAGGTTTCAAAACTTACTGTAAGTTTCAGCATAGCTTAGGTTTAGAGAAACACTGTTTTGGTGTTAGCTGCTACAATCGTTTATTAAGGCAACCCTAACATTAGAAAGCTATAGGGATTGTCTTAGCACATGGAATGTCCTGGTTTGGAGTTAATAACATGTATCATTTTTAAACATAATGGTTTAGAAACTGTGGTACTTAGCAAAAGAGCATTGCCAGTGAAATACCAAGCTAATTTTTAGATATCAACTAAACTGTGGTGTTAAACTGTTAACCAACATTTGGATCTTGGCTCCAAGTGTCAACAACTTACAAGAAAATAAATCGAGACAATGTAGATAGAATCACATTGAGAACTGAAGTAAACAGGGAACTTGTTGCAGCTACTTAGCAAATTACTTAGGCAGAAATAGTGAAGGAATTTAAATCAAGTTAACCAACAAAATGGTAAACTAAACATATTTTTATTTATAGAAACTAATTTTTTCAATGTGTAATTGTAAATGTATTGCTTTATTTCAACCATCAGAGAGCTGGTTCGGTTTTTAATGGCACACCATTTTGTTTGGCATGTCAGCTGTCAGGCACTGTCAGTTGGTGATCTCTCACATTATGAAGTTTTTGCTCAGTATTAAACACAAATTAACCAAGTTAGCACGCATTTTGCCTTCTTTCTGCTTTCGATTCATATCTAGCGACAATCAAGTGAATATTGATTCTGGTACCAGCTCCTTTTAGAAGTTGAATTTGTGGTGATGCATTTGCACACTTCTGCACAAATCAGCACAATGAACAATGTGACAGTTTTTGTCATATTCTTCATGCCCACTCATAATGGCAAGTCTGAAAGACAATAATTTTTTAAAAGGGAAGTTTTATTTTTCAGGGTCATGATGAATTTTTTGTAGGTTCACATTTCCTGAATGCAAACCACATCCGTTCTACACTAGTCCCTTTGTGGTTGAAGTGACAGTGGACTTAAATGGCTCAAATTCTGCAGCTAGTAGCCTATAGCACAAGTATTGTGCTGTACTAGTAGATACTAGCATTTTCCTGTTTACTTCATTTCCTGAAGGGATTCTTTGACCAAAAGCGCAATATAATCATTACCACCTTTAAAAGCAATCTATGGGTTTCATTCAGGTGTAACAACTTCCAGGGAGGCAGAACAACTTTACCAGCAGAGAAATAAAAAACGTTCAGCCTTCCATTTTCCACACCTGCTTATCCTTGCAGGGCCTCAAAGGGCTCATCTCAAGCAGTCAATGTGCGCAAGGTAGAGTACTCCCTTGATAGATTTCTGTGCATGATGATTTTGGCCATTGAGAGTCACTAAATAAAAAGTCAGTGCAGCCAGTTACATACAATAGTCATCAGATTAGTAAGTCCGCAGGTGTTCTGTGAAGGCCTTAGAAATTGTTGATAGAACATTAGTAGCAATAAGCATCATGAAGACCAAGGAACACAGCAGGTGGATCAAGGATAAAGATGTGGGGAAGATCTAAACAACATCCCAAGCTTTGACTCCTATCACAACTTGATTATCCACCTAAGTTGAGAGTGAACGCTCTGGTGAGATCAAAAGAGTTGTCTTATGCCTTCAGGAAAAGTGGCTCATGTGTCTGGCAAGGGTTTAAAAAGCTCTCAAATGAATTTGAAATCAGTCAATCCTCTTTCCTCAAAATAATATACAAGTGCAGGATGTTCAAAACAACTGTTAACATACCTTGGTCTTGCCATCCATGTAAGTTCATCCTGAAAGCAGACTGCAAGCTGCTAAAAGATCCTAAAATCCTAAAATTCTATGACAGGACCTATAATAGGTTCTTGCTAATGTTGTTATGAAAGTTGCAGGATGGTAGCTCTTGAGGACTGAACTTGGGCATCCCTGAAATTCAACAACCCAGGAAAAGAACCTCATATCAACGGTGGAGCATAGAGCTGGAAGTGGCATGGTTTGGTAATCTTTTGGGGTAGCAGGAACTGGCCACTTCATCATCATAAACTCTGCAATAAATTCTATTATGTTTCAGTTGGTGTTTCAGGAAAATGTGAGACCATGTATAAAAAAATAAAAGCTGAAGAAGAACTGGAACCAACAATTCCAACAATGACCTAAAACATACCAGTGAATTCATCAAGGACTGGGTAAGATTTTAGAAATTAAAAGCACGAGGCAGAATCAACGGGAAAATCTTAATCTCCTTATGGGTCATTGTACTGTGGGGTGACTTGAAGCAAGACATTTTTCAAAACATCTCATAGCTGAAAGTGAGGAGATGAAAATATTTCCTCAGACTGGTGTAAGAGACTGTTAGAGGACAATAAGAAGTGTCTTACAACTAAAAGGAGTAACTAGCTTTCAGAAAGTAGGATGTCCTCACTTTTTACTAAGTTAGAATACACATTTTGTTGATATCTCTTGTTTAATGAGTAAAACAATGTTAATATTTTATATTAAAGTGTCATCAAATCACTTTCTACTTCAGAGATAAACAACAACAGCAAAACACAAAAAACACTGGACATCAATACATGTTTAAAAAACAGAACATTTAATGCTGTTTCCTAACTTTTACACGACTGTACAGAGGAGTCCTGAAAAAAAGCTGTTAGAGGACCCAAAGGGCTTTAGACTGGAGCAAAGGTTCATTTTAGAATTAGATTACCTTAAACATACAGACAGACTACTATGGAAGGTTTAAAACAAAGCATATTCATATGTTGGAATGGTCCAGTCAAATGTCCAGGCTTAAATCCAATTAAGAATCTGTGATGAGACCTGAAAAACATCGCTCACAGACACTTCACTGAATCTGATTGAGCTTGAGCTATTTTTCAAAGAATGGACACATATTTCAGTGTGTAAATGTGCAAAACTAGAATAGATGTACCCTGAAAGACTTGTCATTGTAGCAAAAGATGGCTCTGCAAAGTATGGGCTGAATATAAAAGAATGTCACACTTCTCTATTTTTTTTTTTCCTTTTTTACAAAAAAAATTGAAAACAGCATATCGCATATCCTTTTTCTTGCATTTCACAATTATGCACCACATTGGGTTGGTCTGTCACTTAAAATTCCAACAAAATTCATTTAACTTTATGGTTGTAATGTGGCAAAAATGTGAAAAGCTTTGGTTATTAATATTTTTTAAGGCAACACACTTAGATCTAGTTGTACCTTCTGAAGGATTCAGTTTGATTTATCTGATGTAAAGTAAATTGTCATTTTCCATCATTAAACAATGTTTCTGAAAAAAAAATCATTGTATTTAAAAACATATTATGAAACATTTCATGCGTGTTAAGCAGTAAAATATTATCCACTATGTTTTTGTTCTGAAATCTTCAGGAATAGGTGCATTGGAAAAAAAATGTAAAAGAAAGATTATTTTATCAACTAAATCCTTACTCTTATCTGTTACTTTTTAGTAAACTAATTTTATTCATGAAAAAATTGTTTTAACTGTTATTCTATTGGAGTGAGTGAATGTGAAAGCTCTAAAACACCTATAGTTTATTTGTTTTAAGCCTATGCTCAAATGTGCATCGTGTCTGTAAAGTAAAATCAATACACTGTGAAGAGATCTTCTGTGGAACGTCTATAAGCAGCATCCCTCCTTGTGTTTGTTCTCAAAACTTAATTCCTTCGTTCTTTCTCACAGAACCTCAATTCTGGCTCTGTCTTCCTCTTTCAATTTATTTCTCATCCTTCCTTCTTGCTTTCTTTCCTTCTCTCTCTCTCTTTCACACACAGACACACACACACACAAATACAGACACACTCTCTCCCTTTATTTCTTCAGCCTCTTCACAGTCCAGATGGCCTAGCTGCCCCCACACTAACTCCCCCACATACACTCACTCCAACCGCTCCACCCCACTCCTCCTCTCCCCTCCACAGGAACAGCCCTCCCTTTTCGAGGAGTAGACCTCACCCCCCCCCCATATAAAAAAATAAATATAAAACACAACCATTGTGCTTAGATTCACGATCTGCACAAACACATGTACACAGATACTCTCCAATACATCTCTACTGTCTCTCCACAGACCACAGGCTTACAAACGCCCACTCTTACACACACTGACACACAAGATCTCCTTCAGAAATCTGAATTTGAGCAACACAATGACTGATGGGAGCTGTGTAGGAATGCTGGTGTTGTAGGTGTGATGCACGGCAAAGAAAAACAAGTCATCGGAGCAGATCGTGGCTCAGTTCTGTGTTGGATGTTTCATCATTGTTCAGACAGCAGAGAATAAACTCACAGACACCCTTCACTGTTGATTCACACAGGGACTGATTGTTTCAATGAGATGTTCATGAATGTGCATCTCAATGCTGTAGCCTTAAGATGAGGAAAAGTACCTGCAGAGCAGTGGCTTAGGAGCTGGCATGTAGAGTAGTGCTCATATTTTATGATTGACCTGTCAGGGTGCAGGGACAGAGCAGGTCAGAGAAACACTGACTGACAAAGGGAATCAGACAAGAAGTATAATGAACAGAACTATTGAAGAGTGTGTGTCTGTTTGATGGGAATGATGGGGAAAGATCTATTAGTGTTTTAGGGCTTGGGTCTGAGGTGTAAGGAGGGGTTGTTGGACAAAAAGGAGGAGGAGGGTGTTGTTAACGGCTGCAGTACTCACAGGAAGCCATGAAGTAGGGAAAGGGGAAGTGAACCACCCCCACACTGTTCCAAGGCCGTGGCGGTACTCTCCTCGAGGTTGGAACTAACTGACCTCAGCTCTCAACTCACACCACACCTTTTAGCCCTCACACACACACACACACACACACACACACACACACACACACCACACACACACACACACACACAGAGAGAGAGAGAGACAGAGAGCGAGAGAGAGAGAGAGAGAGAAATGAACATAACTGATAGCGAAATGATACAGAGTCTGTTGCTCTTGTGAAAAGTTTTCAGGGCAAACAAATGTAACATTTTCTCCTAAAAGCTTCAACATAATTTTTTACTACTTACTAATTTTTATAATTTTGTGTTACATTTTTCAGAGTACTTTATGGAAAGTGATCCCAATTCAGTTCAATTGAATTGAATTTGTTTCAGTTCCATTTCTTTTACATGGCACCAATTCAAAAGACTCATTTCAAAAGGATTTTGTTTAAGCAAGTCTTATTCAAGTTAAGTTATGTAGAAATATATACAACATCTCCAACACAATCCAAGCCAATCAATTACATAGATATACACTCAATGACAGACTTCTAAACTGATTCTTGTTATAACCCATTGCACACAAATTCAGTTTACAAAGCCAGTTGGTAAAAAGTTTGCTATCTACAGGAGCCGAGGTGAACGCATTCAGTCATTGACTGTGGAGCGGTCTCTCCTCCCAAGGAAGCAACTGCTGACAGTGGGTGGGGAAATACATTGAGTTGTCTCTACATTAAAATTCATGTTAACTGTGCACATAAGTAAATAAACAACTGGAGTACAGAAAATATCACCCATATTTTGCAGAGATATACAATTCCTTCTGTCAGCTGAAGGGAAATATTTTATAGGAATAGGAGTAAAGTTAATTAGGTGCCAAACTTCAGCCTGATACATTGGAAAAATCTAATCTGGCCCTTCAATCTATTTATTTATTAACTAAATAGAAGCAAAGATAAACCAAAATATATTCTCATTACTTTAGTCATTTTAAATGCTGACTTGAAATGTTTTAAATTAAGATCACTCGTCTCCTGACCACCAATACCTAAAAGTTGAAAATGTAAATGTACTTTTAATATTTAATATCTTTCTTTATTTTCATTTGTCTATATATCTTCTTCTGCTCTGAGCCCTCTGCATGCCAATAAACAAAAAACAAAGCAACCAAACAAACAAAATAACACAGCACACTCACAACTACTGGAAAAGCAACAAATTAACCAGAAAGATGTTTATTTTAGAGTAGTTTACAGGAAGCTGGAGTACCCAAAAAACCAAAAACCACCTGTGTATCACAGGAAAGCATGCAAACTCACAGGAACTTCCCAGAAAAATTATATGAGAGACATTGAGTTTTGAGTTGACAATACCACTGCCTTTAAAGGTATTTCTGGAAATACTCTGCTTTGGTATATTATCAATATATAATCTAAATTAATTTGTGCATTAACTCTCTCAGCATAAAAACAACAGCTTAAAATTTTGCTTGGAAGCTCCTTGTTTTGTTATTTCATTCAGGTCAATGCTTTTCACTGCAGGCCATTTTAGTTATATACTTAGTCACTGAATTTAGAATGTGTATAAAAAGAAATTCAATAGGATCCTTCTGATGTGAAGTTTTCAACCAAAAAGCAAATAAAAAAGATAATTTTACTTTATACTGTAACTGTAACTCAAAGATGTTAGTGTTTTACAAATCAAATAACACACATGGACACACACACACACACACACACACACACACACACACACACACACACACAGAGTGCAGGTACATATATATACAGTCATGTTCAATAAATTAAATGTATGTATATATAACTGAATGTTCTTGTGGTCAAAGACACATTTCCACCATCATGGAGATTTTATGATTATGCGATGTGTTCATGATCCTACAATCAATGAAGACAAGGTTTAGAAACATTGCCGACAGACGTTTTGGTATCCACTATTCATGAAAATAAAATATGTGCTCCAGCTCCCACATGAAAGTATACCTGAAAGCACCACGAAAGAAGCCCCTTTCTGTACATTTACAGGTGACAAAAAGTCAATTACTATCAACAAATTTTAAAGAAGAGGAGAATAAAAAAGGTCAGCAAGTCATCCTGTGAAGTAATTTTTTTTTTTCTGTCAGGTGCATGTCTGACACACTGAGCTAAATTGATGCTCAGACTGCGTTGTACACCTGCCAGCACGGCTTCACACTTGGACACCAGCTTCTGGCTTCTCAGTCCGTCAGCATGTTCATTCTCAGACAGATAACCACAGGCAAAGTGGTTCAAACACGCCAGCCCAATTGGCTGATTCACACATACAACCAAAGGTTAAAGCCAGGAGGGAGAACATGCACTTGCACTGATCATCCATTTGCATCTCAAGGAAAATTTAAGAAAAATTAGTAGGTTTTATTTTTGTTTTTATCATTGTAAAATTTCAATGATAAACACATAAAAACAAATATGATCAAAATATTGATTTGGTGACTTGTTTTTCTTAAAATCTGACCCTTAATGGAAATGAAGAAAAGGTCACCTTTGTCAGACGCCAGTCAGTTTCTTTTTGTTTAGGGGTACTTTCTCAGAATGAACACTTACAAATTTAGTTTTCATCCACAAGCAGAGCTTCTGTGAATTCATTAACTGTAATACGATTACAGTAAAACACACTAAATACTAGGTGGAACTAACAAAGAGAGCAGCTCAGCTTTGTTCTCTGATTATTGACAGCAGTTCACCAGTTTCGGAGTCCTGTCCATGCTTTCAGAAATTAAACCGGGCTCTATTTTTAACTTAGCTTTTGCAAAAACAAACAGGAAGAAAATTAAAAAGAAAAGCAGGCTGGAGAAGTAAGACAACTCTGTGCTTTCTCAGCTGTGTATAAGACAGATATTAAAGTCCTTATAACGAAGGTAGAGAATGATCTAACTGGAAACAATAAAAGCAATTAATTGAATTAAATACTATATTATATCTCCTAAATTGTTTCAGAAAACAAATCATAGATATTTTTTATAAATGAAAGTAAACACAAACAACAATATTCATTTTAATTTCACTGATCATTTATTGAATTTTTAAATAAATAATTATGCGTTTCCATATCTACAACATGCTAAATGGATAACACTTTATTTTTGGATTTTTTTTTGTGTACAAAGCAAGCAAAGATGCAATAATTTATTCCTGAAACATTTCTGTGACCTCATGTTGAATAAAAGATGGATGGATTTCAGAAATATCAGTTTACCTTTACACACTAGAATATTGAAAATCTAACTATACATGCTTTGCTTCAAGTGAAATCAAATTTACATATGTCAGAAATGAATATGAAGTAGATATTGCACAAAAATCCAACATTTATTGTACCTGCCTACATCTCAATTCTTTTCAGTTCAACTGCATTTCATTCAGTAGCGCCACTTTACACTAAAAATGTCTTCTTAAGACACTTTACAAGACAAACAGGTCCAATGTACATCCAGAAAGATGTAATCATACCAGGTTAATACTGTCCAATTATATAGATTAAAATGCATTTCCATACATTCCAATTTAAATGTAATTATAATACAGTGTGGTCTAATTTACAGTATAATGCCAATGGAATTGAAGGCAGACAATGTTCAAGCATCATTATCCTCTCTTGCTGTGTATCTTGAGAACAGATCTTAAACAGAAGTCTGCAGGGAACAGATAAATACACAGTAGCTGAAAATTTGCTTCTGGTTTACAGACGTAAATAAGTCTGACCAACTTTCTTTGACTTGCAGGTAGCTTTTTTCACATCGGCAAAAAAAATTGGGGAGATGAGTTTAATCAAATGCTGAAGACAAAAATTATAGAGATAAGAGAGGACCCTGTTGTCAGCAATCTATAGAGGCTTTACATTTGAAGACTGAAATGATCAGTCTAGAGGACAAAAAAACTTAATAATAGTGATTAGATTTGTCTTTTAGATTAAAATCAAAAGAAATGTGATCATGAATCTTAACTTTGACTGACTGCATGTCTCGCTGCTTTTTAGTTAACATGCACATTGCTCCCTCTTCTGGTTAACAGGGAGTGGCAGTTTAGGGGAGGAAATTGTTTTTTTCTTTGTTTTAGAAGAAGAATCAATGTCAAAAGTCATTTAGAGTAGCTGTTACTTTTTTATTAAGCATTTACAATTCCCAACTGATAGAGAGCAGCTAAGCAGAAATCTATTATTTGACAGAGTTTTCCATCAACATTTTAGTAGTAAAGTGAAATCTACATTTATTTTACCACTGATGACCAAATAACAAAGTGTTTAATCTTAAAATAATTTAAACTTCAGTTTGCAGGCTTTCAATCTGGATAGCTTTGTGGGTTTTTTATTTTCTTTTTATGGCGTTCCTCCATACACTCTGCTGAGGAGAGTTGGCGTTTCATGGGCTGACGAACCTGAGATTGAGCCTGAAATCACCATTCTCAGGTTGGACAGTCCTGGAAAGAACCACTCAGAAGATAAAGAGCAGCCGCTGGTTTCGATCAGGCCACTCCGTGAGCCTCAGCTCGCAGAGTCCACTGCGAAGGCAAAATTTCCTGACAAACATAAAAACAAAAAAACCAACAAATGAAAAGATGGGAAATATGTAGCCCTGAAAATGATTTGGTTTGGTTACATCTTTGTAAATGTGGAATGGTTCAAATGTATTTTCTTCATGAGGAGGTGGGATTTTCCACCGAATTATGACAATATTCCTGGTCATTTCTTACTGGTTGCCCACATGGCTAATTACAACAGCTAACAGTTTGTTTTATAAAAGTTATTAAACTATCTGCTCCATTTGTCTCACCTGAGATAATTTCACCTAATTTAGTCATTTTTAGATGTGAGAATAATTCATACATCCACCATAATAAAATGTTTCAAGCCTGAGCAGTATGTGAAAGATTTTGGCGCGAAGAACCATCATCCAGACTGGGAATAAAAGAGGGAAAATCCTTCTAAAAAGTACAATAAAAAGATTTTCTCTCTTTGTTTCTCTCTTTTTTAAGTTAAATTGTTTTAGTTTTTTTCCTTTAAGTCTTTGTGCCTATAAATAGATCTAGTTTTTAAGTTTTAACATCAGATGCTATTATAAACCCTAACTGCTATTATAAAGGTCGATGAAACTTGATAGGTGATGTTTTTTTTGTTGAATTCAATCTCAGAAAACTTAATGCACAGTCTCTAAAGCATAGCACCACATTTGTCTTTCTGTTGCCTGCTGACCTGCACTCACTGAGCAATTAAACACTCAACCATCTGAGCATAATGCACAAACTGCATCTCTCACTAAAAACATCTAAATCACCCCGACCTGGCTTGATGAGGACTGTCCAGTCTCTCAGATTCTACTTTCATATTAAACTATGCAGATGGAGAGTGCACGATGAGACACACAGACAAAGAGAGGGTGAAGGGAAAGGAGGGGGAGAAGGGAAAGATAGTACTTTACCCTCTCAAACACACTAATCTAAACCCTCTTCATGTGATTCAGAAATACTTCATTGTCTGAATAATTCATTTTCAACTATGAGTACTGAGCTGCTGCTCTCCGTTGGCCTACATCACATCACATGTCCAACCCTTACACCCTTACAGCCTGATTGCACACTAAACCAAACAAATAGCAGCCATAAAACATAGTTATTTTCCGTGTTTTAACAACAGCAATTGCAGTAATTGCGGTACCTTTGCAAAGCACATTCCTGAATTAAGAACCTTGAAAGTATTCAGAGCATGCTGCTTACCCACATGGCAGACCCTGAGACTCCTCACACTGTCTCCTCAAGACAGGCAGGTAGACATCATCATGTGAAGTGAAGAGCAAAAGACAAAAAGAGAGCAGAGGAGCAACCTGGCGAAAGCTTGTGATGCGAGATGAAAAAAGAAACACAGGTCTCTGAGTTTTAACGGCCACTCCTGCAGTCTTCAGCAGGCTGTGACCTCATCATGCTCTGTGCTACCAATGGGGATGCAACAAACACACAGTGACACACCACCTTCCTGTTTGTCAGTGCTGGTGCTGAACTTTCCACTGACAGCTTCATTCATATAGTTTTCATGCATTTTGCAGTTTGTTTTTTTTAAAGCAATCTCTTTTACTACATAGAAACCAAAAGAGATTCCAATGTTAAATAATTCAGAAAATTAACATTTGCATAAAAGAACATCAATCAAAACTGAAAAATCTCTTTTAAATCCACAAAAGTGCTGAATTAAAAAAATCTCACTGCTGCGACTGAATCTTTGATATTTTTATCTGCTGCATGTCCGCTCGTCGCCCCCCCTCATACCTCCCTCTAAGAGAAAAATCCTGCTTCGTGTGTGTCGATACCCACCCAGCAGGCCAGCAGTTTGTAATTGTCTCTCAGCCTCGTGAGATGCATGTCAGTTATATTTTATGGTGACTGACGTCTTGACAGCTGTCAGGGCGATAATTATGGAAACTAATGGAAGATAGTGAGGTAACTTTCCATGAGAAGAGGACAACCACAATATCCTTCCTGTTCCTCCTCTATAGTGCACAGGTAATGTGCCTGCCTGTGCTGTAAAACTTATTAAGTTGGTGCATTGCAAAGGTGTATTTCATGGGCCCTGACAAATGTGATGCAAGCACAAATTCACCTTTTGTAAGGACATTGCAAAAACCCAAACCTTACCAAGTATTTTTAGTCTGGTTTCTAGTGCAAATATCTTAGTACACTTGAAATCAGACAAAACTAATTTACAAGTAAGTTTTCAACACAATATAGGAGCTTGTTTTAATAAATAATTTCAATAATTCCTTAATATTGATAAAAAAAAAGTACTAGTTATAAGTGAAAAAATCTGCCAGTGGAACAAGACATTTTAACTTACATTATTGAAAAAATGTCTTGCTTCACTGACAGATTAGTTCACTTATAACTAGTACTTTTTCATCAATATTAAGGAATTATTGACTTAAACAAGCTCCTATTTCTTGCTGAAAAGGTACTTGTAAGTTAGTTTTGTCTTATTTCAAGTGTATTAAGATAGTTGCACTAGAAACTAGATCAAAAAACTCAGTAAGAATGTGTTTTTGCAGTGAAGCTCAGGAAAATCTGTTTTTATTGCACTGTTATCTACAACTGCTTTCAAATGCATTCATATCTCTTGAGCTTTTTCCCATTATTGTCACATACCAGCAAACTGCAATGTTTTTTGTTGAAATTTTATGTGAAAGATCAACATAGAGTAGAGCAGGCTTGTTTAGGGGATGGTAAATAATAAAAAATACCTGTAAAGTGTGGTGTGCATTTGTAATCAGCCCCCTCTACTTTGATACCCTTAAATAAAGTCCAGTGCAACAAATTTCCTCCAGAGGACACACAATTAGTGAATATATTCTAAATGTCTGTAATTTAATCTCAGTATAATTCCAGTGGTTCTGCAAAGACCTCAGGGTGTTGGAGAACATCACTGCATCTTGAAAACCAAGAAACACAGGTCATGTCAGGTCAGGTAAAAATTTTTTCGAGAAGTTTAAAACCGGGATATTTTCTTTGTTTTAAAACATCTCATGGTTTTAACATCTCAAAGATGAGTGCTCAGTCCATCACCCTAAAATGAATCAATGACACAAACACATACCTACCAAGACATAGGTGCAGAGGCCCATATCTCAGATGTGAGAATATATTCACAAATTTTAGATATGCACTCTACAAATATGGCCTCTGTGGAAGAAGAACAAAAGAAAGTGGTAAGATGCCCTTTGCAGTTTACCACAAGCAATGCAGGGGACAATGCAACTGTCTGCAAGAAGGTTGGTCTGATTAGCAAAGGCCAAACTGAACTTTTTGGCCAACATTCAAAACATCGTGCATGCATGGGGAAAGGCTAATGCTGCATACCACCCTGAAAATATCACTATGGAAAAACACGATGGTGGCAACATTATGCTGTAGGAATGTTTTTCTTAAGCAGAGACATGAAAGTTGGTCAGAGGTGACAAAAAGATGAGAAATTCTGGGAAAAAAATATTAGAAGCTACAAAATCTTGAAACTTGGGTGGAGGTAGACCTCCAAGAAGGATCCCTAAAAATGCAGCCAGAGCTACAATAGAACCATTTAGACTGAAGTAAATTCATGTTGGAGTGGCCCAGGCAAAGTCCAGACCTAAACCCAATTATGGATTTATGGCAATACTCAAAAATTGATATTCACATGTACCGTCCAACCAATCTCAATATATATTGCATATAGGAATGGGAAATCATTTCAAGTCTGTAGATGTGCGAAACCAGTAGAGACATACCCCCAAAGACTTCAAACTGAGACAGCAGTAAAAGCTGCTTCAACATATTCACACTGGGCTGAATAAAAATGTACACCACACTTTTCAGATTTTTTTAATTTGGAAAATAATTTAAATCCCATGTATCATTTTCCTTTATCTTCACTATGCAATACTTTGTTGGTTTGACACAAAAAATACAAATAAAATACATTGAAGTTGGTGGTGGTTAAATAATAAAATGTGAAAATGTTCATAGGGCAAGAAACAGCACTCAAACACAATCATTTGATTTCAGTACGGAAAGAGTTTACTGTAGAGTAACAGGTTGCTAAATGGAGGAGCAGAGATTAGCAAATATGACATATACTCAACTAACATGATGCAGTATTTACCACCTTCATACAACCCCCCCCTCTTTTTACCTTATTTTTACCATTTCTACTTCAAATAAACACTGACATTCAAAAAGCGTAAATTATAAAAACACTATAATCTTAACTTGACCTTAAAATCATTACAACTTGTAAAGAAATACAGCACTGGCAAGGGTCAATATTGTAGAATGTGACCCCACTTCTGGTAAATTGTGAATCTTTTTCAACAAGAACAAGGCAACAACTTAAACAGATTGATATAATTTATTTTCAATATAGCTCCCCAATCAACAAAAAGATGCACACCCATCCTGCTCAGCTATTTCATACATATTAAAAATAGATGTAAATGACAGATCCAGCATTAACATACACCATAAATACATTACTTCGAGCTGTAAAATGAACTTCGGTTTTCAACATCTTTTTTTAGGCTGGTTAGGTCAGCATCCACGGTGAAGGAAAAGGTTGAATGAGAGAGCTTAAAAAAAAAAAAAAAAAAAAAAAAAAAAAAAAAAAAAAAAAAAAACCACCCACACATTTTCCGATTGAATGGTCCTTCAGAAAAGCCTCACGGGCGATGGAAGTTGAGCAAGACAAGTTCATGTTACAATTTCACTTTTCTAAAAGTCGCGAGGAAGGAGGCATGTGGTGAAAAAAATAAAAATACTCGAAAAGCTTGAGTTTCTTTTTTTTTTTTTTTTTATAACGTGCAAGTTCACATTCAGTTGTGTCGTCCACAGTACATGACTTAAGGCTAGATATAAATCTTAAAACTGCACTTTTGTTATAGATTGTCACAATTTAGGCATTAAAGTAAAATATTTTAACTTTATAACAAACTGTACAAATACAAATACTTTGGATTCATAATTTAACAGTGTTCAAAACCGATTTTAAATGCCATAATTTACAAGTTAGTCTGTCCATTTGCAATATTCTGTTTTGCTGTTTTTGAAAAATGTGAAGGTCATTCCTGTTTGATCCTTGAAGGATGCAGGTAGCAGCCAGAAGGAGAGAGGCAAGTAGCATGTCTTCAGATTGCTCACAAAAGCCCACAGTCCTGAATCCTTGAATCCTGGGCTACAATCAGTAACTGGGCTCATCTATGTCCTCGTCGCTCCAGTCAGGTGGTGCGTCTGTTCCAAAGTATCGATCTCCAAAGTTTCCTGCACAGAATAAACAGATGTTTTATAAACTGCTTAAAACCTCGTTGATGACAAGTAGAGATGCACCAAGATTGGAATCGGCCAATTTTTCCTTGATCAGATCAACCAACTTTGACAGACTTTTTTGAATTTAATAAAAATCAGATACAGTTTAGGCTTAGGGATTCATAAATGTGGACAATCTAGCGGTGTCTTGATGTCATGTTTTATGTAAAACTACTAAATAACTTGCAACATTTTTCATTATTTTGTGTGTACCATCGGCCCAGTTTTACTTATCAGGCCGATACCGATATGTAAAAAAAATGACTAACATCGGCCAACACTGACGTAGAAGCCAAGATATTGTGCATCCCTAGTTGTAGTCGAAAATTAAAATTTGGTCGACATTGCAATCAGCAACTGAGACCTGAAAGAAAAAAGATCATCGGTATCGACCAGAATAGGACTGACAGGTGCATCTGAATGATTAAAGTGAAAATCAAAAGGAAAACTAAAAATCTAAACTTTTAAATGATGTCTAGTACACTTTCCTCCCAAGCATCACTTACCAATGCCAGGAATGATGTGAAAAACATCATTGACCTTCTTGTCCACGGCTGTGGTGATGATTTTCACCTGTGGGAATGCGTAGGCCACTGAATGGACTCCCATTTCAGCCATTAGCAAAGAAACTAACAGGATCTTGTCCTCCTGAACATCATGGTCCTGAAAATAAAAATAAAAATAAAAATAAAATTAAAAAAAAAAACTGCTCAAATACTGAATGCAGCTTAATGAATGCACAGAAAGCACGGTTTTTGGAGCAATGAGGTGCTCATACCAGCAGAACTCGAACAGCCATCATGGCGGCAGCCCCAGTGGACACAGTGCAGTCCATCAGTATCACATGGTCCTCACTGATGTCTTTGGGCAGACGAAGGTAATGAAGCTGAAAATGTGCAGACAGGATGTGTGGTTAATACTAAAAACGTGACATAAGTGACCTGCTGCTATATTCAGGGTTCCTATACCTTCACGAGTCAAAGTCAAGCATGTTTCAAACACCTTCCAAGTTCTTTATTTTTAAATCTTTATTCTCTTAAAACTGTGCACTTGCATGTAATAATTTTATTTTAATTACTCATCTCATGAAGTTTTACGTCACCAGTGCACATGAAAAATTTCAACCTACAGACAAACTTCTAAAAATACGGGGGCCACACTGAACAATGGTGGGCTCAATTAATAAGAAACTAGAAACAGTAAAAAAAAAAAAAAAAAAATCTGGAAAATATGAAAGATTATTTTCCAACTTTACAAACTATATGCATAAGAACACATATTTTTATAGAACTACATAGTAACTATGTAATTTATTTTTTTTTTTAATTTGTTTGGAACACTTTATTTTTTTCCCCCACTCATACTCACTATTTAGAGATCCAGTTAAATTTCTAATTCAAATGTTTCTGTTTTCAGACTGATTAACTGCAGGGACAAAACTGTAGGAATTAGAAATAAAGTATTTTGATTCTGAGCTAAATAAATCCTTGCAAAGTTTAAACATGAACTCATTTGGGACACAGAAAGTATGTTTAGAGCAGTAATGTGTCCTAAACAGCTTTGCTGTCGCTACATTAGAGCAGGCGTGTACCTCAGGTTCCCCTGTGTCCTGGTTGGTCTGGATGAGGATCTTTCCGATGCGGACGTCTTTACAGACGGCCCTCAGGGCTGGTTCCATGGTCTCCCCAGCTCGGAGAATGGACACCCCTGTAATCTTGGGGGTGGGGGGAAAGATTAAAATTAAAGGCATTGTTTTAGGTGGAAAGAAAATTATTTTAAGAGGCTTTAAAATGTAACTACTGTATGGAAAGTTAAATGAAGCTCACTCACCCTCTTTCCATGGAAACTCCTGCCTTCATAGTCTTCTCCCTGAGGGGTCTGCACTATGTGGACCTGAGTTAATGTAGGAAATCATCACAGTGTAAACAAAGAGGTAATCAGAATGCTGCTTACTGTACTGCAGAAGCCTGACAAATACATTCAGATATGCTAAGGGGATTTAGAAACTCCTGTGTGTTTGTGAAATGCACACAGCAGCTCAGAATTAAGGTTTGAAAACTTTCCATTGTGGTGAGTTTTTAAGTTTCCATGCTTGTGTTGCAGGTCATCTCAACCTGCATCTCTCTTTCTAACACAATCAAATAATCTTTCCATTTTTATCTTTTCACACCGTCCACATTTTAAAGCCATGCACATCTATCTTTCTTTCTCACTGTCTCTTGAGCTGACTGTTCGTTGCCTTTATGCTCATTATATTTGACAACACAAATTTCATGCAGCATAAACAGATTTATTGATATGTTTTTAACCTGAGAGGGGAGGAAGGAGAGTGCTCGCTCGATCAACAGGCGCATCAACCTCTTTGAGTAGAAGATGAACTCATCACGGCTGGTTTCCTTATTCCTAAATGAGATGATCAGTGAAAAAAGGGGTTAGAAGGTTTCATCTGAAAGCAGCAGCTTTACTCTGCTAACTCTTCCACCGTCACATTTTAGGATTTTTTTTCTCTAAGAGTTTACCTGATGATAGTGTGCATACCCCTGACTTGGGGTGTGCTCTCCAGAACGCTAAGGGTCTGGGGGAGGGGTTGGGCCTGGTGTGCAGAAGCCAGGGCCGCCCTGTAACCACGGCAACAAATAGTAAAGCGGGGGTGGCAGAGGGTGAGAGTGCCAAAAACGGAAAGAAAGATGGACAGAGACTTGAGTGCAAACACAAATGGATGCAAGCGCAATTAAGACTTGTGCAGAAACTGTGTGGGGTTCACACAGAGGCGTGCACACGCTTTCTGTATTCATATTCAGAAAACACACACACACGTGAATTTACATGCAGATAAAACAGTAAATCAATAGAGATCTTTTTATGCAGTAGTTAGAGCAAAAAACAGAATTTGCAATCATACTTCTGGAAAGGATAAAAAAAATAAAAAGAATACAGAAAACTGCAAAGCACACAGTTTAAGCAGAGACCGTGATAATGGATAGAAAATGTCACAAATCCAATGTAATCTAAAAATGTTAAATATTATTTGCAAAAATTAAAGAAATAAAAGTTAAGTTAAAGGGAATATAACACCGTATTTTAGAACCAGGAAAATCTTGAAGGTATGTGAAAATCATCCACAATTGACATTTTCTTTGGGTTTTTTTTAAGCTGATAAGTAATTCAAGAGGCCTTTTGTGAAATCTAAAAAGCCTTTTAAATTGCGTCCAGTAAAACAGCAAGAGACTACCATATATGAATGACAATGTAGCATATCTTAAGGACTTAGTGAGAACTGTTGCTACAAAGATCAGCTATGTAGGAAACCATGGATGAGCTCTTGGAAAGTAAACAGTGGCAGGAAAGATGGTTTTCTCATTACCACTCTTTGTTGCAGGATGATTAAACAACTGGAATCTTGGAGTTAAGCTCATGCCCTGACTACTATGGACAGTTCAATTAGGCAGTCAACAGTCAGACCATTAAGGCGATCGGGGCATCTCTATCTGAGTCAACGTGTAGAAAAGTGAGACTTGCACAGAAATTAAAAATTAGCGTGGTTGGCTAATATTAGTATTCTGGTACAACAGATGTTTGAAGAAATGGGAGTGCTGCCGTCTCTGAGCATCAGAGTAACAATGTTGGTCAGAATTGGAACCGATATTACAACATTCAGATCTTTTTTTGCTAGGAATGACAGTTTTGTCACAAGTGGTTATTATGTGCTGAGGTAAATTTCACGCATACAAGGATCACCACAGACTGATTAAATGCCTCTGTACTGTGCCAGTTTGTTACGTCTTCAAGCTATTGCAACAAGATAACATTTCTGCACTCTTTCTTTCCCTTTATGGATAGACACTCATATAAATATTCATTTTAAGAACTAAAATTTGAGCTGGAGACTTTGCTACCACCACAGTACATAACACTGCACACAGTGTTATGAGTGGTTGCTGGACACCTGCAGTTCAGATGAAATGCCATTACTCTTCAGCAACTCTCAGTTGAGTTTCTGACATACTTGCTTTTTTTCCCCTCGCACTATTTTATTTTCTTTTATAGATATTTCTCTATTTCAGGCATGGAATTAAACAGTACACTTGAAAAAGAAAAGTTTTAAAACTGATGATATATACCCTTTAAAAAAAAAAACAAACAAAAAAAAAACTAATTGAAACGGCTTTTTTATTGGTCTCTGCTTGACCACTCAGACAGTAAAAAGATTCTGAAAATCTAACGGGTTGACTTTGATCTCCAAAGGAGCAGAAACACAGCTATAAACACGCAGTAATGCAGTTATGTTGACACCACAAAATATCTACACCATCAGAAAAGTTACAGATTAGCCAAAGGCAAGAAAAGAGAAATCATAGCAGGTCTGCTCACATATCCCAGCGAAGTTTCCTCTAAAGGGAGATTTTTTTTTTTTTTTTTTTTTTTTTTTGACAAGACAACAATCACACAGAAGGGGACAAAGAAAAGACAAACAAATAAGAGAAGACAAATGAGAAGAGACACAACATCAGGTGAATGAAAGGATGAAGGACTATCAGACAGTGTAAATTGTGACAGCTGCGACTATCTAGAAAGCATGTCAAATTGTCATTTCAACTGCAAAAAAAATCCCCCTCAAAAGTGGACATATTTCACAACACGATGAAAACCAGAAGTTACAGGCCATGCTTTAACAGATTCCTACAGATACAGTAGAAAACAGAAGTATCGCCTTTTGGATCAGATTTTGATATCTGCATGTGCATCCACTGTGTGTACGCGTGGGTGGTGCATAAGCGCTGGTGCGGCTGTCACTCTTTCACTGTGTAAAACAGTAAAGGTTGGTATTTCAGCTCACAGGCCCCAGCACATCCTGTGTCTAAAGACAGACACCGAGCTCACTTCCTTTCTCTGTCTGCCTCATGTACTGTGGCCGACATTCAATGGAAAAACTCGCTGCTTTGTAGTAGGGTATTGGAAACTTTCTCTGTGGCTGAGGTATGTGATAATCAACAATAGCTGCAGCGAGAGCTTCCTCTCTCTCTCTGCTTTCTGTTATAGTCTCTTTCTCTCTGTTTCTGCTGTTACCACTAAAAGGAGGGGTCAGTTGCTCAGACTCATGGCTGTATTTTTAGACACAGAAGTCAGGAAGAGTGTGAGATGTCATTTCTTTAAACATAAAGAGAGGGAAAACCAACACCTTCCACTGAATGCTGGCTGCATCGCACCATGTTTAAACTTTTCAAGCTTCCGTTTTCATAGAATTGGAACTGGTCCACAGTGATGTGGATTCAGATTTTACAGTTTTGAAACAATATGAAATTGGTTAAATCTGCCATTTAAATTTCTCATATGTTTTCACATTCCAACCACAGTCCTCAATGTGATTTCATGAGATTTTATCAGACCGACCAACAAAAAGTAAAATATTATTGCGATGTGGGAGGAAAATGACATGTTTTTCAAACAAATAAACATGAAAATTGTGGTATGCATTTGTTTTCACGCCTCCTGAGTCAGTACTTTGCAGGACTAGCTTTCATTAAAGCTACAGATGCAGGTCTTCTAGGGTATGTCTACTAGTTCTGCACATTTGGCGACTGCCTTCTGCCCTGGTCTCGAGTTTTTTGCAGCTGAGCATGTAGGCCAAAATAATTAATTTTGGTCTAATGCTGTGTCCCCCACTTGACTTGTGGCGAACTGCAAAGAGGATTTCTTTCAACAATGGCTTTCTTTCTTCCACTTCACCATAATGGCTAGATTTATCAGGAGACAAATTATCCTGTCCACTGATTCTCCCACCTGCACTGTGGATCTCTACAACTAAGCTTGGCTGGTTCTCTGATTTCATCTCTTCTTACCCAGCCTGTCAGTTTTAGTGGACAGCCTTGTTTTGGTAGGTCTATAGTTGTGCCATAGTCTTTCCATCTTCAGATGATGGACTGAACAGTGCACCGTGAGATGTTCAAAGAGTGGGATATTGTTTTAGATCTTACTTCTGCTTCAAACACTTTGACATCATCCCTGACTTGTCTGAGGTGTTAATCGATCGTTGTTATGCTGATTGTTCTCTAACAAAGTTTTGAGGCCTTCACAGAACCGCTGTATTTATGCTAAGATTAAATTAAACACAGTTACATTCCATTTACTAATTAGGTGGCTTCTGAAGGTAACTGGCTGCACTGGATTTTATTTGGGGATACCAGCGTAAAGAGGTCAAATGCATGCCACATTCTGCAGATTTTTATTTGTGAAAAAATGTTTGAAAATATGATTTTCCTCCAACCTTCTGATAAAAGACACCAAAATATGTGGTTGTAGCGCGATGCATAGCTCCACACCATATCGTTAAATAGTGGACGAATACAAGATACAACAGCACCGCCTGCTGATGTGTCGTGGCAGCCAGCACAACAGAAATGAAGAAATGTTGGTTTGTGCTCTGTGCTTTTTCCCTCCCTTTCAGTAGGAAGCTGGAGCAAGTGGTGAACTGGGGAGATGTCGAAGAGAGAAAGACAGACAGGATAAAGGTCACTCTACCTGACGCTGAGCTCGCGCTGTGAGCAATGGAAGGTGAGGAGGGGGGAGACAGTGAGAGAGCAATTCATCAGCAGCATGTGTGATATTGTGTTTGTGGTGGGGAGGATAAAAACAGCAAACTACGCCACGGCAAGAAGTGCTCCCCACAAACAAAACTGGTGATTAGTGCAGTGGAACATGAAAACCAAAAGTCAGTTTCATATATTTTCTCATTTCAACAAACACATCATTGGTAGGATCACAGACTGTAAGTTGTAGAACGAAGCAGCCGTGGCTTTAGAGACAGACTTGCTCCATGTGTCCTATTTCTTAAAGCTACCAGTCAGATTTTTTTTAAAAAAAGATCCAAACTGTAACCAAGATATCATGGTCAGTTTTTCTATTTGTGCTATTTTTTAAAAATGTATCCATTTGTATTGTTGTTGTTTACCTGCTTTTAATTATATTCCCCTTGAAGGAAATTTTGACATCAATGAAAAACATGGAAGTAATTTGTAAAGAGGACCAAGGCATACTGGAAAACAACTCGAATGCTTCATAATCTGAGTTGCTAAACCACTATAGTATTTACTAAGCCTCACTAAGATCAGCTTGATTTTTGTGTCTCTTGAGATGTTATTAACCCAAATACACACAAAGCAGAATAAGTAGTTTCTCTCTTAAGTGAACTGCTTCTAAAAATGTAAATTGTGAAATTCTGCAGTGGAAAGTCAAGGAGACTAATCCAAAGACGTTTAATCCCTAAAATCCAGGCAGTGCAATCATCCTCCACTAGAGGGCGTGAGGACTCTTGCATGCTAAATATGAAACGGGTGTGAGCTAAAGCAACCTTAATTAGTGCATGTGCTTCGGAGGCAGTACTTTAAAACCATGACAAAAAATGAAAAGCAATGGGGCTCTACTGCAATCTATTTCAAATACAGATTGGTATTATTATGAGTATGACCTCTCTTACCTCCTCCAGCTGACTGTGAACATGCTGCACAATCAGGTCAATGGCTACCATGTTACCACCACCTGACAAGATGACAAAAGTCAATGTCATTTCAGCGTTTATTTATCTTTTAGATCACGGACTTCATCTTTGTCTTTATCTGATTCTATGTAATTCAGAACTAGTCCATGCAGTCTGCTCACTCACCACGTGGCACCACGAGATCAGCCAGGCGCATGGTGGGCTCAATGTACTGCTCAAAAGCGGGCTTCACAAACTTGTTGTACTGTTTGATGACGCCCTCAATATCTCGGCCTCTTTCCGTGATGTCCCTCCGCAGTCGGCGCACCAAACGGATGTCAGAGTCGGTTTCCACGAAGATCTTCATGTCGAGCAGCTGAAGGGAAGCACAACACAGTTAGAAATGTTTGGTTAAATACAGCTTTAGGTCAAACAGATCAAACTGAAATAAAACAACAAAGCCAATCTTATTGGTTGCTAGTGAATAAGCCTCCTCTCAAATTTCAGATTTAATCGCATCATGTTTTTTTTCCATAAAAATTGTGGTGAATTTCTCCAAGAGAAAAAACAATTACAGGTTGATCAAACTTATATTTTTTGTTACATAGCTAATAACGCTAAAACGGTGTGGTGACCTAAATTTTTTTTTCTTTTTAACCATTTTAGTCAAATTTACATAGTATGTCTTCCTTTTAATTAGATACCTTTAAATAATGAGATCCAAAAACAATGACAAGCTAGATATATATATTGCTGATAAATAACCCCATCTTTTTGAAATGTATATAAATTTCAGCATAATTGACTACATTTTTCAATTTTATTGTCTAAAAGTCATGAAAAAGTTCTTGAATTAAAAAAAATTTACAACGCAATCAAAAAAAAATTCCAATAGACTACCACAGCAGAGAAGCTTGATTGCTACTTAAAATGTAACTTAATTTTTTTCATAAGTAACTGTGTTGTAATAAAGAAAGGAGACTTTAATCACCTGCAATAATGAAAAAGAGAAAACCAAGTAAACTGGCTGAATATTCATATTAAATGAGTGACATTTAATAGTTAAAAAACAAACTTTCATAAGCAAAGTATAGAGAATGAATCTAATTTATGTCAGGCATTTATCTGCTCATTTATATCAGCCCATGTGCACATATATATGAGATTTCTGAATTTGTTTACTTTGCAAATAGAGAGAATAAATATGCATGTGCAATTAAAAGACTCATCTGGCTTTTGTGGCACATTCAATAACAGCAAAAACAGTAAGAAATGAATAAAAGCAGGCTTTTCCAGTGATTTGCAGATCAGTAGTTACATGGTACCTGCAGGAGGGCTTTATCTGCAAAAGACATGATTCCTTCAAAGATGATGACGCTAGCTCCATACACTGTTTTCTGTGGAAAACAGACACATAACATTCAGGTTAAATGCCCTTACAAACAATGAGAAAATGACAGATCAGATTAATGAAGTAATATCTCAGCAGGTCTTAACAAAGGCCTAAAAAATATCACAGTGCCAAAAGTATTCCAACCCCTTTAACTTTTTCATATTTTTTCATGTTACAACCATGAACTTTGATGCTTTTCCGGATATTAATTAAAGGACCAACACAATATAGCACCCAAATGTGAAGTGGAAGGAAACATGCGTGATTTTAATCCATCGATTCATTTTCTTGCATGCAGGGCTGGTGTCTATTTCCAGCAATAAGGCAAGAGGCGGGGTACACCCTGGGCAGGCCGCCAGGGCAATCTCTATCACAGGGCAACAGAGAGACATATGGGACAAACATGCACACACACATGCACACTAATAATAAAAATGTTCCTTTGTTTATGAATAAAAATCTAAAAAGTGTGTTGTGTATTTGTGTTCAGCCGCCCTGATTCAACACTCTCACAGGGTTTCTCCAGGATTTTTCCTGCATTTAGCCTCACCCCTCTTCCCCTTGACTCTGACTAGCTGAACTTTCCCAGCTAAAGAACATCATCCCCACAGCATGATGTTGCCACCACCATGTTTGACTGGTATGGTACGTTCAGGGCAGTGTGCAGTGCTGTTTGATACTGTTCAATAATGTAGACCAAAAACATTACATTTTGGTCTCAGATCAGATCAGGGTCAGTATTCTCAAAGACTCTCAGAGTCCTCTCAGAGAGCTCCCATCTTAGCCTAAAAACTCCTGCCAAGGAGCCCTAGTTTAAGAGTGATACCGTCAGATGCTGAGAGTGAAAATGACATCACTAGGAGCTAGTTTTAGTCTTAGGATTATTTATCCATATGGGCCCAGAGAATTTTCTTTTGGCTTTGTTCTCCTTAGGCTTGTGGCAAACTTCAGGACTTTTCATGGTTTTCTTACTGCTGCTCTTCCACAAAGGCCAGATTTGTGGAGCGAATGCAAATACATGCATTTTTTTTAGGTTTAAATTTGTAAAATATGTGAAAACTTCTGAATTATGCACCACTTTGTGTTTGTTAACCACATAAGATTCCATTAAAATTGTTGCAGGTTCAGGTTTATTCGAGTCCCAAGGGGCAAAAGGATTTGTGGTTGTAACATGACAAAATGTGAAAAAGCCAACGCAACAGGCCAGGCTGTGTAAGTTCATCCTTACCCATTCCTTCTGTCTCCCATGAGTTGTGAAGTCATAGACGGGGATTTTCACACTTTTGCCCTGTTTGAGTTTGCGCAGGGTGTGCGTCAATAAATCAAAGTCGAAGGCATCTGGGTGGTCAAAGTTATAATCATTCCTGGCTGCCAGCACCTGCTCCTCAGGGGACAGGACCTGCGGACAGGCACATTGTTTCGGAACAGCGTGACTTTTAATGTTAAACAAATGATCTGTGTTCTTCTTGTTTATACAAGAAAGCACTTAAAACATTTAATATAAACGAAAAAAATAAGTGTAACGCATTATCACAAATACACACGGTCAAATATTGCCACATGATGTACACACACTTGTGTGAAAACACTGATCCTTTCAAGAGCAGTTGAAGTTAGGAACCTAAATTTAGTAAAACATCATGCGCCACTGTGACGTCTGTACCAGGTGCTGTCTCTGTATATATATGTGTGTGTGTGTGTGTGTGTGTGTGTGTGTGTGTGTGTGTGTGTGTGTGTGTGTGTGTGTCCTTAGGCTGTTTGTGCTTTGAAAAGCCCAGACCTGCTATTTGGCAGTTTCTGAACACCAACACCTCCTTCTTAAGTGAGCTGATTACACACTTAATATGATAAACTGATGTTCCACGCTGTGTGTGGGCTGTAAGCTACTCCACCAGGAAAAATGAGGTTGCTAATGTACAAAGAAATCCCTGTTAACGCAGTGAGAAAACTGGCTAAAGGCTTTAGCAGCACTAGTTCCTGGTCGGGTATGACCCCCTGCAGAAAAGGATTATGCAACCAGCGTGGGCGAACTTGTAGAGGGGTAAAAATGCTGTCTCTTATTTGACTGTACTGCAGCGCAGTTTCCTTTTATTCAGTCTGGCTTCTCTCTCCTGTCACTCCTCTTTTTCCCTAACCTGCCTCAGGATTCAAACTGAGCTCTATTTCTGTGAATCGAGTAGCCACAAAAAAGCCTAAATTTTGCACTGTAGATACACACACCATCGGTTCATGTCAGACATGCTGCATCATTACATGTACCTTATAAAAAGAGTCCATTGAGAGTAATACAACCCATGGAACATCTAAAGCTTCAATGATTTTCCTGGCAACTGTGGTCTTTCCTGAAGCGCTGCCGCCACAAAGACCTGTTACAATAAATTGAAAAAAAGATGTTATATTAATAAAACATAACGTGTAGATACAGAAAAAATAAATGATAAGGGCTGCACAGCATATCAAAAATCTGTTATCATCACACAGTCGGTGGATGCAATATTGTTACATTTGTTAGCTATATTATTCCAAGTGTCACAAATTTTGTATGTCAAACATATTCAGCCTGTTGGATTTAGAGTCTCACTGCAGCAGATGCACCCAAACTGCCACAGATCATAGCGCTGAGGATACTAAAGATCACAGAGAGAGTTGGATGTGTTCAAATGACAGATAAACAGAAGTGAGAGAAAAATGCTGATTTATTGCCATATTTACCAAAAATATCGCTACTGCATGATTTTCTAGACAGGCGCTTTTTTATCATGAAAAGGGAAATTCACATATCCAGTAGCACCTACCACTAATGTATCCACAGACACGCAATAAATAGTAAAAACACTAAAACTAAAAAAACATATAAAATACCATGCTACACACATGGTATCAAAGAGTAATAAAATCCTGCAGCCTTATTTTACACTGTGATTTCATATAAACCAAGCGTCAGAGTCTTTGTTTCATCATAATGTTTGTAAAGTTATTAGTACTGAAATATAAATACAAGTATTTTCACCCTGATTGTAATTATATTATTGCCAGACACCTCTGGATTTCTCCTCAATATTATCATGCCAGAATCAGTAATATGCAAGTTATTTTATTAAAACTGTAAAGCTTCAGAGAGAAAAAAATGAGCAACGCCATATGAGCCAAATATGTAAATAATCTGACCAGTTTTACCTTTGACAGTATTGTTTTCCAACATAGAAAAATAAACAGCCTTATAATATTAATCTCCCTCATAATGTTTAAAGCTTAAATAAACATTGCTGGCATGATAATGTTCTGAAATTATTTTAGGCATGATTAGCACTCAATAAAAATGTCCAATTCTTGCTGATATTCAGAGTGTGTGAGTAATTCAAACATTCAGTCGCACCTCTCAGGTTGTGAAGCATCGAGGCAGGAATGCGTAGGAGTTCATCTCACTTCCTGCCTTACATTTACTGACATCCAGCTCTTTCTGGCCTGTGTTTTCTCACCCCGTAGTAAACAATTTGGGTCAGAACACAATGAAAACAGCCTCTGTTTGTATGCTCCGCTTATGTTTACATAAGCTGCATTTATGCAACAGTGAGAAGAGAATGAACTGGCTGGAAATACAGTTTTCACTTACATCATTGAAATCAAATGTAATAGCTTTACTTAGTGCATAGGAACCCTGTGAGTTAAGGTATTTTCTAAAACTCCTAAGCACAAAAGAAAATTACTATTTTCAGTTACCCCAGACAGTCGTGGCAGTGAATGAGAAAGCTGGGATCAATGAAAAATAAATAAATGTTTGCTCATTTCTGCAAGTACAATTCTCATAAATCAAGTATGAATATTACTAACGTCAAACTAATGAAATCTAATTCACATTCGAAAAGAAATATACATTTAGATGGTTAAGAGGTGAATTTTTGACAGTTTCTGCAAACTCAGTGAGTTAAATAATAGTTTTTCAGACCTTTTTATGATTGACATAAATTTAAAAATCTTTATGTAGAACAAAGAATAACTTAACTAAATATGTTACCTAATAAGCATTACTTAATTTTTTTATTATCTGAAGCAAGCAGAACGTGATTTTGACTCTATTTTTGACTTCATTGGTTTTACACCCAGGTTGTGTAACTTTAACTCCTTTCGACAGTAAACAGGAAGCAGCATAATAGTTATGTTGCTCCCTGTTAATAGTCAACAACAACAGATTTAGACAACTTTAAAAAAATATCTGTTTTCAACCCAAATCTCATTAGATATATAGTTTCTTTTGTGAGGGGAGCCGGTAATGGAAAATAAAACAATGATGTTTTGATCTACGTGCCTGAAACACACAAGAAGTCAGTTTCAGGAAGAGATTTCTTTAGCTGGTTTATGAGGAAGGCTGAACTCCCAACCAGACTGTTAGCTCAGATGCATCATGGGACTTGTAGTTTTATCACAGAGTAAGAACAACCAAACACCTCAGCCAGAACACAAAGAATGAATGAATGCTGCCAATGGACTTCTTCAAATACATGCATAAATATTTTTACATTTAAGTGCAAAATCTACAGAATTAAGACTTTTTAAGACCTAAAATTCAAAGTATTACATTTTTAAACACTTAGACTATGCAGAACACTGTTTCTCCAACCTTATACACTGTATTATACTGTTACAAAAAGTTGAGAAATTAATTTTAATAAAACAAATCTGTACATAAGCTGCATATCTCCTCAGTTTCCTACCAATGACGAAGGCCTCTTTGGACTGTGTTCCGTGTTCGTTGTACCAGGGTGGGCGACCAGCTGTGTAGATGGTTCGTTTGGAGGTGCGCAGAAGCGGAGGCTCGGATTTACATTGGCTGGTGGTGCGTTTCCTAGGAGAAAGGCCCAGGCTGACAGAGGGAAGTAGCCGGTCCAGTGATCCCTCTCCACCTCCACTTTAAATAAGCAAACACACAACAGATCCCAGTGTAAGTGTTTAGAGCAAAGAAATGTTCTATTGAATTTGCTCTGTTCTGCTGTTGTTTGTTTACTAGTTATTACAGGATCAAATTAAGGTATTTTCTGTTATTTGAAGAATCATCTCTGAACAAAAAAACCCTCTTTTTTTTAATGGTTTATTTATTCATCCTGTTTTGTTTTTTATGCTTCATGCATGAGTCTAAAGAGTAACTATCCTGGAAAAACACAACGAAGTAATGAAAAGTGTCCCAGTTAACAGACAGTAAACAAGACTGTACCAGTGATGAACTACTGTACCCCCTTCAATGGGTTAATGTTTAGTTTATTTTTTAACATCTTCAGCAAGTGAACTTTGTACACTGTTGTAGAAAAGGTAGCAGGTGAAAAAGACCTTTTACCTGATTTGGGACAACAGTTTAAGACAAAGAAGTTCGTAAATGACTTAGTACTTGATGATCCCTACGCTGTGTACAGCTGAAGCGGAATCTTCTTATCTCACACTGATCAGAGATGACAACTCAATCACTGTCCAGTCAGAGAACGGATAGAGCCTTTCAAATGTATTCATCACCCTTGAACTTGAACATTTTATCACATTATAATGACAAACTTCATTGTATTTTATTGGGGATTTGTGTCACAGAGCAGCACAAGGTGGAGCAGTCCCACTGGGTGATACCTTGTAAAACCAAATGTTGGAATTACAGATTTCTGCCCCTTCTTCTTTGCAAATGAGCTCAAACTCAGTTGGAGTGGACGGAAATTGTCTCGTCCAAAGTCAAACAGATTTAGTTCTGGGCTTTGACTGGGCCATTCTAATGCAAGAATATACTTGGATTTAAATCATTCCAATGAAGCTCCGGTTGTCCTGCTGGAAGACGAACCTCCACCCAAGTCTTTATAGCCTCTTGCTGGTTGTTCTGCAGGATTTCCCTCCATTTAGCTACATCCATCGACTGGTGGCAACATCATGCTACGGGGATACTTCTCAAAACAGAAACCCTGATCATTCATCAACAGCAACAGAGGAGGCAAAAATCCAGAACTTCTCCCTGCAGTGAGCTTTTCTACCACCAGCTGAGTCATGCAATCAGTTGTCCTACTGAACAAAATGCATCATCACAGTAATGAAGACAGTAAACAAATGACAGCAAACTGATTCAAATTAAACAAGGCTCTCACAGGACAGAGGCACAGAGTGAGTTTGCATAAACTACTCAAACCAAACACAATGGACAGTCGTGTCTTTGAGAGAGAAGCAAAGCTGATTACTTCAAAGGTTCTGTGACTCATTACCAAAACACAGCATCTACAGAAACCGATACTGAGTTTGAAACTGCAAAAGTGGAAAAACAGCTACTTTATATGCAGAATAAAAGCAATATAGCAATTAATCGCTTAATAGAAGTGTTTACTCAGCTTTCATTTAACAGAATAGCCTATGGTTCACGTTCTCTGCAGATCTGCTGCACTGCTCCAACACAGAACAAGTTAGTCAAACTATTGGAAAAAGAAACATTACAGTGTAAAATCTAACAGGATATTGTTAGTTAATCAAATTTAGAAGAACACAAAACAGCACAAGTCAAACTTCTGTTTACTTTTCATCTTAGATCTTTCTTTTTAAAGGTTTTTGCAAAATAAGAACAATTTGAACACAAAAATCTAACCTGCAGCCAGTTTTTAGCAACACTTACTTTAGTATTCGAGATATCCACACCTCACCCAGAGAGGACTGTAAAGAGCCAGAGGCCATAACCACAGACTATAAGAGAGGAATTCCTAGACATCTGCCGTCATCCAGCCAACTCTCTGCCTCTAAAATCTTTACGCAGCTCATATACCTCCTCAGGTAGAGTCTGGAGGGGGTCGGGAAACAACCGAGAAACTGACATGGATCTATCTTATCTCATCAGAGTCACCTGGGTGAAGCCAGGGAGTGGACTCCGACAACACAAAGAGCTACAAAGAGCTCACTCAAACTGGGTTATCAGTTAAAGCCAAACCAGGGTGCCATAAGAGATTAGCCCTGCTGATGGTGCTGAATCATGCTCTTGTTTATTGCTCCAAAATGCTAAGTGCAAACCATGAATGCAGCTTTGAGAAGAGAGGAAAAAAAAAAAGGAAGACAAAAGGTCAAAATGCAGGTAAACAAGAAAACTTTTTGGAGCACACATGTGAAGAAAGTAAGCTGAAAAAAATGGTAAAAAATGGAATTATTTTAAAATATCCCTAGAAATGAATAAAAATGCCAAACACAAACTGACATTTAATCGTTGCAAAAACAAGCCAGGCATCTTTCTTGCCTCAGTTCACATAAAATAGTTGACTTGAAAAACGATGCAGTCGCATGATTCCCAAGAGACTTTCTCAGTATAAAAACCGTAACAATGAGTTGAAGTTTCTCAGAGCTGTGCACCACAGAGAGCTTCAGACTACAGTTGAAGTCCGCATTCAGAGAGGACTAAGAACACCTTTAGAACCTCAAAATAAGATGACAACACTGAAAACATATGAATAAATAAGACACTTACCTGCCATCAGATCTTAGAGTCCAACAGCCAGATATTCTAGCTCCTGAGTAAGCTGGTATAGTGTTCATGACAGGAGAAAATATATTGGATTTGCTTGTGTTTTAGTTCAACACTACTACCAACAGGTAATATTTTTTATACATCAGAGCTCAATGACACATTTAACCACCACGCCCCTTGTTATCAAACATCCAGAGACACTATGGTGTTGGAGATAGGAGGGGATATTAACTTGGGTGAGAAATGAAACTTAAAACATCTGTTTAGGTTTCAGATTCTCCCGTTCTCTGAACAGAGGAAGAGTCCAGAGCTTGGTTCTAAGAGAAACGAAAGTGTGAAACTGCAGCACGGTTTTTCCCTCCTCTTTCTCTGCTCCTCCCATTTGGCTGTCCAGCCAGCAAATCTAAGAGGATCACCTACCCCTTTCCAGATTATGTTCATTAGTTTGTATTAATAGCATCAGGTTAGAGTCATACCTCCCCAGTACAGGCACAAACACACGTCTCACAAACAGTTTAGACAGCCAGTGACGCAAAATGTGGCTGGAGGGGAGACAGCGGGACCGGAGGACAGCGACACACACACACACACACACACAAAGAAAGAAACTTTTCAGGAAGGAATAGACAAACAGGTAGCTGTTATTGTGCTCTGATGTTCACAAGCACCATGGAGGAGATGCCTCAGGCTGAGCTGAAGAGGTGACAAGAGGGAGAAATGGAAGGAAGGGAGGGAGGGAGATGATGGAGGAGGAGGGCAGAGAGGACGTGATGTGCTTGTACCCTGCAGAGACTCACTATGTCTCTGCCTCACACCAATACTGGAGATGTCAGCACCACTGCAAACAAACACACACACACACACACACACACACACACACACACACACACACACACACACAGAGCTGTGCTTCCTCCCAGGCTTCACTCCCACTGAGGACGGAGGGAATAAACAGCATGATGAAACCCAACACTCCTGCTCAATCAGCTGAAAGTCTAAAGGACGGCCGTCGGCAATGTGCAAGCCCAACCGCACCCTTACACTCCTCCTGGGCGACAACTTGCACGGACGAACAAAGCAAATAATACGTTTTTTTTATTTATCATTTTCCCAAGTCTATGTAAATGAGAACAAAAAATAAAGAAGTAAAAATAAAGAAGCACACAGATTTACTTTACGCCACCATGTAAAACCTCTACAATTATTCTCAGCTTGGTCTACACATAGCCAGCTTCTGTTTTCTTCCTTGATCAAACCACAAGGGAATTCCTCTGATCTTAATCACAACTTTGGAGCCGAGGCTGTAGCTTTAAAGTGCAGGCTGAAGACAGCTGCAGCACAAGAAAGCCACACTGAAACAAGAAGCTCCAGCAAGTTGCTATGCCAAACATTCAACCCGCTCTCTATGGCTACAAAGATGCAAAGCCAAGTTTAATACAGCAGAGGCAGACTGGGAGAAATAATAAACGTATTAAAGGCAGCGCCTGATGTCATTTCTCATGATTCATATAGAGTTTGATATCTTTATGATTAAAGAAATGCATTCTGTGGATATTCTATTTAGGTATGAGTCAGACACATCTTTATTAAGCAAGAATAGGCTGTTTAACCTGCAAAACAAGGTTTTCAATTAAATACCAGGAAACTCGAGAACAGCAAATTCTCATCTTAAACCAATTATTGCTAGTTACAAGTTTTGAATGAAAACTTTAACAAAGATGCCTTGTATATTTTTTTCTTATTCTTTATCATTTAGTTCCACTAAGTAAAAAAGTTCAATCTCAAAATGAATGTTCCTACAATGGTTTGTTTTACAACAGGCATTGTGTGTTCAGCCTTATGTGTAACACATGAAATTTAATATTGTTCACAAATTAGGTAACTTCTAAAGGTAAATGATTGCACTGGATTTAATTTAGAAATATCAGAGTGAGGCTAAATGCAAGTGTACAACACACTTTTCAGATTTTTATTTGTAAAAAAAAAAAAAAAAAAAAAAAATTGCACACAATTATGTGTCACTTTGCATTCGTCTATCAAGAAATTTCCCAACAAAACATATTTAATTGGTATTAACATGTATCAAAGGCACTGTATAGAGAACTCTCTGCATTTGCCATTCAAAATTAGTTGGGAGTTATCAATAACTCAAACAACTGCATAAATAAAATACTTCACACCAGAAGTATAGATTAAATGAAAACTAATTTATATATCTAAATTTTGGTGGAGCCAAATTTATTCAGTCCAACTATAAATTGCTCAATACTCTGTTTACATATTACATAATGTTTTATCTTTCAACTGTACAAAGTAAACAGGTCATTCCCATGTTGTATCCCCTCCTGAGAGTGCTTTCAATATTTATGATTGTGAGATAAGTGAACAAGGACATACAGTACTTTACTCCTGCAATGGACTGATGCAGCAACGCCCTCTGGTGGTACGGAATGGGCTCAACCTCCACGCCGGTTTGATGCAGAGATAACTTCTATATGACGGCATGACACGTGTATGTTAAATTACAGTATTAGCTATCAAAATATTAATTTCCATTCTGTAACCCTGAATACAGGGTAAATATAATAAATTTGTCCGGAAGATTAAAGGGACTCATTTGTGTCGCCATACAAAACATATTGAAGTGAAAGGATTGTCGTCAGTCCCTTACAGTCAGCCTATTAATTTGCGCCATGGTTACAAGTTAAAGTTTTAGACCATGTATTGCTTACTATTGTTAGCTTACCGCATGTTTTAAAAGATAAAGATATATCAGTAGGCCACTTGGTGTAAAATGGAACACGAGTGGACATTGCAACGGGTTACTGTATATGAAAATTTTATTTAACTAAAATACTATCTAGAATCTGGCAGCTATGATAAGTGTCAGTTTAATGGAAGGAACACTGTGAACGGTAGCGTATCCGTGAAGATGCTTGCTGAAATAAAAAACAACAAACAGTTTAGCATTCCGTAAAAATGAAAGAAAAGAAAAAAAAAACCAATAAAAAAATCCTAAATTTGAAAAAGCAAAAACCCCACCCTGAAAGCGGAGTACCTGTTGGAAACAGAGCAAGTTTTCTCCTCGCTGTCCATCTTAGCGAGCCTTTCTTCCACGCTAACAGCAGACATTGCTTTTCTCTGTTGACAATCAGGTGTTCGGTCCGCGCTGAGGCGTCATGGGACATGTAGGCGTTTCGTTGTTCACCATTCGAACGCAGTGCAGCGTTGGCTCTCTGAAAGACTTCAAGTCCTACAATGCAACTGCGGAATTTTTTTTTTTTTTTCCCTGTTTTACAGTAAAAAGCATGCACAGTGCAGGAAGCTATGACATCATGACATCATACAGGGCCTTTCCCAAAACCTGGTGATGTTTAACAGACCAAAGAAGATCTTAAATCTGTATGGCTGTTGGATGGACCAGAAATAGATAGATGGATTGTGGTCTCATCTGTAGTAATATGGTGAAGAGACAACTGAGCCAAAAAGCGAAGTTCTCGATTAACTATTTAGTCTACATTCTGACCCTCACCTATTTTCTTGAGATTTGGATCATGACTGAAAGAACCTGATCTTGGATGTCAGCAGCTAAAATGAACTTGCTTCATAGTTCCCTGGTGAACTATTCTCACCAGGGAAAGCTTTGGGATCCCCCAGAATTAGCTGGAGAGTGTTGCTGGAGAAAAGGAAAAGGGTATCTGAATTTCCCTCCTTATGGCTGCATTCGCTTTAAACATATCTGAGACTGGTATTGATTTTAATATTTGTCACATCTGAAATTAAAATATCTTCATGTAACAAGTGGATTTTGTCCCAGTGACTGTATCCAATATACACTGTACCCCAAATTGACAAACCTGGTAAAGGTATGTAAAAAGACTTAAAAATAATAATCTTGTATTTCAGTATGATAAACTACAGAATAGAGAATTTCCACCTTTAATTTGAATTTATTAAGAATGGAAAAAAAAAAACAAAACAAAACAAAAAAAAAAAACAAAAAACAAAAAAAAAACATCTAGAAACTTTGCATTTATATGTCTTGGTTTCCTGCATCCTTGGGGTTTAATTATAGCATATACCTCTTAGCCACTCTTCAACATGGGGAAAGACACAACATGACATTCAAGTACGGCCATGTGCTGATCTTTATGAGCCAGAAAATAGCGAGAAGAAAATATCTACTTGCCTAAACTTGGACAAATCTATAACCAGAGCAAATAAAAAATGAAAACACTAAGACTGTGATCAACTAGACTGGCAGAGTAAAGGCCTGTGCATACTCTGATAGAACAGAGAAATTAGTTTCTTTGCTCAAGGTAGAAAGAACAAGAACAAATTCTTTCTGACATTTCATACCTAAGAACCCAAAATACAGAACTTTTGGGAATTCTTCATAGGTTCCTTCAGCTGCAACATTTATCAGTATAGTAACCACGCCCACTTCAAATTTCTGACCAATCACAAAGTATTTGCCATACAGCATAGAAGAAACAAACATATGTCGAGAAAATGTATGAAGAACAAGCTCCAAGCACAAAATGATGTTGCATTTTGTACCTGCAGCCCATGAAGACAAACCAAATTTCTCTGTTTGGGGTATGCATAGGCCTTTAGAAAAGAGGTAAATGAGTTTAAAGAAAAAAAATACATCTTTAAAATTCTTTTATAGAGTACAAACCTTTACCAGTTGTAGTGAACTTCTTGTGGAGCATTTTTATAATGTGGATAACATTTAAAACAACACTGGTAAAGATCTTACATACATATGACACTGATTTAGTCATCAAACTTTATTTATTAGTTAAGGGATACTAATGCACAGGTAATACAACAAGTTTTGGGAGAAAAAGTGTAACAGTTCAGACACAAAGGAGGTGTTGATTCCTCCAGTGTAAAGTACTATACATCTTAATTTCAGATATGGAAATCTTAATTACATCATTAGTTTCATTTTATCTGTTACCCATGTATCATAAACAGCTACGAGCTGTCGTGCAGCTCTCAAATATTTCATTACAATGCCCGGCACCTACTTGAAAAGCAGTTCCTGCTTTTCAAGTAGGTAGCATACAAAACAAACCAGGGTAAAATTCATAGGCTAAGAGGATTTCTAAGGATTAACCTTGGTTTTGGAAATAACATTGCTGACAAAGGGAAGACACTTGAGCCTTCTGTTTCCCTGGGTACAAAAGTCACACCACACAGTCCAGGTCACTAGAAAGCTCCAACAACACTCCTATTTCAAGCCTATTTTATGTTATAGTAAGTGCACTAAATACAGAAACAAACACACATACATATGCCTTGTTGCCCCCATATCTATATGGAATAATAATAATAAAGGACTCTCTCAACAGGGTTGCCTTTGTGTACTGAAATAATGTGCATCATAAAAATGGATAAAATAACAGTGTATGCCAACAAGGTTCTTTGTGGTCTACAATTATCTTTCCAACATCGTTGTGTAAAATTCGAATAATGTATAAAGCATTTTTAAAGCAATCAAAGAAAGAAAATTTGGGGGGGAGGGAGGGTGGAAAAAAGCCACGCACTTCTAAGAAGACACATCAATATCAAAATATTAGCAAGCCAACAAAATCAGCTAAATATGGTATATTGCTGTAAGTTTTAAACAAGTTGCAGTTAATTCTCACTGCAGGATAGATGTGTTTTCCAAGTAATAGGAAGACAGATAGTAAAGGGTGTTATAAAATATAAAATATCCACTCTTATAAGCAGTGCTAAACTATCATATTGCAACACCAAAAGCTTGTCGGGTAAACACAGTCGACGCAATGTTTAATGAAACAAGAAACAAGCAGCTGACAAACTGATTCTGTGCCACAGCATCACACTCAACAGAGAGTGTCACCGTTCTCCGACATCCACTCGTTACAAAGGTGCTAACTGTTTAATACAAACACGCACACACACTCGCGCACACGCATACACGCAAGGTCTGGACAACTCGTGTTAAAAACGTCCACGGACCGATCAGTGCTTCTCTAACTTCTGCTCTTTGTCAACTGAACCTAAAATAGCAGATAAAGGCCCATTACACTACAAAAACATATTCATCCCCATCTGAATACACTCCACTGTCTGATTAGTAAAGGAGAAATTCAAGTTGAATCTTTGCTGTACATTATAAAAAAGTAACAGCACAGGGATGAAACCACCTGAACACACATAACATATTAAACTCTTATTTTGCTAGAGCATGTTCAGCTGACATCAGTGCTTGGTTTTAATAATGACTTTGACATTTTGATCCAAAATTCAGACAACTTGCCAGTAGGAAGGTCATGACTGGATGGATTATTAGACTTTAGATGAGTTGTATCAGGTCTTTAAGGTAAAGTGGCAAGTAAAGCACCCTTATTATCCCTCACATCGCAATATATCCAAAACTAGCAGACTGGCTATCTAGGTAATACACACAAGAAAATCTAAAATAGATTTGTGATCTTTTTTGTTTCGTTTTTTTCAAAAGTGAGCAAGTCATTATTTTATACACATAAACAGCACAAATAAACCAAATATGTTGTTTGCATTTGCTGAAATGTTTAACATAACTGTGGATTCAAGTATCTACTTTGACTTTTTAACATGTTAAAGTGAAAATATTCTCTCATCTTAAGTAATCAAGTAAGCTACTTTTTAAAATTTTTATAACAAATCTGAAGCTAAAATGTGGAGAAACTCTGAACTTCATTAAGACCAGTTATGGCTTTCTGGGATACAGTGTCTAGCAAAAGCATCCATACCCCTTGAGTCTTTTCACATTTTGTCATGTTAAAACCACACATTTTGATGTAGTTTAATGGGAATTTATGCAATAAGTGGTGTATAATAGAATAAACAAGAAAAATAATAAATTATTTTTATTTATTTTAATTACAAAAATCAAAATAGCATGGAGTGCATATGTACTCAGCATATTTTAATCTAACACATCTGAATAAAATTTGATGCAACCACCTGACTTTAATGCTAGCCTAATTAGTAAACAGTAAAATCTCAGTTTAAACCCAGCTGTTCCCTGAAGGCCTTGGAGGTTTGTTGGAGAACACTGAAGAAAAAATAGCTTCATGAAGACCAAAGAGCACATGAGAAAGGTCAGGGATGAAATTACAGAAAAGTTTAAAGCAGGGTTAGATTATAAAACAGTATCCTGAGCTTAGTTATTTGGGAACTTTACAAATCTGGCCTTTCTGGACGAGTGGAAGTAAGAATAAAACTGATGATTAGCAGCTTGACATAAGCCATGCAGGGGACACAGCAAACTTGTAAAAAGTGGAACCCTACTCAGATGACACCAAAGTTGAACATTTTGTCCGACATGCAAAACACCATGTGTGGTGCATCTCAAACACTGACCTCTGAACACATCATCTTCACAGTGAAACATGGTGCTGGCAGCATCATGCTGAAGGAATTCTCTTTTTCAAATTATGGATGGAGTTGAAAACAGGGAAGTCCGGGAAGAATACTTGTTAGTGGCTTTAAAAGACTTGAGACTAGGGTGGAAGTTCACCTTCCAGCAGAACAATATCCTTTTCCATATAGCTGAATATACAACTAGATCCAGTCCTATTTATGTTAAAAGCTTATATAAAAAGCTGGTAGTGATAAACCCCAAAAGCCTTGCAGTTGTAATTACAAAAAGGTGAGTCTACAGAGTAACACAGATGCATGTGAGACTATGCAGTATTTTATTAGTTAAAAAAAAAAAAGTCTACATTCTGACCCTCACCTATTTTCTTGAGATTTGGATCATGACTGAAAGAACCTGATCTTGGATGTCAGCAGCTAAAATGAACTTGCTTCATAGTTCCCTGGTGAACTATTCTCACCAGGGAAAGCTTTGGGATCCCCCAGAATTAGCTGGAGAGTGTTGCTGGAGAAAAGGAAAAGGGTATCTGAATTTCCCTCCTTATGGCTGCATTCGCTTTAAACATATCTGAGACTGGTATTGATTTTAATATTTGTCACATCTGAAATTAAAATATCTTCATGTAACAAGTGGATTTTGTCCCAGTGACTGTATCCAATATACACTGTACCCCAAATTGACAAACCTGGTAAAGGTATGTAAAAAGACTTAAAAATAATAATCTTGTATTTCAGTATGATAAACTACAGAATAGAGAATTTCCACCTTTAATTTGAATTTATTAAGAATGGAAAAAAAAAAAAAAAAACAAAACAAAAAAAAAAAACAAAAAACAAAAAAAAAAAATCTAGAAACTTTGCATTTATATGTCTTGGTTTCCTGCATCCTTGGGGTTTAATTATAGCATATACCTCTTAGCCACTCTTCAACATGGGGAAAGACACAACATGACATTCAAGTACGGCCATGTGCTGATCTTTATGAGCCAGAAAATAGCGAGAAGAAAATATCTACTTGCCTAAACTTGGACAAATCTATAACCAGAGCAAATAAAAAATGAAAACACTAAGACTGTGATCAACTAGACTGGCAGAGTAAAGGCCTGTGCATACTCTGATAGAACAGAGAAATTAGTTTCTTTGCTCAAGGTAGAAAGAACAAGAACAAATTCTTTCTGACATTTCATACCTAAGAACCCAAAATACAGAACTTTTGGGAATTCTTCATAGGTTCCTTCAGCTGCAACATTTATCAGTATAGTAACCACGCCCACTTCAAATTTCTGACCAATCACAAAGTATTTGCCATACAGCATAGAAGAAACAAACATATGTCGAGAAAATGTATGAAGAACAAGCTCCAAGCACAAAATGATGTTGCATTTTGTACCTGCAGCCCATGAAGACAAACCAAATTTCTCTGTTTGGGGTATGCATAGGCCTTTAGAAAAGAGGTAAATGAGTTTAAAGAAAAAAAATACATCTTTAAAATTCTTTTATAGAGTACAAACCTTTACCAGTTGTAGTGAACTTCTTGTGGAGCATTTTTATAATGTGGATAACATTTAAAACAACACTGGTAAAGATCTTACATACATATGACACTGATTTAGTCATCAAACTTTATTTATTAGTTAAGGGATACTAATGCACAGGTAATACAACAAGTTTTGGGAGAAAAAGTGTAACAGTTCAGACACAAAGGAGGTGTTGATTCCTCCAGTGTAAAGTACTATACATCTTAATTTCAGATATGGAAATCTTAATTACATCATTAGTTTCATTTTATCTGTTACCCATGTATCATAAACAGCTACGAGCTGTCGTGCAGCTCTCAAATATTTCATTACAATGCCCGGCACCTACTTGAAAAGCAGTTCCTGCTTTTCAAGTAGGTAGCATACAAAACAAACCAGGGTAAAATTCATAGGCTAAGAGGATTTCTAAGGATTAACCTTGGTTTTGGAAATAACATTGCTGACAAAGGGAAGACACTTGAGCCTTCTGTTTCCCTGGGTACAAAAGTCACACCACACAGTCCAGGTCACTAGAAAGCTCCAACAACACTCCTATTTCAAGCCTATTTTATGTTATAGTAAGTGCACTAAATACAGAAACAAACACACATACATATGCCTTGTTGCCCCCATATCTATATGGAATAATAATAATAAAGGACTCTCTCAACAGGGTTGCCTTTGTGTACTGAAATAATGTGCATCATAAAAATGGATAAAATAACAGTGTATGCCAACAAGGTTCTTTGTGGTCTACAATTATCTTTCCAACATCGTTGTGTAAAATTCGAATAATGTATAAAGCATTTTTAAAGCAATCAAAGAAAGAAAATTTGGGGGGGAGGGAGGGTGGAAAAAAGCCACGCACTTCTAAGAAGACACATCAATATCAAAATATTAGCAAGCCAACAAAATCAGCTAAATATGGTATATTGCTGTAAGTTTTAAACAAGTTGCAGTTAATTCTCACTGCAGGATAGATGTGTTTTCCAAGTAATAGGAAGACAGATAGTAAAGGGTGTTATAAAATATAAAATATCCACTCTTATAAGCAGTGCTAAACTATCATATTGCAACACCAAAAGCTTGTCGGGTAAACACAGTCGACGCAATGTTTAATGAAACAAGAAACAAGCAGCTGACAAACTGATTCTGTGCCACAGCATCACACTCAACAGAGAGTGTCACCGTTCTCCGACATCCACTCGTTACAAAGGTGCTAACTGTTTAATACAAACACGCACACACACTCGCGCACACGCATACACGCAAGGTCTGGACAACTCGTGTTAAAAACGTCCACGGACCGATCAGTGCTTCTCTAACTTCTGCTCTTTGTCAACTGAACCTAAAATAGCAGATAAAGGCCCATTACACTACAAAAACATATTCATCCCCATCTGAATACACTCCACTGTCTGATTAGTAAAGGAGGAATTCAAGTTGAATCTTTGCTGTACATTATAAAAAAGTAACAGCACAGGGATGAAACCACCTGAACACACATAACATATTAAACTCTTATTTTGCTAGAGCATGTTCAGCTGACATCAGTGCTTGGTTTTAATAATGACTTTGACATTTTGATCCAAAATTCAGACAACTTGCCAGTAGGAAGGTCATGACTGGATGGATTATTAGACTTTAGATGAGTTGTATCAGGTCTTTAAGGTAAAGTGGCAAGTAAAGCACCCTTATTATCCCTCACATCGCAATATATCCAAAACTAGCAGACTGGCTATCTAGGTAATACACACAAGAAAATCTAAAATAGATTTGTGATCTTTTTTGTTTCGTTTTTTTCAAAAGTGAGCAAGTCATTATTTTATACACATAAACAGCACAAATAAACCAAATGTTGTTTGCATTTGCTGAAATGTTTAACATAACTGTGGATTCAAGTATCTACTTTGACTTTTTAACATGTTAAAGTGAAAATATTCTCTCATCTTAAGTAATCAAGTAAGCTACTTTTTAAAATTTTTATAACAAATCTGAAGCTAAAATGTGGAGAAACTCTGAACTTCATTAAGACCAGTTATGGCTTTCTGGGATACAGTGTCTAGCAAAAGCATCCATACCCCTTGAGTCTTTTCACATTTTGTCATGTTAAAACCACACATTTTGATGTAGTTTAATGGGAATTTATGCAATAAGTGGTGTATAATAGAATAAACAAGAAAAATAATAAATTATTTTTATTTATTTTAATTACAAAAATCAAAATAGCATGGAGTGCATATGTACTCAGCATATTTTAATCTAACACATCTGAATAAAATTTGATGCAACCACCTGACTTTAATGCTAGCCTAATTAGTAAACAGTAAAATCTCAGTTTAAACCCAGCTGTTCCCTGAAGGCCTTGGAGGTTTGTTGGAGAACACTGAAGAAAAAATAGCTTCATGAAGACCAAAGAGCACATGAGAAAGGTCAGGGATGAAATTACAGAAAAGTTTAAAGCAGGGTTAGATTATAAAACAGTATCCTGAGCTTAGTTATTTGGGAACTTTACAAATCTGGCCTTTCTGGACGAGTGGAAGTAAGAATAAAACTGATGATTAGCAGCTTGACATAAGCCATGCAGGGGACACAGCAAACTTGTAAAAAGTGGAACCCTACTCAGATGACACCAAAGTTGAACATTTTGTCCGACATGCAAAACACCATGTGTGGTGCATCTCAAACACTGACCTCTGAACACATCATCTTCACAGTGAAACATGGTGCTGGCAGCATCATGCTGAAGGAATTCTCTTTTTCAAATTATGGATGGAGTTGAAAACAGGGAAGTCCGGGAAGAATACTTGTTAGTGGCTTTAAAAGACTTGAGACTAGGGTGGAAGTTCACCTTCCAGCAGAACAATATCCTTTTCCATATAGCTGAATATACAACTAGATCCAGTCCTATTTATGTTAAAAGCTTATATAAAAAGCTGGTAGTGATAAACCCCAAAAGCCTTGCAGTTGTAATTACAAAAAGGTGAGTCTACAGAGTAACACAGATGCATGTGAGACTATGCAGTATTTTATTAGTTAAAAAAAAAAAAAAAAATACTATTTAATTTCTACTTCATGTTGGTTGATCACTCAAAGCATAAATAAAGCACAGTGGAGTTTGTGGTTGTAACAAAGCAAAATGTTTAAAAGTTTGAAGGGTATGAACACTTTTGCACGGCTCTGCCAATTATAATCATACAGTCCTGTTTCGTAATTCAACAAGAGTTAACCATCTTGTTTCCTTTCCCATCAGAGCAACATTTTCCCACTCTTGTTAAAGAGACGACCTGCAGGCTAGATTGAATAGTCCTAGAGTGCAAAAAAGACAAGAGGGGAGCAAGAAGGGAAGAGGGTTAAAGTGCAAGGCAACAACTTTTAGCTTCAAGGAATTCATTCAAATACATCACTTTGTGAGAATGTTGATTTGCATGTTTTGCCTGTGTAATAAAAGGTTATCATCCTAAACCTTTCTATAAAAGATAGCTTTTTATCTTCTCCGCAGCTTAGATTTATAGTAAAGCTGAGTCCAAAGTATGGCCTCCTTTTAATAGAGATATATCACTTGATTGTGCTGCAATGGTGCAACAACCTTAAAAATCATTCCATCAGTTGAACATTTAGTTTGGCCAGACATTGTTTTGCTTCTTGGTTGAACTCAGTTAAATAATATTACAATGTGTGTTATTGTAATTGACTTAAATCTTAAGAGATAAAAGTAAGAAAAAAAAAAAATCCCTTTTTGGGTGTACTGATTATCACCTTCAGTTCAAAAGAACCAAGGAAATGTTAGGTAAAAGGAACAGTGTTGGGGGAAAACGAAAAACTGAACATTGTAGCTTTTGTGAACTTTGCTCACAATAATTAGAAACCTAAAAAAGCAATGAAGGCAAAACTAAAATGAAAAACAATACATTTAAACAACGTTGCACTACAACACACTGCAAAATTTGTGACTGACCAAAAGCCAACTGGACGCATCAGGCTTGAAAACGAAGGATGGCGTCATTACTTTGAGTATATAGATATATAGATATAGATACTGTTTATGTACACGTACAGTATATCTGTGAGGAAACATGAGAAAACACCAGCTATCATAAAATGACTTCACCATGCTAATAGAATTTCCTTTTTAAATCCTTTCAAAACAATTTGAATCTTGCAGAGAAAATTATTATTCTTTATCTATTTGGGATACTACTTCTGCTTAAAAACTTCTATCCATGTCAGGGTTTAGATTTGCTCTTGGTTTACGGCCTCCGCTGTGGGAACAGAAACTGAAATGTGTGCCCTATAAAGGAAAGAGAAGTGGAATGAAGAAAATGCACTACTGTGATGATAAATGTTCATACCAGTGCACACATTAACTCTAAGGTATAAAACCAAGATTTAAAGACTGTTTTAAATCTTTAATGTCTTCATTTTTGATCTGGCTTTCTACTCAGTGCCAAGTTGGAAAGGTCCTTTTAGCTTCCAGGTGATACATTTACCATAAGCATCCATTCTTACTTCATGGCTAATAAAAGCAGTGCTACTCTGACAAATAGATCTTCTTGGATTTGCTCCGTCTGGTGGCAGAGGGGAGGATTTGCCTCTCCTGGCCTGGATCATCACTGTCCGTTTGGTCAGGGATCAGGGCTGGGGACTGTGCTGAGCAAGAGGGAGGGGTCATGGCTGGAGGTGAATTTTGGGTGGTGGTGAGGGTATCTGTCTTTGTTTGAAGAGGCCCATCCAACAGGGGACGCTCTTTTGGTTTCCGGCCCCTCTTTTTACCAAGCGTAGCACCATTCCTCACCTCAGCTTTGAATCCATTGTTCTCCAACCCTTTACTCTTGTTACCAGAGACCACTTGGCTGGTTGATGCACGAAACCAGTTCTACAAAAAATATTATTTAAATCAGAATCTTAACAGGATACAAATGCAAACATCAAGGAATATTACTTTACAACTTAATATTTATAAACAACATAGCACCTGACAAAAATAAATGATCAAACAGGTTAATAGCTTAAGAATATGATTAGAAGTGTGATCTCAGCGAATAAGAATTTAATTCAGTTAATTTAAGTTAATTTGTTTCAGTAATTCAATTCAAAAAGTAAAACTCACATTTAGATTTATTATACACAATGCAATATTTATGAACTGTTAGTATTGATGACATATTTATGACTAATAATAAGTCATAAATATGTCTATCAGACAATTAGAAAATAAACAAAGACCAAGAAAAAATTATTCTCAACACAGAAGTGTCATCTTACTGAGAGGTACGTCCATGTACTGTACAGTATTTAAACTCAGTACTTGGTTGGGGCTCCTTTTGATTGAGTTACTGTATCAATGCAGCATGGCATAGAAACGATCAGCCTGTAATTCTACTGAGGTGTCAGAAACTCCAGGTTCATTTAATCATTTATTAATCATTTTGCCCTTCACCCCCCCCAGGGTATGCAACGCCAAGGGTAGATCTCCAGAGATCTATCGTTGGCATAATTTTTGGACGGCAATGCCAGGAGATTCTTGGATGGCATCTCTTTCATTTGCCTTGGGGGAACCACCGGAGAGCCTGGCTGGTGATGTTGGTAGGTGGCTTGAGTAGGGTGTACCCTCTACTTAGAGTTGACGGGTCCTTTCCCATAGGTTGATGTTACTGATGGTGTCTGGCCAGCGAATGTGGAGAATCCTTCAGGGATCGCTGTTCAAGAATGTATGGATTTTTCTATTTAAGGTTTTGCTTGTCCTCCAGGTTTCAGTCTCGTACAGCAGTCCCAACTTCATGTTAGAGTTTAACAGTCGGATCTTGGTGGTTAGGGTCAGCTCTCTGTATGCTTAAGATCAACTCCAATAGCATCAACTTGGTCACCCTTAATGGAAGTCCTGAGGAGGAAGTATAGTCTTTCACCTACCGGGGCAGCATCATCGACCAGCAAGGTGAAACCGTTGCAAATGTCAAGGCAAGGATCGGCAAAGCAAGAGTCACCTTCATCCAGCTCAAGAACATCTGGGTTGCTTCAATAACTGCTTTTAAATCATCTGGATGGTTGGTTTTGCTTTCTTTGATCTTACTTATGAAAATCAACCTACACCCCAATGCTTCTCTATGTTGTTTAGATCCAGAAAGTAAACTGGCCAGTCCTATGGTTTTTAAACCAGGTATTGGTGCTTTTGTGCAATGTGGGTAGGTGCTGAATACTGCTTGAAATCAGCATCTCCATAAAGCTTGTTAGCAAAGGGAAGCATGGAGTGCTTTAAAATTCTCTGGTAGACAGCTGCACTGACTTTGGACTTGATGAAACACAGCTGACCAATACTAGCAGATTACATGGCTCTTCAAATCTTCATTGGATATGACAACTTCACACTGAACTTCAAGTAACTTTGAGTGTATAGCTCTTGACTCTTCCTCCAGACTCAGGAACCTTGATTTTCAAATGAAACGAGGATTTTGTAACACTGAGCAACAGTTCAATCCTTTAAATGTGCTTTGCTTCACTTTCCTCCCAAAGCTGAAATCACTGCTGCTTTTAATTCTTTTTTTTTCACACTTTTTCATTCTAATCAACTGTCAATTAATATGTTTGAATACAGCCCTCTGTGAACAGCCAGCTTTTTTAGCAAGAATTTTTTGTGGCTTATCCTCTTTGTGGAGGATGTCAACGATTCTCAGATGAAAAACAACCACAGCTGTGTAGGGCATAACATAACATTTCGTTAGTTACATAAACTTATGTAATATTCTATCTGCAAAACTGAATTTAGGGTTTTTATCTACTTTCATAAGCATTAATTAACAGGAAAAAGCCAGTTGAACTATATCAATCTGTGGGTAGTGAATTTATATATGAGCTCCACTTTTTGAACTGAATTACTGAAATAAGTTACTTTTTCAATGATGGTACCAGAAATATCTTAATAGTATGTAAGCTAATACTTGGCATTGTAAATGATGATCTTCAATGGGGAAAAACATTTTAAAACTTCTAGTAAGATCTGTATAAATGTGTTAACAAAATTATTTACTAATATGTGAAACATTGTATTTGCAATTGTTTATCACACAAAAAATATTTTGTGTTACAAAGCTTTTCTATAAGAGTTTCAATCCATACAGGCCCACACTTAAGACGAGTGCGACTGAATGCATGATATCCTTTAACTCATAATGCCATAAGATCTCAAATTAACACCATAGATAATGTGGTTGTGCTAAACAAAGCCACAATGAAAACATAATTTTGCTCATGAAGTTCTTGCTGAGCAGTTACTTTTCTAATAAACACTTTTTATTAGATTCTTATACTGCACAGGGAGTAATCAGGATAACTTTTATTAGATTTAGGAAAACTTTCCTTCAGATTGATGTGTTATAATTTTCTTCACCACAGCCACTTCAGTGATGTGCTTGTGCATCATGCACACTGCACATACACACGTTTACATGGAAAACTGCTCAGCTGGTGGAATGCAAAACATATGTCCTATGAATGATGTTTTGCATGATGATCCAAGAATGTGGCTGCATGTAAAAATCACTGTTTTGCAACATTTCATTTAAAAAAAGTTTTTCTCAATGCTCTTACTGAGAAAATTGGCACATTCAATTCAATAAAAGCTCTGCATATCCAAAGAGATGTTTAAAACATTAGGGCATTTTTAACGGCTGTTTGTTAAGTTTCCTTAGAGAGACCAACCTGTGAGTGTGTCTTACTAATGTGATATTTGACACCACTCTCTGAGCTAAACTCCTTCTGACAGATCAGACAGGTGTACTTTCCCATTTCACCACCACCCTGAAAAACACACAGACAAGTAGAAACAAATAATGTATAAATATAGAGATTAACAAACTAATTAAAAAATACAATAAACATACACAATAAGCTTCTAATGTTAAGTAGAGAGATTTTAGGAGACGCACCTCAATGGATCTGTAATACTTACACTCTACCTGACTGTCATTTTTCAAACGTGTTCTTCAGGGATGTTTTTATCTCCTCTGCTGAGGACTGCTATCTAGTGTTTTATATTTATTCATGAATGGATCAGTGTGTGTATGCATGCATATGCCTATGTTTAGTCTTTCTCAGTCTGTGTGTTTTCATGGACATATGGATAGTTAATATAAATCCTAATACTGAGAAATTCAAGTAATGTAAATAAACAGTAAGGGCCAAATAAAATACATTTTAAATGTTCTGTAAAATGTTATAAAACATGCAATTTCTGTTAAGGGATAGATTAGGACACACACACACACACACACACACACACACACACATTTATTCCCACTTAAAATGATGAGTGGGACAAACGTTCCTCAGATTGATGTCAGAGACTAGATGAACTACAAGAAGCGCCTCACTGAGGTTATTTCAACCAAAGGGGGTAAGACTGAATATTAGAGGATAGTGCTTACTAAATATTTCCTCAGTTAGAATACATACTGATGTTTGTTGAATTTTTTTTGTTTAATGAGTAAAAAAGGTCATCTTTTGGCATTTATCTGTAATAAAATTCCAATAATAAGATAAAAAAATAAAAATAATCCACATCAGTATTTTACCTTTTCTTTCAAAAGAACTTAATATTTAATTGTGTGTGCAATTGTTTTTATATGATTGTATGTTTTACAAATTTAAGATTTTCTATAATCTTTTCTGCCACAAAAGCAAAAGGAAATCTTAATTGGAAGTTATCTCATGACATACTGAGTTTCATGCTTTATCATTTATGTTCTAAGTATACTTGAACATCAGATTCCTCTAAATTAGTTCTTTTTTTTTTATTTTGTAGCGATAAATTTCAACATTTTCTATGACAAAAATTCACAACAGGCTAACTGAAGAGGATACATCTGACCTGCAGGATGACCTCAGGTTCAAATATTGGACTGGATTCTGTTTGTGTACATTTCAGCTTATATGATGTTGTCACAACAGATACATGTGATTTAGGTAGTTGATAGATCTGCTGCAGATGGGGGTCTGTACCTGGCTGCAGTTGGCAAGGTGTGCCTTCAGTCCGGACACACTGGAATAGACAGCTTCACAGTTCTGCAGTAAAGTCAATAGTGAGTCAGTGAAAATATTTACAAAAATCTTACTATAACTAAAAAAACATTGAAGTGAAATAAAAATGGGTGTATTACAGTTATTGCAAAAAGATAGTAGACTCTCTGTAAATTATAGTATTTTAATGCAAAATAATCTGGTATTTACCAAGTTCTGAGATTATTTAAACCTCTTCTCAATACGTAAAATCCCAAAATTTAAAGGGTTTGCTCTTTGTTTTTATCAACTCTGTACTTCAACCAAACAGAATATGTTTCTGTGTTGTGTTATGCTAACAAACGGAATTGTCATACAGCATTTGTGCAGCAAATGAAGCCCTTCTCCTTCACTTGGTTCTTCCAGGTCTCCAGTAGCTCTGGGCTGAAATTGGGAAGGCCAGGACGAGTGTAGTTCAGCTGTACAGAAAAGAACATTTTTCCTGAGTGGTACTAAAGTTTAACTTAATGCAATAAAGACCCTGCAAATATGTTTGTTATTCTATTTGGACTTATGTATACATGCAGTCAATAATTATTTACCACTGTTCATTGCAAAAGTGTTCATATTATTTTAAGTTTTTTAGGTTAAATTCACAAACCTTAATCTATTTACAGGTATTTTATGTGGTCTGCCCAAACAATATAGTCCATGGTGTGTATATATGCATCAAGCCACCCTGAGTATATACTTTTTAGAAGATTTTAGGGTATGTTTCTAAAAGCTTTGCAGATCTCATTCTCATTCTTTTTATCAAAATACCTTAAGATCAGTCAGACTGTATTGAGAGTGTCTGTGAACATCAATTTTTAAGTCTTGCTACAGATTCTCAAATGGATTTAATAATGCTAATATGCTTTAAGATAGACCATAACATTGGCACTCTGGGTGTATGTTTACGTTTCTTGTCCTACTGAAAGATGATCCCAACATGTTTTCTTCCAGAGTTGTGGGGATGATGTGCTCCCTTCCCTGATTAATGCTCTCCTTGACTAGTCTGTCAGTTTAGGTGGAACTGCCATGTCTTGGAAAGTTACTGTACTAAAGGAAATGTTAAAAGCTAAAAATATTGTTTTATAACCTCATTCTGCTTTAAGCTTCTCCACACCTTTATGCTTTACCTCTCTGTTGTGTTTCTTTGTCTTCATGATGTTTGTTCACTAATGTCCTCTAATAAACCTCCAAAACCTTCACAGAACAGCTGTGTGCATACTGAGAATAAATTACATACAGGCAGACTCTGTTGAGTTGACTATATATATTGTCAATAGCTTACACCTAATTTTATTTGGTGGTATCAGAGTTAAGGGGCATGAATATCACTGTATGCCACATCTTTCTGATTATTACTCGAAAAACAAAAAAACCCTGTAACCCTGTGGGTCTGTCACATGAAATCCAATTAAAATACATTGAAGTTTGTTGTCGTGACATGACAAAATGTGAAAAGTTTTAATCGATATGAATATTCAAGCCAGCACTGTATGTAATGTATCTCACCCTCTTGCTGTCAGGCACCAGGTCATCCTTGATGCGTCGCTTGGTGCCCCAGTCTTTGGCTAGCTCATCCTCTGCTATCTCCTGCAGGTGAAACACTGCCACCTGAGCAGACTGCCGCCTCACTCGGCCGCTGGGGGTCCTTTCAAAGTCTTCCCCCTGACTCTTAATTTGTGCTGCTTTCTCTTTGCTTTGTTTTCTCTCCTCTTCCTTTTCCAAGTCCTTCTCTTTAGGCTGGCTGGATGGGGCTTTCTCCTGCCAGTCTTTCCTCTCGGGCGGATTTTGCTCTTTTTTCTTCCCTACTGATGGAGAGTCCTCAGAGATCCCCTGAAAAACAGTGAAGGGACTTAATGAGTTCATATTGGGAGAAATTCTTGATGTTCTGACAAACAGAAAATTTCATCATAACTTTAAACACTTTAAATACTCCTGTCTAAGATGCACTTACCCTTTCCTTGCCTGTATTGTTGTTGGAGTCAGTGACGTTGTTTTTGTAGTTATTGGTGTTTGTCGCTGTCATGATGGTGGTGATGGTCGGCTGGTGCTCAGTGCGTATGTGATAGTCTCTGCCTGCCTTGGAGCGGTAGCTCTTCCCACAGTGCTGGCACAGAAAGACAGGCTTCTCATCGTCAGAAAACTCTCTTCCACAACGCTGCTGGTGATACTGGTAGCCCATCAGACTGGAAAAGTGGGCTGAACAACCCTGTGTATATACATATGTGTGTGTGCATGTGTGAGAGTATATGCGTGTTTGTGCACAAAAGGTTTGTAAGATGGAGTGACAACAATGACAAGAGATGAGATAGGATGAACATTTAGCAACAAGCCAGGAACGCAGAAAATCTCTATGTTAAAAGGAACAGTACTGCTGGATTTAGTCAATGTTTTCTAGTTGATGTTAGAAAGGTGTTAATTTTTCTGTGTGCAAACATGTTACAGCAAAACATCAATCAATCAATCAATTTTTCAGATCTTTTTCTCAGACAACCTTTCACCTTTAGCAGTCTAGAGTTAGAAACAGGAACCGAGTGATGAAGAGGTTTGGGCAACATATCAAAAATAAAAGTAGAGGAAGTTCAAATCATTGTTCTAACACATTTTTCATTTCAAAATGTCATACTTTCTAGGGCACAATGGAAGGGCAGATATTTCTACAGAAGTTGGGCTGTCAATGTGCAAGCTGGACAATCCACAAACTTGCCATGGATGGATGGTGCAAAAGTATTCCCTCGGGCTATTTCACATCTTCTCAAGTTACAACCACAAACTTCAATGTATTTTATTAGAATCAACACAAAAGATGCATAATTCTAAGGAGAAAGGAAACCAATACATGATTTTCTTTCTTATTTTTTTTTTTTACAAATAAAAATATAAAAATGACATGAGTCATTTTACAACACCTTGTAGAATGACAATTCTTTGAGATGTTCAAATATATCTCAATAGATAGTTCCCACATGATGTTTCATTTCCTACATCCGGGTGCTTCGTTGCCATTTTGATAGGACGAAAGTAGCTTTCTACTTCACTGACGTATGAAAACTGCAATGGTTGGATATTGTTGGATTCAAAGGTATAAAAACAATAAAGATAAAAAAGTAAAGAGACGTTTTCATTATATCCCGTGAAGGTGAGCAAACTTTGCTACTAAGCTTCAAGCTTCAACAAGCGTGGCTGGCTAATATCTAGAGGAAACAAACAGTCATCTAATACTGCATGGATTTGCTCTGATCACTTAGCGGTAATGATATTTTAAAATGTTTTTAAAAATAGACAAAACTGTGACGCTGTTCGTCAGTCAATAGTGCATTGAACAAATTGCTGTAAAAGATGTACTTTGTAGACAAACCTGCACACTTGTGATAGATCCATTTGCACAAAGTATGAACTGTAACTATAAAATGTGTATGTGCAAATGTACATATACACATTTGTTCTTGCTGCAACATCTGCGCTTGGACAAAAAAAAAAATCTAAATTACTTTAAGATTTGCTGCTGCATTAATTGCCCGTGCAATTACTGCTTATGTGACTATATTTACAGTCACACAATGTTAATAGACAGTACTTGCGTCATGCATAACAGGTAGTATAGAAGGGGGCTGTAGATGACACATTCTCATTGATACTCAGGCCTCGATCTTGTTATAAATGCTTTTTTGCCGTTTCTTGTGCTTACACTTACAATGTGCGCAATAGAAAGAGCCTTTTGGGAAACGGATCAACTTTATTGACTTAAAACCAACCACACATATGGATCATTCTTATCCTTGCAGCCGATCACACCATCATCCTCTTCATTGTATGGCTGTCGGCAAACACAAACAACTTGACTATTTTCATAAGATGTGCTATTGCTAGACACTGAACACCGAAGGGCAGAAAAAGCCTTAAAAAAAATAATTTAAGCCTTGGTAATCCTGCTCGTAATGCTATTGCTATATAACGCTGCTTACTAGTATTGTACGGTATTGTACGGTATTATAATTGTTCTTGGTGCAGCCGCTTTAATGAACGCAACCGTCTCTCTATCACTCTGGATTTACTGCAGACGTCTCCGCTCTGCTCCACTGTGCACTTCACTGTCAATGGTAGGAAAATGTGACAAGGTAGCACAGATCGTCAGAACACTGGTGGAATGGAGCCGTTCCTGACCACCCTGATTTAGAGCACGGACATCAGTGCGTCAGAAACTGCCAGCAGACTTCCAAGTCAAAGCCGACAGTTTCTGTACGTTTGTTAAAAAGCAACTGAACACAACGTCTCACCGGAACCTTTCATCAACATGGATGAGGTCCCCCTTACATTAGGCAATTTCTAAATAAATGCAACTTATACCCTGGAGCGTCTTATAGTCCGGAAAACACGGTGCTATTTTTCATGGTGGTTTTTCACATAAAATTACAATAAAATACTTTGAAGTTTGTGGTTCTGCTGTGACAGAATTGCTAAAGTTAAAGGGGGCTGAATACTTTTGCAAGGCAATGTATGGATGAAAGGATGGATAGATGAGTAAAACTGATATTATGTGTGGCCTGAAAGACATCCATCCATCCATCCATCCATCCATCGTCTTTACACGCTTGTTCTTCCAGGGTCGCAGGTTGGCTTGTGCCTATCTCTAGCAGTCCTGGAACATCCTGGACAGGTTGCCAGTCCATCACAGGGATACAGAAGACAAACAACCATGTAAAAACACAGTCATGCAGGGAAGACAGTCTAGAAAGAAAAATATTTTTCCACACTCTTATTTCCTTGTTCCATTGTTATTTTGATATGAAAAATATTTAAACTACTTTCTAGAGTTTTTCAGACTGGGAAGGAGCCTTTAAAATGAAAGTGATACATGCGAAGAGTCTGAGAGTAAGAAAGACACCAAATCCAAACCGGCAAATGTAGAGAGAAATACGGAATGTAACACAGCAAAATAGACAAAAATGTGAATGACAGATGCAAGAAAGAAATAATAATGTATGATAAAAGGCAGGAAAGAGACAAGGCCATGGAAAGAAATAGAGAGGAGAATACCTCACTAGGACACTTGATTCGTCCCATCTGTTTGAGAACTCGCCGCAGCCGTTCTCTCTCTTCGTGCTCGTTGCCCGTCTGGCCTTCGCTCCCTGAGGGCTGAGGGGGAACAAACACACCGTCGAATAAGCTTGTTCCACCACAACACCACCCACTTCCTCACATCATACTAACACTGTAAAAGAAAACATGTTTTCCATCTCATTTGTTCACACTGTGGCAGGATCATTGAATAATTTCATGGTGAGGTTGTTACTCAAGGCATGTTTATGACAACTGTCAAACTCATGTTTTCACTTGAATGTTGCCTGGTGCCAAACACAGCCAAGACCAGAACAACAGATGGTAAGGCTGCCAGATAGAAAAAAAGAAGTGTGGGGCACTGCAAAGAATCTGGACCTACTGAGTAATCCCAGGGGGTAAACTTAACGTGTTCACTCAAGTGTAAACGCACCAAGAGATGAACGGCATGCAACTCTGCAGCAGCTAAAAGGTAAAAGTAAAGAGGAGATGCCCTTTTAGCTCAACAATAATGGTTACCTGCAGGCTGTGGCTGCGATTTACACTGACAGAGTAAAAAAGGATGAGTCTACATCAACATGCATTATTAATTTCTCTAATATATGTAGAAAAAAATACGAGTGAGAACAACCGGGAGAGACAAAGAATTATTTGTTTGTCCTGTATGTGTCTGCGTTGCCCTGTGATGGACAAGTGACCTTTCCAGGGTGTAGCCCACCTATCATACAGAGTATGTAAATAAGTTGTTTAAATAAGCTAGCCCATGTACAAACACTTAAACACAACAGAGCAAAGGTCCCTGCAAACTACAAGCTATGCAAAAATCAAACTACAGCTACAGTGGTATGCTACTACAATAAATTAACAGAAAAATAGGGAAAGAATAAGTTAACTAAGGCAAATATTTATAAAACAACCACATCAATATTAAATACTTATAAATAAAACAGCGAAAAGAATCGCTGCACATAAAAGAAGAAGTTCAAGTTAAGGTCTGAAAGATTGACAAGACATTAAAAAAAGATGCTTCGACAAATCAAAGCCACCATTTCAATGACGCTAATTTAGCAAACACTGCTGTGGTGGTACAATGTTCTTCTTTGCCCTAATGCCTGAATAAATATGATCTGTGGAAATACCAACTTGATCTGAATTTTTACCATAACGTTCAGCATCAGAAGTTTATAAATGAACTACCTCAACTCATGTAGTAACAAACAAAACGTGATACACATTTTTTGACATAAATAATTTAAAATTAGAGGCAATCGCAGTGGCTAAAGTGGGTAGAATAAATGTCTTGCAATCAGAAAGGTACATGTTCAATCCCAGCTTTCCACATCTTCAGTCAGCAGCTACTCTGAGATTTGGGTACTAACACACAAGTGACAAAACTAAATCAGAAATACTGAGATCTTTTATAGTTTCAATTACTATTTATGATCTCACCTGTAAAATATGCTCTGCATAGTTATTTTCCTGAGATAATTCACCTCCTTATATCTCTGAGGATCTTACATATCTAACACACTGATGTCATCTCCACTGTCCAACTGTAAGAATGGTACAAGTCCCTCTTGAAGATAAATGGTTGATTTGCATAGTTTAACTTTGCTGATGCAAATGGATCATTACTCCAAAACTGCCAAGCATGACACACTTCCTAAATATACATGTACGAGCACATGTACCAGCTCCTTTGAGCCGAGGTCCCCACCACCAACCTGACATGCGTTTGGGCTTGTAAGCCTCAAGGTTTACTGCCTGTAGAGTCGTTAATTTTTTATGGTACCTTTACAAATAAGCAGCTTTGAATTATTTAACAAACTTCATTGCAGTGTCATTGCTCTAATGCAAGAGCAGGCATAATAGTATCTTAATGAAGCACTTTGTTGACAGGCTTAAGACAGGTCCAGAAAGAAATATGAGCAATAAAACAAAAATGACATTTTATGATTTCCTATGAAATCTTAAGGAGTTAAAAACATAGAGATGTATTTTACTGAATGGATAGATATTTAAACATGATACATCACTTGATAGCCCCAGTGAATGAGACGCACATCAACAAAAGTAAAAGTTAGACCAGCTTCCAAACAGCTAAAGGTTTCTGGTGTGGTTTTAAGCTGTCCAGCACAGTACATATATGTGACAAAGGTGAACCAATAGCTCTCATAACACCCAAAGCATTTCCATTAGGCTGAGGTTGAGATTGATGCAAAAAAAGTTTAACTTAAAAAACAACAACATGTACCTTGGTGCTGTGTTCTGCCATGGTGTGGTAGTTGAGGCCAGCTTTGGACCGGAACTGTTTCTGGCACTGCTGGCACTTTAGGGCATCCTGGAGCTGCAGAGGGTGAGGACCAAACAAAGAATCGCTGGCATTTACATGAAACAAAACTAATTTTGGCTTTGCACTAAACTGAACTGAACATCGAGCTGGTAAATTCTAATAAAAAAAAAAATAAATAAAAAAAAAAAACAAATAAACAAAAAAAAAAACCCTGAACTTTAAGATAAAAAAACCAAAAATTAGTATGTTACATCCAAAAACTAGTAGACATTTCTCCACAGGCTGATTTTATTTTTATAACCATCTAGAATACAGCTGTCACTGTAAAAAAAAAAAAAAAAAAACTCCAGACTGCGCTCAGATGGACTCTCACTATAGTGTCATAAAAGCTCAAATTAGGCACTGAAAAGGCATATTTGGTCTATCAAAACAAAAACATCAAAACAAACATAAAATTTGAAAATTTTAGTAAGGTCTGCATATGCCCTAATACGGCTTTGAAGGATGGCAGATTTGGACTACAGACAGTATAGTTAAACACCGATCCCCGGGGGAGGGGGTGTCACTATAACACTGTTGATAATAAAGACCCGCACCTGAAGAACATTATTGTATTTCAGGATCCTATTCACACAAAGTAGAGCTGAAACGTGTTTTAGTGGATTAAACAGTGACCTAGTTAATGTGTTTATTCATCGTAATGTTGTACTACATAACATCACAGAATATGAGGAGAGTAATTACAGGTTAGTATGAAAGTCTCATGGCCTTATAAATCTGAGAAAAGATACAATGGTTTCACAGTATGAATATCATGCTATTTTCACACAAATTTAACACAAAAAAATGTTTAACAGCTAATAATGTCACTGTTGTGATTAATTAGTAGGGCTATAGGCTCCAGTCCCCAAGCAGAACTTAGCCTTTTAACAGACATGCTTATTGTCGTTTGGCAGCTGTAGTAAAAGATGACTGGCCCTGTTTTAGTTTCCATACTCTGAGTATCTGTGCATTTCACACCCCCAAAAAATTCCAGCTGAGTTTGTCTTTCTTGTGAGCCAAGGAAATGTTTAGTAGCCTTCTTTTAGTCAGCTGACTGGCAGAGTGCAGCAACAGTAAGAGAAGGGGGGAGGGATGAATTACTAAATGTTTCATACTGCCGGGGAGAACTGTGGTCTCTCTGGCACCTATTTTAGCATCTCTTTAAAATAACTTTAAGCTGTAAGAAACACTAGAACAGGTTATGAAACTGTCTTCAAATCTATCTTCTAGTCTCAGAAATTGCTTGAATTTGAATTCATTTTTAGGGTTCCCTGTGTGGTAGACAGGAATGCCACTTGCTTACCTTCTGGCAGATCTCCATGTGTTTCTTCAAACCATGGATTGTTTTCCTGGTGACAATGGAGCAAGTCGGGCACACCACTTCACCTCGCTCTGAGATTGTTCGCTGCCACTGAGTGTCAGAAACACCACCTGATCAACAAACAGGAAGGCTTTGTTAAGTGCATGAAAAACATTACAGATTAAAGTCGCTTTATTGTTTTATGTTTTTCTCACTTTAAATGAATACATCTACACGATCTGTTTAAAAATTTTCTCAGAACCAGTGACTTGATGCACATTGAAGAAAAAGTAGAAAGTAAGACAAAATAATTCAATTTCTCAAATGAAAGAAAAAGTTTTTACACCCCCGTATAAATGTAACAACAGGCTTCCTAGACTGGGTAATTTTAAAAGAAGCCCTGTTATAGACTAGCGACCTTTCTCCTATGTTACTCGTTTCTTACATAATAATGTCTTGAGTCTGGTTGAGCCACATCTCCATCCTGAGGAGGATGAAGCAGTAACAGAAAATTCATGAATGAACAAAGATTTCAGAGTAGAAGCTTTTTAAAATCTCCCAAAATATGTGGTATTACTCAAATTAATAATAATAAAAAAAAAAGTAAAAATCTAATAAATACCCACTTTTAAAATGCCATAGCTTCATAAAAAGACTCTATGGAGGGTGCAATTCAACAAAATCATTGGGAAGCAAATTGATTAAAATCAGATCAGATTAATTTATAAACTATGGGTTATGACAATCTATCTGAGCAAATTATTGCCAAAAACCCTTTTTTGTCATATGGATTTTGTCTATATTCAGGATAATTTACTGTATTTTCACATATTTCATGTATTTTCACATTTTTACGTTCATTAAAACTAATCTTATATTTTTATTTATTTAAAGATTTTATTAGATCTGATCTAGGATCTAGGTTCTCACCCGAGGTTCCCGTCACTGGCTCTTTCTTGGAGGTCTGAGAAGATACAGGTCTTCTCTGAGGCTCATCACTGAACCCACAACCCTCTGGTCTCTTTACACGGCCTGCCTTCAGCTTCTCTTCTACCTTAGTCATGCCTGAAACACACAGAAAATATGACGATGGTTGTAATCAATTTGGCCAAAAAACTGTTAAAAAAAGGAGAAAGAATCTGACATTGAAACGAAAATTATGGTCAATGATTAACAAGATACCAAAGAGTGAAAGTTTATTGACCATAACATAGAGTAAGAGTGCAATTAACTGTTAATATAAATTACTCTGACAGAAATAGTGCCTTGAAAAAGTTTTCATACCCCTTGAACTTTTGCACATTAAATCCAGTAACTTCCATTCTTTTTTTTTTTTTTTTTTTTTTTTTTTTTTTTTTTTTTTTTTTTTTTATGACTGACCAACACACAGTAGTTTATTATTGTGAAGTAATAGGAAAATGTTACATTTTCCTTTTCCTGTCCTGCTGGAAGGTGAACTGCTGTCCCACGGTCAAAGCGGTTGCAGTACCTTACATGTTTTATTTTAGGATTGCAAAGTATTTAGCTCCATATATCATCCTATCAACCTGACCAGCTTCCCTGTCCCTGCTGAAGAAAAGCATCCTCCAGCACATAATCATGTCACCACCATGTCTTATTGTGGAGAAGGTGTGTTCAGGATGATGCGCATTGCTAGTTTTCCACAACACATAATGCCATGCATGTAGGTCAAAATGTTTAATATTGGTCTCGTCTCATCAGAGCACATGCTTCCACGTTTTCTAGGTATCCCCTACAAAGCTTCCCTACTAGGACTTTTAAGGGTTTTCTTTTAACAATGGCATTCTTCCTGCCTCTTCCATAAACGCTAGATTTGTGGAACATATGACTCTCCCTCCTAAGCTGAGGCTCTCTATAGCTCTAGCTATCTCCAGAGCTAACATAGGGCTCTTGGTTGCATTTCTGATTAATGCTCTCCTTGCCTGTCAGTATAGATGGATGGCCATGTCTTGGTAGGTTTGAAGGTGCGCAACACCCTCCCTGTTTTTGAATGATGGTTTAAACAGTACTCAATTAAATGTTAGGGTACTGTTTTATAATCTAACCCCATTTACATTTCTTCACAATGTTCATTCTTAGTTCTCTGCTGTGTTCCTTGGTCTTTATGATGTTGTAAATTAAAACTGTTTATCAATTAGATTACAGCTCAAGCAATTGGTTGGGTTGGATGTTATTTAGTCATATCAGAGTAAAGGGGCTTGAATAAAAATGTACACCCCACTTTTCACATTTTTATTTGTAAAAAAAAATTTAAAGTGGCAGTATTGTGTAAAATTGGCTTTTTTGAAGCTTTCATGTTATAATGTTATTTCCTCATCAAAAACATACCTGGAGTGTTGCCTTGATTCTTTCATGCATGTTAGAGAAATCCTTTAATCTCCCGTGGCAGGCACTCAGCTGTGCAAAACGCTTGGTGGGACCGAGCACCGCCTTTGAGGACGAAGCGTCTCCTCGGAGCTGCAGTTTCTAAGCTTCCGCCTCACAGAACACCCCTCCCCCCGCGACTTACCAAATCAGCTCCTTTCGACTAGCCAACAGGAATTAGCAAACATGTGGTGGAATTGTGCATCTGCTGAGCTCATTATAGGAGCTACTTCTCAGTGCAACGCTAGTAAAAATGTTGTTAAAGGGTCAGTTGTTGTGAAGACTTCCTGAAGGCAGTTTCAGGAAGGACTTTCTTAAAGAGACAAAGGCCCAACTTCAAGGCATTAAATTACAAAGTCAAATTTCTTTTAAGTTATATTTGATATATACAGCATTTTTATAACAACTGAAGGTAACATAGTCACTTGATTGTGCCATAAAATGATTCTATGTGGTTAGAAAACACAAAATACTGGCCCTTTAAAGGATGTATCATCTTGTTCTATAAATGATGCATTACTTTGCCTTGGTCAGTCAGATAAAATACCAATAAATTTAACTGAAGTTTGTGGTTATATTGAAGCAAAATATGAAATATTTCTAAGCTTATGAATACTTTTACAAGGCACTGCATACATATCCATGAGAGGCAGCCTGAAAGAGAGCAACCAGTCTTGCAAAACGGCAGATGAATTGTTTGACATGTGATGAGAAGTGCTTTACAGCCTGAATATGCTACATGAGTCACTGAATATTTCCAGCATATCAATGAGACAAAGACAGAAGGAGGTTGGTAAAGCTGTGCATGTGACTCACTGTTTCATTTAGCCAGAAATGAAGCATCTCAGCAGTTGCCACATTAACGCTGTTAAAAGACTAGCTCCATTGATCAGTAGCAATAGGGAGCATTCACAATGACATAACCCATCACACAATCCAATGCAATTCCCTTGAATAGGGCCTGAAATCAACTCTGCAGGGACACAGTGGTATATTAGTTCTCCTTAGAATTGTATAATTAAATAAAACATCAAATAATTCCTGAGGTCTTCTGTAATCAATGCTGATTCTGCCTACACAGACAATCTGTTTATCATCCCTATAATCACAGTGACATGGTAATTAAAAATAGTAGAGGAGTGCAAATTTCTATCAGAAAGGCTGGATTATCTGCAACAGCAGGTGCTTACCTTTCAGTCCAAATGTCCCGGATATAGACGGCTGTTCTCCTGTGAATTTCTTAGGAGTTTTCTGCTTCCGTCCTGGATCATTTAAAAAAGAAGAAACACAAAGGAACTGTCATTGTATCATTAAAGACAAAGCATTCACGACAAACATTAAGTACATCACAAAATTTTGCTGCAATCTTACTGTGCCTCATTCGCTCTGGATCTTCGTCTGGATAAGAAGAGGGAAGACTTCCGCCCTCACTTTCACTCCCTCCTGCGTCAGATGATGTGCTTTGAGCCTGTGGCTGAGGCTGAACTGTGTGCGATGGGTGAATCTGCTGTGAAGCTGAGACCTGACTGTGCCCTTTTCTCTCGCTCTTCAGGTGGGCCAGTTCTCCGTTCTGAGACGGTGTGGACACCTCATAAGTTTTTTTCACCTTAAAGAACACCGGTGAGGGGGGGCTGTTCTCCATGGGCCTGAATTCACAGACAGAGGGGACAGATTTAGGCATTTAAACATTTTTAACAATGTCTGGCTAGTGACTGTGGGCTGGAAATTGAACCTTCAGTCACCTTTTCTTGATGTTGGACTTGACAGGAATCTTAAGAAGCTGCTCTTCCTTGGCTTCCTTGCTAACTCTGTCTGGGTGGTTCCACAGCTTGTGTTTCTCCAGCCGTACTTTTGTGGCAAAAGCTGCCTCACAGTAGGGACAGCCATGACTCAGCTTCTCGGCTACAGTGGGCTGAATAAAGATATAAAGAGAGGGGATCTAGTGTAAGCTCTCCCCCTACACATTATCCAATATCAGTGGGTGGTTATTATTTAAAGCTGTTAGGTGACTTATAAATCATTACAGAACAAAAAACATGAATTGTATTTCTAAATCTCAATACTCATAAGAAACAAATGAGCGTCTTGAATCTTTAAATCCTTTTTCTTGGAAGAATCCAAGCAGAAATAGTCATGTAGCAGGAAAAGCAGAGGCTTGTGACTCACCCCTTGGCAGCGTTGATAGTGGTACTTGACGCCATAGATGCTGGGAAATTCTAACCAACAGCCTGAACATGGACATTTAACCCTGGAGCGGCGCTTGAACTCTTCCTTCCATTGTATTATCAAATGGGCCTGCGCAGAGATGATGACAAAAGAGTGAGAACCTGCAAGTTGTTTTTCACTGAACTGGTTTATTTTGCAGACATTAACAAGCAACTGTCTACTGTGCATGGATAATAAAGCCCAGAAAACACACCCAGTCATGTCAAAGAGAGATACTCACAGGAATGCTCCTAAGCTCCTGACCTTCAGTTTTAGGCCGACCTTTTCTCTTCCCATCTGCTTGCTCATCACACATTAAACCTGGCAAAATGAGAACAAAATGTCTTTTGAATAAAAATGACAACACTACTTCACACTTAATAACAGCTTGCAAATTGTAATGACAGAATTTTGTGAAATGTTCGGCTCCACATGCCATTTCCAGTAACTTTTAGTTCTAACAAAATTGCTGATTCACACTCGAACTCAACATGTTCATTAATACTTAAAAAATACTCTAGAGGTTGAGCTAAGCAGTTGAAATAAACAGGGACATAAGTAGATCCCCAAGGATGGACATTTTAACCTTTTATTTTTCACAAGACTCATGCAGCGTCCCCTCCAGTAATTTAAGGTAGACTTTCAACAGAATAACCTTATTTTATTACAGACCAATAGCTCAAGACCTTGAGATGATAAGCTTGGTAGAGTTCTGATTTTAAGGAGCAGACTGCTCACAAATATACACAGTTGAATTGTTTTGATGACCAGTTGAAGTTTTAATTAAACTGTGAAATGAATGTGAATAAGTAAAAAAATTAGAATATGTGTTCCGATGAGGCTTGCTTATCAGATTAAAAGTATCTTTTGAAAAGGTATTAAAGGTATGAAACATACTTTTCATTAACACCACATTTCTGAATTAAAAATGTGTTTTTTAATTGGTCTGATTTAATATTCTAATTTTCAATGCTGTGTTTTCATTAGCAGTTAGTGTAAAATCATAATTAACAAATAAATGCTTGAAAATGTCAGTTTGTGTCTAATTACTCTATTTAATGTCTTTAACTTAGTGATTTGAGTTACTGAAATGAATGAAATTTTTAAAAATATTCCAGTTTATTTGATATAACTGTGAACTGCCCAAAATTAATTTCAAAACAATTGCTTTTCCCCCTCGAAACACAAATTGGACAGAAACCTACATGAGGAAGTGCATCTCCACACATACAGAATCTGATATCATGGAGATTCCCACAAAAAAACAAATGCACTGACTTACATGTGTGCATACACAGAGCTAAATGGAAGTGGCGGGAATCACATGTCTGTCTCTCTGGTGCATGTTCATGTGTAAGCATGTGTGTTTTTACATGAGTGTGTGAAAGTGAAAGCTGTGTGAGCAAAGGATATAAATTGCAGGAGCTTGAGTGAACCTCTGACACAGCAGACTCAGACTGACTGCCTCAGCTCGCTCTGTTCTCTCTGTTTCTCCCTTCTTTCATCTCTTATATTGCTGCTTTCCTCTTTTCTCACCACAAGACTAAGTTTCTCTCTATTCTCTCTCTGCTCTTGCTCATCTTTCTCGATGGTTCCGCTATCTCATTACTGCTCTCTTCTCTCCCACAATTAAACCCCCACACTCTCTGCCACACTGCTACCTGAGCGAACTGGCTAAGAAAGATGAAGAATGTGCTCTGTATAAGAATATATGTATGAGTAAAAAGGTGAGAAAAGAGGGAGAAGAGAATAAAGAGGACGTTGAGGAGAGAGAAGGGAATTTCACAGAAGGATGATTCTGACTAAACATAATGCTGAATGACAGAAGTGCATGTAACTCTACTCTAAAGAATGTGTCTTTATATATGCTCTAAACCCTGCTACATCGACACTGCAAGACCAAAGCAGCCACACAAAATACTGATATAGTTCTCGCCATGTGGAATGCTTTGGTTTTCTTTGGAAATGAGTTTCATTCCTCCTGTGTTCTGGGATATTTACATTGTTTCATGCAAACTCATTGACAGACACAGGATGCAGCACACTGTGCATGCACCTGGTCTTGACCATGTGTGCAACATAAAATAGGATCAGTCTACAAAAAAGAGGCTCTAATATTGTTCCTCCCACATTGTTTATATCTTCAGATATCAGTTGGAAGAACATAGCTGGCAAGTTAATACATTTCAGCCCCCCAAAATGTATAATAAGTCATTTTTAAAATTAACATTTAAATCTTCTTAAAATGAAAAATGTTTCATTTTTGTTTGCTTTTATTTCACATTAACAGAAAGTGGGATCACAAAGACCCAGTGACATTTACTAAATTTAAGATTTGGGTACATAATCTTGGTGTAAAATTAGCAAAATACAATGGCTTTTTTAAAGAGTCACTCCTAATCAGAGATCATAAAAATAAATAAAATATTTTGTTGAAAAAGAAAATCAGAAATTTAGAAATGTATGCTTTTCTTTTTTAAAAAAGAAAACATTGACACCATTTTTATGTTTCATATCTACAATGATCTACAGATCCCTCCTCTACAAAAATCTAAATCAATTATTTGTTTCATTAAAATACTGCATGTTCAATATATTGGAGAACACATAGAAAAAGAAAAAAAATGATTAAAAAAAAAAAAAAAATCACAAAATTATTTTTGTATATTTAACTGAAAAAAGTGGCCTGTAAGTACTTTGAATTAGGCACATTTGACCCAAAAAATTGGATACCACTGATGTAAGTCATGATAAAGTGCCAAGCAAAAGTGTTTATATTCCTTAAACTTTTTTGCAATTCATATTGTTTTATTCAAAACTTTAATGCATTTCATTTGGATTCTATGTGACAGACCAACACTAAAGAGAGTGGAAAAAAAAAACAATAAAACTGTTTTTTTTTTTTACAAACAAAAATCAAAAAAGGTGGGCTTACAGCAGTATTCATTACTCTGATACCCATGAATTCTGTGTAATGTTAAATGAGTATAAATTCAGCTGTTCTATGAAGGTGTGTCAGAGGGTTGTTTTATAGCAATAGTGAACAAATATAGCAAGCAGCTTAAGATAAAATAGTGAAGTTTAATACAGGATTAGGTTATAAAACAATAAGCTTAAGACATCTCACAAAGCCCTTTTTCAGTCTTCATTTGAAAATAGAGAACATTTGGCACAACTGCAAACCTCACAAGACATGGCTGTCCATCTGAACTGACAGAGAGATAATCAATAAGAGACGCAATCAAAAGATTCATGGTAGAGCTGGTTGATAAAACAATAGTAATATATCATGAAATAAGTTTTCCTCCATAGACATATGAGAAAGTGCTGATACAGACCTTCAATATAAAGAAAAGATGAATAGCCAATGATAATACACTGAACAAAAATATAAATATAAACTTGTTTTTGCTCCCATTTTTCATGAGCTGAATTCAAAGATCTAAAACATTTTCTATATACACAAAACAACTATTTCTCTCAAATATTGTTCACAAATCTATCCAAATCTGTGATAGTGAGCACTTCTCCTTTGCAGAGTTAATCCATCCCACCTCGCAGGTGTTGCATATCAAGATGCTGATTAGACAGCATGATTATTGCACGGGTAAGCCTTAGGCTGACCACAATAAAAGACCACTGTGAAATGTGCTGTTTTATCACACAGCACAAAGCCACAGATGTTGAAGTTTTGAGGGAGCGTACAACTGGCATACTGACTGCAGGGGCAGGGATGTCGACCAGAGCTGCTGACCATGAATTGAATATTCATTCCTGTACCATAAGCCATCTATAAAGGCGTTTCAGAGAATTTGGCATTACATCCAACCAGCCTCACTATCATAGACCATGTGTAACCACAACAGCCCAGGACCTCCACATCCAACATGTTCACCTCCAAGATCATCTGAGACCAGCCACCCGGACAGCTGCTGAAACAATCAGCTTGCACAACCAAAGAATGTCTGAACAGACTGTCAGAAACCGTCTCAGGGTAGCTCATCTACATGCTCGTCATCCTCATCGGGGTCTCGACCTACTCCAGTTCGTCATCGTAACCAACTTGAGTGAGCAAATGCTCACATTCGATGACGTCTGGCACACTGGAGAGGTGTTCAACCTGAACAACTCTATGCCAAGGAGATGTGTTGCACTGTGTGAGGTAAATGGTGGTCACACCAGATGCTGACTGTTTTTCAGACCCCCCCCCCCCAAATAAAGCAAAACAGCACATTTCACAGTGGTCTTTTATTGTGGCCAGTCTAAGGCTCACCAGTACAATAATCATGCTGTCTAATCAGCATCTTGATAGGCCACACCTGTGAGGTGGGATGGATTATCTCTGCAAAGGAGAAGTGCTTACCATCATAGATTTAGACAGATTTGTGAACAATATTTGAAAGAAAAGATTATTTTGTATATATAGAAAATGTTTTAGATCTTTGAGTTCAGCTCATGAAAAATGGGAGCAAAAACAAAAGTGTTGCGTTTATATTTTTGTTGAACGTAAGAGTTGAGCCGCGCTGTACCAATCATGTGGCCGATTGGTTCAGTTAGGTTGATGTAGACAGGCAGATGTGCTAACGGCTAATGTTTGTACAGCTGCAGCCTCTTACTTTAGGTAACAGTGTTCTGAAAGATGAAAAGATGGAAGACACAGCGAACAACATCATTGACAAGAAGGACCCAAACATTTCAGTCACGTGGTCATATTTTGGCTATTTGAACTCAGATAAAAAAGACAAAGTAGCGTGCACTGCAATTCATGTGGAGCGCAGTGAGGCAGTACTCCCCTAACTGGATTTTTTTTTTCTGATCAAAGACAATGTCTATTTTATATATTTAATTTCTGTCTTTGAAAGCTGTTGGAAGTTTGAATTGAGGATACAAAGAATTTATTTAATTTTTCCAAGAATAGACTATGTCTTATTGTTTAGATTTCTTTCCTGAAAGCTGCTTAAATTTCCATTGAGGATACAGACAATTGTTTTGGGGGGTTTTTTTGTCTTTTTAAATTTCTTTTTGCATTGCTTATTTTTTTAAAAGCAATATTTAAAATGAGCTATACAACGGAGAGATTTTGAGAATTTATCAAAATAACCTTCTGATATCTTCAAATCTCACTTAATGGTTCCAAAGAAAATTTAAAATTGACAAAAAGTTATTTGTTTTATATTGTGATATATATCAATATCATCTGATATGAAAAAATTTACCATGATGGGATTTTTTTTCCATATTGCCCAGCCCTAATTCATGGTAGCTCTGGAGGAGTTCCAGTGACAGACGGATCAGGAGGGGAAAATCAGATGGACACTCCACAAATCTGGCCTTTAAAGACGAGTGGCAAGAAGAAAGTCAATTTTTGAAAAAAACAAAAACATAAGAAATCAAGTTTGTGGAAAACTAACACTGTACATCATCCTAAACACGAAGGCCCCTGTGAAACATGGTACTAACAGCATCATGCTGAAGAGATGCTTTTCTTCAGCAGAGACAGGAAAGCTGGTAGGAGTGCATTGGAAAACTGGTGGATAAAACCGATTAGATGCTGCAATAGATTTGAGACTGAGACAGAACTGTACCTTCCAGCAGAACAATGACCCCCAACGTCAGTCAAAACTCATGCAGAATGGTTTATATCAAAGCACATCCATGTACTAGGACAACTACTAGTTGTGAACGCCACAAATTTGGCCTTTATGGAGGAGTGGCAAAAAAGCTATTATTGTATCAAACCTATAAGAAGTCTCAGCAAACGTGTTCTGGCCAGATAAGGCCAAAATGGAACTTTCTGACCTAGAACCAAAATGCTAAAACATCACCCTGAAAACACAATCTTCACAATCAGAAATGATGGTGGTGGGTTCATTTGGGGAGACAAGGAAGCAGGTCAGTAGTTATGGGAGTTGATAGGAAGAAAGAAGAAGAAAGAAGAATTGGCAAAATTGTCAGTTCTACAAGTGTGAAACACAGTGAGACATACCAAAAACATTTGCAGCTGTAATAGAAGTGAAAGGCTGTTCTACACAGTATTATCTCAGGGGGAGTTGAACAGAAACGCAGATCACACTTTTTAAAAATGTTACTTGTTGAAATGTCGAAACCCATGAATCGTTTGTCTTCCTCTTCACAATGCTTCACAACTTTATGCTGATCAATCACATAACATCCCAATTAGACACATTGTAGTTTGTCCTTGTAATAATGCGACAAATTGTGAAAAAGTTCAACGGGTATGACAACTTTTGCAAGACACAGTCCATGTAAGGATCACACAGTAAACCTTCAACACCTCCACTTTCCTTCTTCATCTCTGCTTTTCTCACTCAGACACAGACAAAAACCTTTGAAAAGGTTTGTGTTTAATCTCTTTGCAGACCCACAACATTAAGTTAGTCAGAAAATAACTTAAGCTCGAGTAAAATAGAATGAGAAGCAGCACAACATTGCTGGCTTGAAATTTCAAATACTTCATGACAAATGTGTAAACACAAACATAAAGCACACAGTGCTGTACCATCAAGCACACAAACCCATTACCAGTGTGTGTTTGCGTGTGTGCGTGGAGGGGGGGGGGGCGTCAATGCATTGATATGAGTGTATTAATATTCTCCAGGCACCAGACCATTTCTCTATTAGCTGGGTAGCAGCTGGAGAGGTGATGCACTTGGCAAAGCTGCTCTTTTGCTGGGAATGAAATTGAGCTTGCATTCTAATTCTTGTCCTAGAAAATAAAGGCCTTAAAAAAACAGCATAATTAATGAATTTTGCTCTTGGGAAAGATATGATCTTGTTGCTATGGGAATAACATCCACTTGTCTTGCCACAATTAGAGGTCTCTTTCGTGAAAGCAAAACAATCTGACTCAAATTTAGTGCACTGCACTACAATACAAACAATGAAAGCCTGTTCTACACATGTCCTGACAAGAATTATGGTTATACATAAAATATAAAATGGTAAACTCTTCTCTTTTGGGTTATCTTTGTAAATAAATTACAATCTTTAAACAGAAGTTGAAAGTTTGGAGCACACTGGTGCTTTAATGTTCCAGCAATCACGTGCATTGTTTTGGTCTGAAACAAAGCAGGCCCATTGTGTCAAACCCGAACCCCGGTTCTCATGCACAGGCCACGGGGATAAAACAGCTGTTTTGCTAATGTCAGAGTGTGATTCGCTCCCAGCTGCCTACAACTGTTGCTCCACACTGCTTAACACTTGAAGGCGTGCAAGAAGAGAAAAGAAAAGTGGAGAGGACAAGAGTCAGGACACAGGAGTCCTGGCAGCTGTCTAATGATCTCAAATAACCTCTGCGTTCTCCTAGCTACGCCTGCAACTGCTCTCCCTTAGTGCAAGCGTTCACACATTACCCACAAGCACACACGCATACACACAACAGCATGCACGTACAGAACAGCCATTTGTTTTCCTTGACAAACACTTACACAGAAGCCTTTGTCTGTGTCTGCACAGTGGGCTTCAGACCTACTGTAGTTATAAACAAACATTCACCACTAACACATGCTTTGTGGAATGAGGGCATAGTGTCACTACTTCCTCAATCTAAACAGACAAAAGGTGAAGAAACCAGTTACACCTGGGCTCAAAACACAATACTCACACTAAGACTTTGCTGCAGACAATGTGGTTTTGTTTAAAAAAAAAAAGTTGTCACATCTCCTGTTTCATATGCACTCATTTTTTACTACTTCCTACGTCCGCACATGCTGTATCATTTTTGCATGTATTCTCATTTCCTCCATCTCTCTCACTCCATCACAGACACACTCAGCACATTTTTTCCCCTTTTCCATATACGCACCTCCTTTCGAAGACGTCCCCATATTCCCTCCCAGTCAGACCTGCTTCCAGAGAGTGAGTAAGACAGAGAAGTGAGGTGGAGCAACACCAGAAGACACTGACTTACTGAAAAGAAAACCAGACTCTGTCAGTGTGACTGGCTCTCAGACTCATACTGTCTTTGTCTTACTGCCCTCCCTCTCTCTTTCTTTTCTGTCCCTCTGTAGCTGTGCCTAAGCTAACCACTTCCACATTTGTTCGCATACACACATAAACAGGTTTCAACTAAATTGTTTTATTTCAGGAATGCATGATCTAACCCTGTCTAACTGCTGGAACTATCAAATCTTCTCTTTGGTGGAATTATCATCTAATTCGAATGTTTAAAGCAGCACTAGGACAGAAAAAAGGTTTTCAAATGAACTCAACAATACAGAAATTACTTTAATTAATATATACAATGTGTTTTTCTATAAATCAACAACAATCAGGATGCTCTGACAAATCAACATTTAATTTTAAGCCTTAGATCTTAATGGTGTGCTGATCTTTGCACACAGGGGACTAAAGAAACCTGCTGCCCCAATAGGTCAAAGGAATTATGGCATTAATAAACCTTATGTTACATAATAACTCGTTAATTGTAATATATCCTATAGTTTTTTTGTTGTTTTTTTTTTTTACCTCCGTAACACAAAACAGAAGATGTTTGAATTAACTTAGACCTTGTGTCATCCGTCTGCTTTGCGTCAGCTGGTCTCTCTCAACACTGTGAGAAATTAAGCTCAGTAAAAGCTTAGTCACCATCTGACACAATATATTGTGAACTAATGAAATCATAAAACACCATAAATTCTTGCTTATCAACCTAACAAACTGTGTGCTTGTAAAACAGGACACTAAGGAGGAAGAGGAGGACAACATATTTTAAAACAAAGACAGTGAAATTGCAGAGACAAGTGTATGCTCTATATGAGGTTTCGACACATTTTACATGTCTAAAGTTTAAACTTCTCCAGACTCAAATTTCTAGAGTTCCCGATCCATTTGCATTTTACTATTATTACAAAAGTTTGCACTGACTATTACGGTGTATGGCTTTACATGTGGAAGCTGGGTCAAGGAATGATGAATGGATATGTGGACGGATGGACTGACAAAGATGGCTGGATAGATGGATTTGTTCTTCACACTTCAATCAAACATTCCTACAACAGATCCACAGTGCATATGCTGCAATGACATTCACATTAGACTGTACAGCCCACCCTCACTGAGGTAAAAAGCTGCTTCCCCACACCAATGTTGTATCACATAACAATTAGAAAGCCAAAAGAACAATAGGAGGTGTAAATTATACGAGAGGGAGATGCACCTGAAAGTTTCACTACCTGTTTAAGCTTTCTGAATATTAAGTGTTAAGCTTGCCTTAGTTTAATTTACAATGTAAATAACTATTATTTCCAGGGAAAGCATGATCTTCTGTTTAGCTATTCATTAGTATAAGCAGCTCATGTGCAAATGACAGTATGCATGTAAAAAACAACCTCTACTGTATTAGACATTTGCTCAGAGTGTACATCCTTCAGTTGATTTGTAGGTTTGCACTCTCATGTTTCACAGTTTGAAACTGACTCAGAGTGGGAGATCCTCTGACCACATATCTTTAAAATTAGTAGCTAGCGTGAGAAAGCAACTGTCCAAATGAAAAACTACTTTCAGGGCGCTCAGTGACTGAAACCACTGTATAACGACTCATTCCTTATAAGAAGCCATGACTGCCAGTTTAATACTACCACGAAAACCACACATTACACAGCCTGTTCAAAGGGAAAGGGACGGGCTTAAGACTTCTAAAGTGCAATCTGGATACTTACAAAACGTATATTGATCTTACAGCTGTTTTCTTCATGCTTTTGCAGAACTAATGTTAAGTAATGGATTTAAAGACTTCCAATCACAGCTGCTCCAGCTGGTTGGTCACATATGTGTAATTTGAAGGGAAAGATGAAAATAAAGAAGGAGCTGAGCTGACCACAGAACAAGCTAAATCTCTCCAAATGTATGCTCTGCCAGCTGTTCATGGTGGGGTTTTTAAGCATTGCATTGCATATACATAAATATAAATATGACCCATGTTTATGCAAAAGGCTATACAGTCCCGGTACATGAAAGCCAGACAGACACTTCCTGACCCAGATGGTTGCTGCACCCTCCTTATGAAAAATGACTCACCGACTTATATTCTTCTTACCAATCTGTCTGTGATCCTTTTCACCACCCAAAACGTCACAAATATATGTAGGACAACAAGCAATAGATGAAGAGATAAAGGGAGGAATCCATTTGTCCACCCAGAATGGGACAGTAGAAGTCAGAGGAAGTGTGAGTATATAGAGAGAAAAGACGGGAGACTGATGGAAATAAACGTAAATGTGCTGTTTCTGCAAATTACAGCCGTGGGCCAGAAATGAGGGTCCTGCAGGCAGAATGGTCTCATTCGACTCATTTTAGAACAATGATGTTAGCACACATGGGCATTAGGCTGAGGTACTTAAAATACCAAAGGTATGATTTGCAGTGCTAACAAAACCCATATATTTGAGATTATGTACTACAGAGATGTGTTATGCGAAGCCTCACCTGAGGTCATTGTCTTTAAAAGAAACAAGCTGCTAAACAGAAAAATGAATGAATAAGATTTGTGCAGCACATGGTGCTATTTTCTGCACACTGAATATACACTAATCTGGCAGATCTTTATGAGCTAACAGTATGTTTCTCCTTCTTCTTTTGTAAAAACAGCCCTGACCAGTCAAGACATGGATACCACTCATCTCCTGAAGGTGTGCTGTGTTATCGGGTGTCAAGATGTTAACAGCAGATCCTTCAAGTTTTGCAAGGTGGGGACTCAATGGATTTATTTGTCTAACACATCCCATATATGCTTGACTATTCCAGATCTTTGTATTTTCTCTGTATTTCTGTAAACCAGACCTTCTGGGAAAATACTTTTCCCATACATAAGCAACTACAAATGTTTGTTGAGAGCCGGACCATTGGCTTGTAATTTTCCACAATTATATTTGATGATAAACTGTATGCTTATGTTTTATCATCTTCTGGCAACAGAGGCAGATGAAGAGATAAAGGGAGGAATCCATTGCTACTGATTATTTAATATAACCCATCATACTGAAGCTTTATATAACATAACTTTTTTTTGTGCCCAAATGTATATCTTGGACAAAAACACTCATTTAAAGACTGCCATAGAAATAATATGTTTTGAAATATCTTTCCATTTTTCAATTAATATGATTAAGGATCTTTTAATTAATGAGTTTCTATGATTAGTATTAGGATGTTTTTTTTTTTTATATAATTATTGCATTGTCCAATATTATTGAACAATGATATTGGGCACCTGTATATAGTCCATGTTTTTTTATCCATAACCCTTTTTACAGAGTTTTATATTTTTTATGATTGTTGTGTCTACTTTCCTTGCTTTTCAAGGAGCTTTTGGAAACTGACCACTGCTGATATGTGTATGATTCACCCCAAAAACTTAATATACATATTGAAGTTTGTCCAAGTGAGAGTCTGTTTGAAACACCAACCTTGTGAAACCTCACCCTTTTAAGTGCTCATTGGTCAGGCACTCTATGTGTAAATGTGTGATTATTTGCTTTGAATTTCCTTTCTATTTTGCACCATTTCTATCTATATACAAACAGTTTTATGTTTTAGGATGACCCTGATTAAGCCCACAAGCCTAAATGTGTTAGTCTGTTAAAGAGTTGTTTTTCCAATGTGTTAATTACATTATTGTGGAGTGTGCAACATTTTTGGTCACTGCACTCTCAAGGATTTCTGAATAAAAACACCAGAAGAGTTTATGGACAATGTTTCAGAGGCCGCAATGAGAAAAAACAATGTTTGCCCTATTTGGGAGTTCAAGTCTTGACTTCAGGTCTTACAGGAAAACCTTTGCAGGGTCTGAAGAAACTGAGTTACTGCTATGCAAAATAACAAACAACAGAAACACTTTAAAATAGTAGCGAATATACCAAAAACACTAAAAGGTGATTAGTCGCTCATTAGAGCAGTAGCTGAAATAAAAATAGAACTACCAAAGTGGTTACAGTGGCATATTTTTCCTAAAGAATAAAGAAAAAAAAAAAAAAAAGGTTGAAATGTGAGCTTTTCAACTGCATCTTATCTGAGTGGTTCAGATGGGTCATTATGAGGAACAGGCTTAGTTAATAAGACTAGTCTGACAGGAAAAGCTAGTGGTGGCTAATCCTGAGTGGGAAGCGCCAAGTGTCAAAATACCTGCATTTAACTGCAATCACACGAAGCTGCATTAAAATAATCACTCCCAAAATGACTGATGGTGAACATGGCAAATAAAATAGGAAATTTAAGGAGAATTAATATTGAGCATAAACAGTAATTAAAGAAACAAGGAAACTGCGAGCTTAAAGCCTTCGAGAGGCATAAGGTACAGACTGAACCTTAGATGTTGATGGAATATTTGCATTGCGGTTAAGAAGAAATTAACCGTAAAAATTATATAAACAGACAACTGCTGTAAATCACCAAAGAGATATTGCTCACCAGCTTTTGTCAAATATATACTCTAACTCTATCTTTTTTAAATTTTGTTTTAATTTTAAAGTGTTCTCAATGAGTTTGTGAGTGAAAGTTTAAATATAAAAAAAAATCCATTTGAATAAAATACCAAACCAGTGATTTGGTAATATTCTGCAGCAGATAAGTGGGCAAATCAATATGAATTACTGAGTCATACCACTTTTGCAATGAAGCCTTGGTTGATGAGTCTAAAAAAGTTTTATTTGATATTTCTTAAACTGGGTAACACAGTGAATTCTATGTAAATTGTTTTTGCACAACATCCTGTCTTCTGTGTTTGCAGGTGTAAAAACACACCTTTGAGCAGGGAACATTATCACATATTACTTGAGAGTGTTTTAGTTGCAGGTTGGAAAACAGTGGGACTTGTTATTTGTTTTTGTGTTCGCTACAATTAGCAATAAAAGCTCAAAACAGCATATTTCTCTCCGTTTTAGGTGTTCAAACATTGAAGGAACATGTTTTCAAATAGATATTTTTACAGCACTTTTTGTGCCACTGGTTTATTGAGATGCAAACACTTGCAACAGAGATGGTAACTAATAGTTTATAATGACATCTTACTACTTACTACATTTTGTAGGTGTGCAGCCAACTTAGATACTAAACTCGGGATTCCTCTGACTGTCTGAGTTGGAATACCGACTTCAAGGGGTGTTCCTGGTGTTTTCTTGACTGGGAACTCTGAAAATCTGACTCTCAAGTACAAAGAAAATGCAGCAGCAAGCTTAAAGGAGTTAGAATTGTTTGCTTTAGGTCTTACCTGATTAAAAAGTGGTATTAAAATGAATGCTTTAATATTTTAAATAATATCTTCTATATCCGATGTTTTCTTTGAAAGACAGCATGCAGAGCTGTCTTTCTTAAATGTATACCTCACAAAAACATTTTTTCACTCCTTTTAAATGGTCTAGTGTTCTTTAATTGAGAATGACTGTAATTTTGCAGAGGTTGACCTAGAACTTGTAGTTCCATAGAGCATTTTAAAGACCAGATTTACTTGAATCTAATCAAAAAAAATAATAACATCAGGATCAAACACAATATCAAAGGAAACATAAAACAACAAAGAAAAATGTCTCAAAGTCAACCCCAAGGACCACATCCTCCCATGTGTTCTGTCTAGTGTGGCAAGATTAAAGCCTAATCACAACACTTTAGGAACACATGCAAACTGATCTGCACTTATCTTCATGTTTCAAAGCACAAACAGTTTCAGGAAACCCCAAGTACTATGAAGAATGGTTTAGACAGTTTGTTTTGTATTACTGCATTGAGCAAAATTTTATTCTGTGAAATTCATCAATGAAGAAAAGGCAAGGAATGAAAAAGTAAACATAATTACGGTCGTCTTGTTCGTTGCCTCAATTTAAGCCAAATCAGTTGAGTGAAACAGTGTTGCTGATAGGAATGGTGTGTTACACCAATTGTCAACAGGTGGAACATATATTACACTTTTCTTGTCACATAGACCATTCAAAGTGCTTTTTCCACACAAATATTAACACCAAAATGGATACCAGCAGACTACTTTGGGTACAATGTCTTGCACTTCAGTATATAGTGGGCCAGAATCCAACTTAGAACCCTTTAACTGCCAAACTACTCTTCACTCAACTCCACAGCCGTCACCGCCACTGTTGCACTTTATTCTGCAGGAGCTTCAGTCATGGTCTATTTACCCTTAAGCTTAGCTCCCACTGGATCACATATAGCATATTCTGTTTACAACTGGAGAAAATTTGTTTCACTAATCAGAGAATAAAAAGTAGATTCAATAAATTATCAAAACCCTTTATATTTATTTTTTCAAAACTCAACAGTCACTTTTTCCTGGGTAGTATCTCCCCTACTGTTTGTTTTTTTTTTTTTTATTATTTTTTTATTTGATTATTTGTTTTATCATTGATACCTATATTTATTTAGTATTATTTTCTGGAATACTTTTTTATAGTTGCTTCTCTGTATCATCATGGGATTTTTCTTCCTTTGACCCAGATTTTCAGTTTTTGGTTTGTTTTTTTCACTTGGAAAATATTCATGGTCGGTATTTTGCATTTTTGGAATGGGTGATATGGGTTTGACAGGTTTTTCATGATAGTTTGTGGTATTTTTTTGGATGATGATAAAAGTGATGATAAAATGCATTTAAAAACTTTGTAAATAACATTGGAAAGCTTAGGTTAAATCGGAAAAGATGAATTTTTCAAATCAAAAACAAGAAAAAAGCTTGCACATACTGATATGCACCACTAAATACGATGATTTAATTGCAGTAGTGTCCCTGGGAAGCTGTGCATGCAAGTCAGAGCAAATCAACTGTAGGAAAAGAAAGCGGAACATATGCACAAACTGTAGAGTATGAAGTTACCTGAAAAAGTCCCATAAAAACCTGGACCAATTCATCACCTGTAAAATCATTACTAAAACAGACACACACATGCACATTCCTGATCATGATCTGCAGCGTTACTCATTACAGAAGTAGACTTGTCTAACTTCTAGTTTTACTGCAAAGAGAAAATTAAGAGACAGCCACCAACTTTTCACTGATGGATCTATAAACGTATCTTTATTGAGTAATAAAGAACAGGGGAAATCTATAAAACATGACACTTTGAGAGCTTGCTTGTAAGAAGCTGCCGTTTAAACTGACTCGCTGTCTTCCACCAAAATAAACACAACATGAAACCACAAGACCCGCACATTAGCAGGAAGCAATATGAGACTAGAGAGCATGTTCTGAATCGGTGCCAGTGATCAGATCAGGCAGATAACTGCAAAACGATAAAAAAGGGATTTTTATAAAGACTTAAATATGTTTTTTGTTTCTTACGTTTTCTGCACTCTGGGTTTTATCTTGGTGAATGAGGTTTGTATTGACGCCCATAAAAAGCAAGCACAACTGTACACATGCAGGCCCCCGCATAGACATGAAAATACAGCCTGGGGATTTTACTAATAACAAACACAATGAAGCACCTCTGTGTCTGGAAAAAGGAGGCTATTTTGCAGCAACCAAAACAACTGGGTCATATTAGCACAGACCCAGCTTTCCAAGCCTGCCTGATGCTATTACCAAAGTCATGAGGATCTGCTGGTTATTGAATTGAAAAACCATTCCCTAGTCTCGCTTTCTCCTTCCAAAATATTCCATCTCCATCCAGATGGCTTGGGGTTTCAATCATGTCAGTGCTTGGCAATACTTGTTTGTTTGGCTTTTTCACTGTAAGCCAGTCCCAGGAAAAAATGTTGTAGTTTCCAGGCCCTTTTTTAGTGAGAGGGATAGAGTTACATAGAGACTGGAACCAATGATTCTTAATAAAATATAAGTCATTCAAGAAAAGCTGTAGGGACCTATTAGAAATATGGCATGGTAATCAAATCTTTTGGAAACAACACAGAAGTTCTCAACAGTTAACCTGGAATGATAAATCTTCAGGAGATAAAAACAGAAAACCAAGATACAGAGTGCCTTGCAAAAGAATTCATACCCCTATTAGCATTTTCACATTTAGCCACATTATAGGGACAAAATTTAATGCATTTCTTTGTGGTTTTATGTGATAGATAAACACAGGTGGAGTTATAAGAAGAAAGCCATTGTTCAAAGGAAGCAAAAAGAACTCCTATTTGTAGGTTTCCACAAGCTATGCAGAAGAAACACAGCAAGCATATAAAATATAGTACCCTGGTCAGATGAAGCCAAAACTAAACTTTGTGGCCTTACATACAAAATATTATGTGGAAGACAATTAACACCACAACATAAACACGCTATCTCCATAGTGACAAATGTAGATGGAAGAATTATGCCACCTACATTTGTGGCATAATGATGCCATGGCAGAGTTGATAGGAACTTGGACAATTGTAAATACAGGGCAATTTTGGAAGAAAACTTGACTTGACTTCGTCAGAGGTTCAACTTCCAGCAGAATCTGACAACCTCTGCCTGTCTATTCCTCTTATATCATGTTCTTTAGGTTAAATGGAAGTAGCCAGGCTTCAGGTACTGGCTGGGAATACCAGGGTCTAATGTTTCCAGCCTATTTAAACTTGTTTGTTACTGACATCCTTAGCTACTTTTACTTGTCCCACGCAGCAAGAAGCCCAGGGTTTATGGCTTGTGGTAATGGTTTGGGTTTGGTTTAGTCTGACTTGTTATATTTGGGTATTTTAATTTACACCATTTAACATGTGGGATTCACTCTTTCATAAACATCCATACCCTATATATGTGGGCGTTCATCATATCGTTTATTTTAATTGTGAAAAATATTTTACCATGATAAGAATTCTGCTTAGTCGTGATGATGATAAATTCAAATTGATGATGTTTGGAAACTCCAGAAAGTGACACTTCTGTCAGGATTGTTATTTTTACTGTTTTCTCCACTGTTTGTTCGATGAGAGCATCAATAAATATCAATAAATTCACAAATATGAATAAATGCAGTTAATTTGTCCAGCTTAGTGTTAAAAATCATACTTTTTTTTATCTAACTGGTCTCCTGAAGAAGTCAAGTGTATCAGTATAGCACATTTCAGCAACAAGGCAGTTCAAAGTGCTTCACATGATAAAAACATAACATAAAAACAAACAAAAAAACCCATTACATTACAGTGGGTAAATAAGGAGAAGTAACTAAATGTTGCAATCCAGACTAGAAATAATCAATGTTCCACTTATTATTAATCAAAGGCAACTCTAAACAGGTGAGTTTTTAGCCTTAATTTAAAGGTACTCAATGTTTCACCTGTTTTGCAGTTTTCTGGAAGTTTGATCCATAATAGTGGAGCATAGAAACTGTTTGCTGCTTCTCCATGTTTGGTTCTGGTTCTGGGGATGTAGACTAGACGACAACCAGAAGACCTGAGTGGTCTGAAAGGTTGATACAATGACAACAAATCTTTAATGTATTTTGGTGCTAAGCCATTAAGTAATTTATAAACTATAACAAAAGTATTTTATTTAAAGTCTATTCTCTGAGCTACAGGGAGCCAGTGTAAGGATCTTAGAACTGGGGTGATGTGCTCTATCTTCCTGGTCTTAGTGAGAACACGAGCAGCAGCGTTCTGGATCAGAAGCAGATGTCTGATGACTTTTTAAGCAGACCTGTGAAGACACTGTTGCAATAATCAATTTGATTAAAGATAAACGCATGGATGAATCAAGATCTTGTTGAGACATCAGTCCTTTAATCCTAAAAATGTTCCTCAATTGATAGAAGACCAACTTTGTAATCGTCTTTTTGTGTCTCTGAAGGTTCCAGTCTGAGTCCATCACTACACCCAAATTTTCAGGCCTGATCACTAGTATAATAGCTGAAGCTGCGTGCTGACTCTAGATCGTTCCTCTTTCGGTCCAAAGGTAATAACTTCAGTTTTGTTTCTATTCAGCTAAAGAAAGTTATGGCACATCCATGCATTGATTTGTTCTAAGCATCTGTTCAGTGCTTGGATGGATTCAGAGTCACCTGGTGACATCGTAACGTAGAGCTGTGTATCATCTCCATAGTTATAGTAACTAATTTTATTACTTGCTAAAATCAGAACTTGTGGGAGCATGTAGAAATTAAATAAGAGGGTCCCCAAGATGGAACCTTGGGGTACTTGATGTGTGATTTTTGTCAGCTCCGATGACAAGTTACCTATTGACACAAAGAACAAGTCCCTGTTCTTTAGGTAAGACTTGAACCAGTCAAGTACTGGACTAGAAGTGTATTTAAAAATGGGAATTTGCGTTTATGGGTCTTTGATTGCTATGCCATGCAGTCACAGCCATACCTAAAAACTTAAAAAAAGAGTGAAAAGAAGTAATAAATATGCTTTTTTACTGTCATTTTTATGACAATAGTACCACAAAATATCATGATAAAATTTTAAATCAACACCATCCACCTCTAATATCCTATACCATCGATTTACCGATGCTAGCCACCCAAACCTTAATTATTTTAGGTTTATTAGTTTTGAGTAAAATTAAGTTACATTTATAAAACTCATTTAATTAGCTGCTGAAATCTGTTTTTTGCCATTAGCTTATATGGACTTATATGAACATTTCAATTCAGAGGCACTCTGAGGCACTGACAGGCCATGAGCTATTTTACAAGGAAGAATTGGCAAAAATCACAATCTGCATATGTGCAAAGATGTACATACCTCAAAAAACATTCAGCTTTAATTGCAGCAGAGTGGGTTCTTAATGGAACTAAATCAGGAGGACTGAATACAAAAATACAAGCCACACTTTCCAGATATTTATGTGTTGAAAACACTGAAAACCATATAGAATTTGTTTCGTTATTTAGTGTTGGTCTATCATATAAACTCCTTCCTAGGGTGTAATACCACATAAAAATCTGTAGGGGTATGAATGCTTTTGCATAGCACTGTATGCACAAATTTCAAATACATTTAAAATATGTGTTAGTATGTCGTGTTGGAGATCAGTAGTGGAGCAGACTCTCCATTCCTCATCCCCAAATGAATTCATCTGGGTATTGAGCCACTACTAACCTGGTTTATACCAACAAAAGTTTAATTCTCATTAATTGTATTTAAAGAGTAACATTGGTATATCACTCACTATGCTTGTTGTTTTCAGGGCCTGACGTGCTTCTAACAAACTCCTGGGGATGTCCGTGCTTGGGTGCTTGGCCCCTTGGCAAGCCTGGTGAGGACAGCTTCCCAAGCCTGGGTCCACTGGAGCTCTCCATGCCTACAATGGTAGATGATGGGGTTAAAGCCTTTCTGCTGTTCATTAATCTTCTCCCAATGTTTGTAAGAACATTATTAGCACTCCATTACATCAATAGTCTGTGAAGATGTTCTCTCCTTGTTCTATAATGCAGAATCTCCATTCTGGTCATTGGTACTGCTGGACTGAAGGTTATATGAGTGGAGGCACACACATCATCTGCCGTAGTAATGAGGGTGTGACCTTCCATGTTTCATTTCAAAATCAATAATCTGACTTGCACACTAACTTCATGCTCTGCCCATTAGACAAAAGGTAAGTCAAAGAAAGGACAGAGATAAGAACTGCTGCTCTGCTTGCTGACTAGCTTATGAAAAACCAACGAAGCATCTGCATATTAGGTCACCTGGTCAGCAGCAAAGTTTTATGCTTTCAGTTCTTTGTTATCATTATTTCCTGCTGAATCTCATTTCATAGTTAATGAATCCTACAATAAAGTGTTCCACCTACTGTATATATGAAATGTACTGTTTCTGAAATTACAATGAATAAGTCTGCAAATTAATAACTATGGTAAGTAGCAGCAATTAGAATCCAACATGCTTTCACTCACTCCGCATTCATGTTACTTTTATAAATTATGACACCAGACAATACGACACCCAGTGAGAGCCGATCAGTTTCTATTTTCATGCCATGCTATGCAGTATATGCATATTATGGGTTACTGATTGATGTATCCTAGAAATAATTTACTTTCATTTTGTTTAAAGATATTCTAACATGCATAGCCAAGGCTCTGCAGGACACAAGCTGTTGAAATGCACATAAGCACAAACTGGAACTAGAGTGCATGAAGTCATACCATAATATGGTATGAGTGTGGGGTGTTAGATCACCCAAGACAAGAACTTTCTGAAACTAACAGATGTGGGTGGAAAAAAACAAATGAGTAATTGTGAGACTTTATAATCACAAAAACGGTAAAAAAAATGAACAGAAAAATCTGATCTTAAGCTTGCAGAGTACTTTGCAAATAGTTAAACACAGACCTTTGTCATAAAATGGTACATAACTAAAGTATACAAGCACTCAAATTAGAAGGTAGCTTGCTTAAAGTTTCAAAATACACCATTCTCAGTGCAAGAAATACTTTGTGAATGTTCTGAGTTTGTGTGAATTTTCTCCCACTGTTTAGTGCTGACAAAGTATTAAAATATATGCAAATCTATAACTGCGTTCTTAATAGTCTCTTAATATACTTGCCATTTTTTCAGTTAAACAAGTTAACGGCCAAATAGTTTCAGTTCTACCTAACAGTTGAGTAGCTACCTCTTTAATAAAATATCAATTTATTGAAAATATTTTAAGTTTAAATTGTCATTTGTACAATAACTGGTTAATAAAGTTGTTAAACAACTGCATAGCACCCTCCACAATTATTAGGATCCCTGGTAAAGATGTGTAAAAGGCCTTAAAACAAAGGAATCTTTTGTTGCAGTAGCATAATCTCATAATGAAACTTTTGGAGAATACAACCATTAATTTAAGTACATTTATTCAGTAAGCAAAAAATTCCCCAGTAAAGAAATATTTGTTTTTACAAAACTAATTGTTCTCCAATTAGTGGTACCACTAACTCCTGTAAAATAAATGTTAATGAAGCATGAAAGCATGTATTCAGTGTACACCTTTTAAAAAAAAATAAATAAAATAAAATATATATATATATATATATATTTATATATATATATATATATATATATAAATATATATATATATATATATATATATATATATATATATATATATATATATATATATATATCTGAGTACCTAGAAAATTTTAAGTAATTCACAACTTTGTTTCTTTTGGGTATAAAAAAGATGTAAAAGAAAAACCCACTCTTCAAAATGGGAAATATGTCAGAACATGCCACTAAAGTAAGGCAGATAAGTATTGAACTTTTAAGTTACAAACTGGTAAAAAGAATATAGCTACTCCCCTAAATTTCAGTACCATATCTACAACGAGAGCAATAATTTATAAACTGGAACTCTGACAAATATAGTTTGGTGAGGACCCAAGTTTATCTTGCCACCTCGTGGCAAGTGAAGAGGATGGGTAGGGAGGTAGAAAAAATTTAGAGGGTCATTTATTGAAGTAAAAAACATCTATCCTTGAGATGGAACTGAAAAGACATAGAAAGGTTACTGATATCAAGGTATACAAAGATTTTAAACCGAAGCAGTTTCAAAACTGCTACAATTTTGCATCATACTGTTTTTATGGTTTAAAGTCATTTTATTTAGATGTCAAAGAAAGTGCCAGAGCGACTGGCTATATGGAGCCCCCCCACTTCCTGTTGCTACGCACTGCTGGTCAGGTATCTGAAAGAAGGCCATTACAATTTTTCCCTTGATTACAAGAAAGACATTTAGCTTTTTGGAAATATTTCAAGCCATGAAAAACACAGTCATGTTGTGGAACATCAGTCTAACAAAGCTAAAGCTGTTTCGACACTACAGCTGGCAAGCCACAAGCAGCATTTCTGTTATGCAGCTGACTGCAAGCTGTCTAACTGAGCAGACAGCACTACTAATTGACCAGCAATATATACTTGTGTAATAATAAAAACCAGAACAGCAACAAAGTGTAACTTTCTGCATAATAAGAACTTAAAAACTACTACAATATTTAGTACGAGTTTCTCCTATATCTTTGGTCAACGTATCAAAATAACATATTACAGATAGGCCTTGGGTTAATGCATCCTTTTCCAAATGTTACCCCCCCCCATCATGTGTTGCCATTTTACCCCTTCCATTTCAAACTGGTAAACAAACAAAATGTGTGGTTAAAGCATTGTGTATCAGTTTATTTTTACTTTTAGTATAGTCCTGAATTATGAAAACAGTGATTGCTCAAATCTTATAAATAATTTTCCTGTATATTATTTTCTGAAAACTTTGTATTAAGCACTGTTTTCATTTTGGGGGGTTCTGATCCCTGTTCAGGCAAATTAATTCTTCAGCAATAAGACAAATTATGGGCCATGTTCAAACCAAAATAACTCGAAATAGCATCCAGCTGGTAAATATTACTTATTGGAGTCCTAAAACTACATTTCCCAACAGTATGGTAAGAGCAGATGAACTACAAAAGTACTAAATGGCAAAGGGCTGGAATGACCAGAACCCTTACAGATAACATTAAAATATATTGTTTTAACAGAGATAGAAACAACTGTTGCTTCTCTGTTTTAAAATAAAACCAGTTAGATATTTTTGTGAAACAAATATTTTTTTACTCCCATATGGTGAGAATCTAATACCAGCCCATGTCTAGAGTTGAATAAAAGGAGAATAAAACATAAATTTTTGGAATTAGCAACAATAATTTGTTTAATGCAATAAGTAACCCCATAAAACATTCATTATATAATTTTAGAATAGCTCCTGCAACAACAGTTCAAGTGGGAAAGATAAAAGCCCGTGACACCTCACACAAACCAACCAGCAAACAAGTATTTCCCACGGCACGTGGTCCACTGCCACAGTGTTTGTCAGCTACAGCCAGGCTGAATTTGAACATCTGAGTAAATAAAAACACTGAAAGTGTTCGACTTTTTCCTCCTTTAGTCCGACCACACCTACCTGAACTATGGGTCAGTCACTCAGCAGCAGGAGCCCTGGGGGGGGGCCCCACCGGGTCACCCACGTGACGGGAGGAGGAGGTCAGGAGACAGGCACCAAAGTGGGCGTTTTTTCCACCAATGTTATGTTACATGGCAATCACACCTGCTTGTACGTCAAGGGCCGCTCAGACAGGAGGCTGTGGGGGCCAAGAAAAGTGGACAGCCGTCGGCCTCGTCTCCTCTGAACACGACGACAAGAAGACGAATCACAATTCCGAGTGTCCATGAAAAGAAATCCAGTGTAGTTTCACCTCATTCCCAGTTTCCAAACGCATTCTCCTCCCTCCTCCTTTCCTGCATTAATATGTACACCACGAGGCACTTCTCCAACCTCCGTCTTCTCCTTAGACCCTCCAGAAATATTAAAAAACAACCAGGGAACACGGCCAGGTCCTCGGCTCCTGGAGGAAAAATATTAGAATACAGAATGGTTTATATAGGCAGTGAAGCAAAATGGCGACTTTATTACGAAGGAGGAGTAAAAAAAAAAAAAATCCCTGCGCTGGCTGTAGCTGAAGGGAGGCACAAAAATATGTTTAGAGCAGTAATTTCGACGGCTGTGAGACAGTCGTTTAGAGTAAAAGAAAACGAAGCAAAGGAAAAGAAGAAGAAACGCCGGATGTTAGTCCAGTCCCCGGCTCCTTACCTCGGGATTATTTCGGCTTTTTTATTCGGATTTTATCTCGGCGGCCGTGTACAGTATTACAGTAGTGTGTGTTGGGTCATGCGCGTATCCACTCCACCTTTGACAGTTGCAGCCACAGTCTTGATGCAACTTGCGAGCTCTCGCGTTATTAATATTATCTATTTCGAAGTGGATAACAACAGTGTGGGGTTGCTCTGGCTGATAAAGTCGCTGCAATATACCCCGGCTCTCGCTGCTCTCTCGACGTAACGGCGCTGGTCCCTGACGAAAAAAAGGGTCAGGGCTTAAATTCCTCATATCAGCCCTCGTTAAGTGTTTGCATCGAGCTGCTGCTAAATATTCGACCAATCTGACCCGCAGCTCGAGTTCAGTCTGAGCAGTCTTTCTAAAAACCAGCTGAATACCAACTACGCCAGAAATTCACTCAATATATGGAGCTGAAGGCAAAAGCATTTCCCTTTGATATCATTAACAGTCTGTGTAATATTTTATTAGATTGCCACATAATTCAAGGTCAACATTCACACATAAGATCTTAATCCTATTTATTTCAAGTAATGTTTATGGGTCTAATGCAATATTTAATCTGTATTAGATGCTCTGTCAGCTGGCTACAGGCTATGTGCACATGGCTTTTCACCCATCTAAAGCGGCTACTAATAAATGTTTCACATATGGTGTGAGCCTACATCTTTCTCATAAAGACAGCTGACTTCATGAATCATTCATGATTTCATTGCCACCTCTCTCTGTTTCCGTACAACAACAGAGGGACTCTCTTACTCTTTGACTGGTGCCAGTCAACATGGACTGATATTCTCCTATTAGTGAAGATGATCTGAAACCATGATGTAATTTATGTAGAAAACCAGCTAAGGTATCGCCTGTGGAGGGCAGCAGAGCTTAATTTTAGTGTTACCAAGTGTATCGCCAAGAGGGTAGGTTGCTATGGGGCTAAAAATGTTAATAAGTAGTGGGAAAATGAAGATGAGATATAAAATATATTAATGATAAGTAAAAAATGAGAGACAAGTTATTTTTGAGTCCTGTGTATAAATAAATGAAAAACGACAAAAAAATGACCAATTATTCTATACCAATAATAGTTCTATTAGAGCAAAAACAATTACAGTCATGAACAAATATAAAAGCATTATTCATGCTTAATCTTGTTGATACTATTGTTTCAAAGTAGGTATTAATTTATTTTATTTCAGATTTTTTGCAATTTTCTAGTACCACCACTTCTGCTGCTATTGCAACTGCGGTTATTAATGATAATAATAATAACAACAATGATGTAATTCTTTTTCTTCTATTATTATTATTATTATTATTATTATTATTATTATTATTATTATTATTATTATTATTGCTGTTGTTTGTGTTATACAAATAACGATGACATTATTTGTTTCCATTTGTCACACTACGTTCAATCAAGTTTTATTAGTATAACTCTCCCACTAGAGGGCAGTACAGTTTAACTAGTTCTCAGAGGAAAAAAGCAAAACAAATACCTGTGACGCATCACTGGAACTTCAAAAATTGTGGTTTGGATTTATAGCTGCATTATATGTCTGTACAGAAAGGTTTGGGATATATCAGTCTTGTTCATAAGTAATATTAAAACCATCAAGTCCATGGTGGTCCTGAGTACAGCTGCCATTTCCAGCTGATCAAGTTAAATATACATCCTGCTTCTTGTTTAATGGGTTCTGATAAATGTCTCACAACTTGACCCGTGAATAATTCTTCAGAGCATGGTATTGTTCTCTGTTCTCATCAGATGAGTAAGCACAAGCATACCTGATGCCTTTTTCTAAACTGGCCACTGATAACTATTGTTTTTTTTTTTTTTTTTTTTTTTTTTTTTTTTTTTTCATTTTAACTTTTCTCATCAAAAGCCACAAAGCACATTAACGTCTTTCTCATATTACTATCCTTTAACACTCTACTTGACAGTTTGGGTGCTCAAGAAAAAAATACAGTTTTGAACTATTTATATCACCAAGAGCCTTCAGTCAAGCAGCTGTTAAAGAAGAGATGGAAGTTGTATGAGTGTTTCACATTCAGTTTCTGTGCTGTCAGAGAGGATTGAGAAGGAAATAGCGATAAACTAGAAAAAGCAAAAAGTCTCAGGATTTGGCTTATTTTAGAGAACAGTCACAAAAGCTTCCATTGAGGAACCATCATTTCCAAATGGCAAATAGAGGAAAACAAAAAGAGAAACATAACACGAAACAAACTCCAATTAACTGAAGCATCCAACCATCTGCTGTGCAGATTTATTCCCCTACCAAGGTTGAGAAGGTCACTGTTCACTGAATCTGTTTATCATACATGTGCCCTGGAACTAACAGGTGAGATGCTTGATGTCTTGCAGTAATTGGATCTATTTGAGTGTGTATGCGTGTTCTGGATGTGTGTGATGGTGTGTCAGCGAGGGACAAAGTCAACATCTGTTTCGGCAACACTTTGCTTTCACAGAGTCAAAGTTGTGACTCATGGACTCCAAATAATGTTTCAGAGCAAATGGAAGATTAAGGCGTATTTCAAATAAATATTCAATAGCTATGCTTAAAATTTATACATCTTGCTTTGGATTTAGTGGCGTTTCTTTACAGAAAAAGTCTTTTAGAAAGAAAATGGAGCAATGTGAAATGGGTAAAATAGGAGCAAGTTTATTTATTCATTAATCATTTCTTATTTGTGAACCCAATGGAACTGTAGTGGTTATAATTGTTATAGTAGTTACAAGAACATTGTTTGGAGAAATCAAAGTGAGGCTTTCAAATCAAAGGACACAGTACCAGCTGTCAAGCATAGTGGTGAAAGAACCATGCAGAGGGTCTGTTTAAGCTGTCACTGGCACTGGTGGATTGGACAAGGTGGGTGGAGTGATGAAAACAGATTACTACCACCAATTTCTTCAACTTAAGCTTTACTCAACAGCTAGAAAATTTCAGCTTGGATACAATTGAGTGTTGAACAAAGCTTTGATCCTAAAGACACAAGAACATAGTTTTGGAACTGGTAAAGCATGGGAGCATAAAGGAGGTGAAATGGACCTTAAACCAAATATTAGTGGAAGTGTATGGATGTAATTCGGCCTTTATATATAATTTTAACTATGTATAGATTAAAGAAAAGCTTTTGAAATTCAAACTTCATGTAAACGTTTCACCTACATTGTATGGTAAGTTAGTTAGCGCTTAGACATAATGTGTATGTGTGTCTTCACCATCGTCTGTGTTTGCTTCTTATAGACTGGCACCCTGTCCAGGGGGAATCCCAACTCGTGGTCCCGTGCTACTGGAAAAAGGCAGGCCTCTGTGGTCCTGGGCTGGATTAAATGAGGTTAGAAGGATGGATCTGAGGGCAGCCACTGATATGAATCACTTCAGTGCTCCAAAACAAACTGTTTCTAAATGTGTTTTCTAAATGTGTCATTCATTAGAAAGAGCTCTCTTGCTGTGTATTTTTGCATGAATAGCAAAAATATCACAGAAATTTCATCTTACATGTATAAATATATAAATATTTTGGGCACACTAATTTATTTAATGGGAAACACTGGAGAGAAAACTAGCAAATACAAATTAAGATGTTCTTATTACTAAACCATCTATTGACTATGCACATTAGTACTTTTAAACTCTTTAGACATTTTAGAAAACAAAGACTTGTTTTAATGTAAGCAATTAACCAGAAAATAATTTGCTTCTCACTGATTTCATTTTGTCTATTGCAAAATTAAAGAAGGGGTTGTGATTATGTATCTAATTTGGGATTATGGTGCACCACTTAACTTTTTCTTTTAAGTTTATGAACTAGTTTTGCTTTTGAGCAATTAAAGAACATTATTTCCCTTGAGAGCAATGCAAACTTTAAATATTCAGTAACAGAAAACAAAGAGATGAAATTACTCCAGCAGAAATATTTGGTGACATGTTTGAAGAACAGGAAGTAGAGGAAGGTCTCTGTACTATAAGAACGAAATCTTTATCACTTGTTTTTAAGGTTCTTTATTTAAAGGTGTTTGTGTGTTTGCGTGTGTGTGTGTGTGTGTGTGTGTGTTGGGGGGAGGAGTATGTAGAACCGACTTTTTTTTTTTTTTTTAACTTTATATCAATCATGTTATAGAGTTATTCCCTCATCAAAAACATACCTGTTCAAAGCAACACTCCAGTGTTGCTTTGATTCTTTCATGCACGTTTGAGAAATCCTTGAATTTCCCATTGCAGCCTTTTCGGAGTGCCTAAACAGTTGCTCTCACAAAGCGCCTTCTATTGCTACAAAGCTCCTGCTCGGAGCTGCAGTCTCCACTCCAGGTTTGCCTCATAAAGCACCCCTCTCCTGTGCCTCCCCCACTCAGCTCCACCAGACTAGCAGCAGTAGCAATTAGCAAAAAATCTGGTGGAGCTGTCAGTCTGCTGAGCTTATCATAAGGACCTTTCAGTAGTGATGGGTCATGCTCAAAACCATTGGTTCTAAGAACTGCAAATCAGCTCTCTCTCTCAGTGGCTCAACCCTGCTTAGGCAGAACTTTGTTTTGATTGGCAGCATGGTGGCATTGTGGCCAATCACAGGTGAGGATATGGGATCATACCATTACGTGAAAACAGAGAGGGGGACAGAAGTGCCAGTCAAGTGGAGAATCTGTCTGTCCCCTTAGTAGTGATGGGAGGTATTGCTTTTTGAAGGGAACCAAATCTGTTCCCTTCAGAGAGCCATTCAAACGATCCATTTTTGAATATGTTAATTTTTCTAAGAACAAGTCATTTTATCCCTAATATAGATTTATATTAATTGCTTTTGGATGTGGAAGTTTACAAAAATTGAATCATCAGTATTAAGTGAAAAAACCACAGTATGCTCTCGTGGAAAAAAAAATGCATATATTTTTATGAAATATTAAATTTCAAAATATAAATGTCAAATACCCATGTAGTTTTTTACAAGTGTTGTGTAAATTATGTGTATTTGTAAATACAAGGAAAATGTAACAAACAGTAGAGGAAAAAAGTGGACATGAATTACTTTGGCAGAAACAAAAATCCTCTTCTGCACCTTTCAATATAACAATTAAGGCAACACACTAACAGTTAACAACACTCAACTATGAACATTACCAAAGAACATCAAGCAAGAAGAAACCAAGAAAAATGGAGCACACCGTGACTGTTCTCATTCTACGGAAGAGGATGAGGGCCACTGAAAAAAAAAAAAAAAAAAAAATTCTGACTTTAATCTCAGAATTCTTACTTCTTTCTCAGAATCGGAAGTCTTTAGGAAAATCTGGTCTTAAAACTTAAAACTCAAAGCTACCTAATAAATTTGGGACAGGCTTTCAGTGTGGATAGAGTGCAGGTTTACAAATCCTATAACAAGGAAGAAACAGTTCGGTGATTATTTTCATATGCTAACAACATAATTGACATACACCGAAGAGTGTTTGGGTATTTATTTAGATTTTGACATAGATTGACACAGAATCAGAATTCTGAGTTTAAAGTCAGAATTCTGAGAAAAAAGTCAGAATTCTTTTGTGGGTTTTTTTAGTGGCCCTAATCCTCTTCCGTATCATCCTCTCTCCTGCTGCATGAAGCCTGCGTCAGTGTCGCAGTCAAGTTGCGCACAATGCCGCCATGATACATGACAAAAACAAACAGTAAGCAATGAGAATGCGCTCTGTTTGCTCATATGTCCAGCCCTTTCCTGTATTTTATTTCTTCACCGATTAAATAAATATAATTTTAGATTAAATAGAATAACAATAGCTACTGTAGTGAGTGGAGAGCATTGTAAGCAAGCAAAGTTGTAAAAAAAACAAAAAAAAAAAAACAAAGAAAGGCTCTCACTAACTGAGACTTGAGTTCTATCGTTCATGGTAAAGAGCCGATCAAAAGAATCAGATCGTTCGTGAACGTCACATCACTACCCCTCAGTCAGTAGACAGTAGTGAGCCATCAATCCATCCAAGCTGAGGCATTTGATTTTTCCGAATGCCAACCTGCACTAAGGACATAGTTTGGTTATGGAGTTTGGTTCTGTTTCTGTTTGATGAAAATATTACACAAAAGTAAGAAGGCTTCGTATAAAAACACTAAATGCAAAAGGATTTATCAACATACAAAACATTTGTATTTGCCAAGTTAACCTAAAATATGAGGCTACAGATGATAATAAATTAGGGAGCTGAAAGAGCCGGATCTTCTTTGGGAGCTGTGCCACGAGAGCCAGCTCTCTGAAAAGAGCTGAACTTCCCATCACTATTGTCAATCCAAGGCTCCCAAGAACAGGAAATGGGATAGTGGAGTAGCATTGTTGTGATGATGTGATGAAGGCTGAGTGTTGAAAACAGCAGGCACTTCCTAAAGAGACAGAGGCCAGTTTCAAGGTGTCAAAGGCAAAGTCAAATTTCTTTTCAATTATGTGTGATATATAGAGCATTTTTATAATTGAAGGAAACATAGTTACTTGATTGTCACTATAAAATGGCACGAACTGCCTGGAAAATACATAATACTGTCCCTTTAAGGAAAATTCAGCATTGACTTTTCATTTTTTCCTTTCTACCTTTTGTCTTCTATTAAAACTTCTGCCTATCTTTAAAACGCTTTTGTTGACATGTGCTAGTTTAAACATCCTTTGGCCTTAGTAAAAACAATAAGTGTAATCGTACAGACAAGATCAACAATTTTTCTCAGTAAGTTTATTCAAAAACAACAGTTGTCATTATGTTCCATACATACATTTATGTTTGAATCTGTAAAGCAGATAAATATGTTATAATGTTATTTTTTCTGCATTTGAAACAGTTCATCAATAATCAGTTAACATAAACCAAAGGTGTTGACATTTACAGTGCATTAGGTCATCTAAAAATAACACTGTGTTTTCTTTCTTTTAACAGTCAGTCACTTTTCCCTGCAGCTCCATGTTAAAGGATGCATGGAAGAATGTTGGATGGACAGGTTTTCTTCACTGGATGTTTGTTTATTATTTTCATTGATGTGACATAAGAACTGTCATTCTACAAAGCTGAGCATTACTGCCTGGAGTTACGTCTGCAGATCTGGCTTCAGTCACTTTGGGAATCTGGTATCTGGCTCGCTGTCATTGTTGGCAGTCTTGCTTTCTGAGCTTTAGAAACTTCAGTGTCATCTCAGCGAAAGACACAGGACAGACTATAACAGAGGGATGTATTTTTTCCCAGTGCCTGCAAGTGACAGATGATGTAGAACGTAAAGTTGCACACACAAATGACTTCCTTTCCCTCAGCAGACCCTCCCAACGCTGTGGAAATGATTTCTTAATTTAGTTACCAGACAGTCCTTTATCATTTGCTTGTAACTATCCAAATTATTGCTTTATCAGGCCTAAGTAGTCAGTGAGCATTGTGTTAACCCCATAAGACCCTTTGATCAGTTCATTAAATCACAAATACACAAATTAAAGTGCAAGTTACTCTACTACACTCAATTATATATAAAGATCCATTTTTTTTCAATGATATACGGTAGAGAAGTCACAATACAAAAAGGATTATTGTGGGAATGACATTCATCTCAAAGTGTTGCAGATTGAAAGTTTCTGTCATCTTACATTAGTAGCTCTGCTTGTTTGAATGTATTCACACCATGAGTCAAGAAATTAACCCAGAATTGCTTGGTATACAAACATGTAAAATAATCATTGGTGTAGTGGTCTTAAAGGGATTGTTTAGATTTTTTTCTATGGAGTTCTGTGGACAGGTAAAGAGCAGTCGATATCTTACCTGCAGGAGATACCTCTATGAGTAACAGGACTTGTTCTGAAATGCATGTTGCAAAACAACAACAACAACAAAAAAATAAAGTTTACGTAAACTGTTGTAAGGTAGTTATTTTCCATTGCTCTATTTTTTTCTCATCAGGCAGTTACTCTTCAAGGCTGTTCAATATGAAGCAGTTAGCTAAACAAGTTTTATATTACTTGTACTTGCCCAAGTACTTCAGTGGAAATAACTATATACCTCTACAGTATGTAAACAAATGCCAGATGAATGAATAGCGCCAAATCAGCGTTACTGTCTATGTTTTTACGTGTCACAAATTGTCATCTGTTAAATGGCCTGTACTTGTGTAGAGTTTCATCTAGTCCAGAAGACTCCAAAGCACTTCACACTACATTCAGTCATTCACATGCTGATAAGCTACACTGTAGCCACAGCTGCCCTGGGGCAGTCTGATATAAGCAAGGCTGCCATGCACCAGCACCACCAAGGTGCCTGACCACCACCAGGCAAGGCGGGTGAAGTGTCTTGCCTAAAGGACACAACGACTGAGATGGAGTGAGGGTTTGAGCCGGCAACCCACCGTTTACAGGACGAATTCCTACCACTGGAGCCCAGGTTTCTGCAGCCATGCTGACTGTGCACTGAGCTGAACAGTAATACTCCCATTCAAAGGGTGGCACTACAGACAAAGACAACGGCAAGACAGCTCACAAGCAGAAGAAGAAAAACAACAACAATGCCTGTTTTTTTTTTTGTTTTTTGTTTTTTTTTTTTTATAGAAATACAGCATAGTGGAACACTGCTGTCTTTTATGTCTGGATAAATATTTTCTCAGAAGCAAGCATTTAAAACTAGAAATTCTGGTGAGAAATTCCTTAATTCTTACTTTTCAGTTCATTTTTTCTTCTTTCTCTTTTGAGTAAACAGTGTAAAAACAACCACACTACTGTCGCCTTGAGACTGTAGTGAAAACCGTTTATCTCTAAGAGGAATGCTTCGTGAACATGAATATGAATACAGAGACTTACCAATTGGTGAGACCCAAGTGGCTCACACTCACAGACACAGAGAGCCATATTAACGCCTTACATTTCTAAAACAGTGCTTAAATGAATCACAAGGACTCTTCAGATCAAGTTTGTTTTAAAATGGCAGGAATTTGCTTTCCAACTAGGCCCATCCTGACCAGCTGTTAGTTTAACTCTCCAGGTAAAACTACCCTCTGGATCTCCAAGCTAAAGTTGTTCAGAGAGCTACTTGCTGCAGACGAGACTAACTGCTCATAACTACTCCACAGAACTATTTAGTTAACTAAATTAAAGCAGATCTCTATGAATCCAATTTTTCATTAGTTTAAGTCAAAATCAGACTCAAATTTCAGTCAGAGCTGTCCAGTTGGTTCAATCTAAAATGATTCACAAATGAAAAGGGACATTTGCAATGATCACACCAGAGCCAGGTCTGGATCATCCCTAGAATAGTGAATTTTTCATTGCATCATTAGGTTACAGAGGGTCTCCCTGCTTTGAACGGCTCTTTGTCTTTGTCATGGTGCCTGTAAAGCAGATTGGCTGCATTGAATGAGAATCCTCCAGACCAGTTGGCATACAGTCTATAGGCTCGTCCTCCCCCCGCTTTCTCTCGTTGATTCTCCGCTCACATATCTGGAGATAGCAGCTCTTCCGCAGCTCCTGGAGATGTATTGTGACAGGAGACGAGGGAAAGGACTGCCAAACACATCCTGGGATGAGCTAAGAGAAATTTCCAAAGGAGGCTGTGGAGAGAGGAGAAGGGGGGGGGGAATGAGTGCATCACTAAGCTTCACAAGGAAACAAAGATGCTGGTTTTAAGTGCAGCAGTTCACTGTTCCCACATCAGGTCTTTTATATTAACTGGTATGTCTGTTTAGGTCACCAACTTTATAGAAGCTCAATTTTATATTTTTAATTAAGTAATTATTGTGGACGGTCAGAGTTTATGTGAAATGCTGCATAAAATAACAAGCCAACAAATTACCAATCATGTATTAGAATAAAATACAAAATAGATCAATAGCAATATACATAAAAATTATATTTTGACTGATATTTTTTTCCAAAATGTTTAGTCATGGAATACATTAACATAAGATTATACTAGAGTATTATAAAAGTATTCAAACCCCTTGAACGTTTTCACATTTTGTCATGTTATAACCAAAGCATTCACTTTATCTTATTAGAATGTTTTCATGTAAAAGAAAGTAGCACCACCATTATGAAGATGAAGAAAACTGACACGATTTGAAAAATGTCTTCCAAACAATTACACAAAAAGTTTGGTATGCCTTTGAATTAAGCCCCTCTGAGTAAATAATTTGTAGAAAACCTTTTGACTGCTCCAAGTCTTTTGAGTTATGTTTCTACAAGCTTTCCACATGCAGAAGCAGAATATTTTGCCTATTTTTTACTTATAACAGAAGAGTTTAGAGCTATGAAGTTTCAGTATCCTCAGCAAATAAGTACCAGCAACACATCTTTTTGTGGAGGGAGGAGATCAGATGTTTTAATGACAATCTTTGCAGTTGGTTAATTTTTTCGTAATTAGCTAAGATTCTTGTACATGGCAGATGGCTTCACACAAAAACACAGACTGACTGATCAAAGTTGATATATTGAGCAGGGGAGAGGTATTGGCAGTTTATTATAAAGATAAACAAACAGCTAGTTCCTCAGCAGAAGAAGGAAGGCAGATTTCTCCCTGGGCTTTGATTCGAATCCTCAGTCCCAAAAGTTTTCAGATAAAAATCCTTGCACAGGCTCCCTACTTTCTGAGCGCTGTGGCTCAGGGCTTTGGAAGACATCAACTGTACCTTTCAAAACAGTTTCTAAACAAAAAAAAAAATACAATACAATACAATACAATATTCATTAAGAAAAGAAAGGGAAAAGGTTTTTTAAATCCATGACAGGGTTCTGTTAAAGAAAAAAATTGTGAACATGAGCTTCCTACAGTGTTACTTGTACATATACTCATATTAATTCAGCTTTGATGTGAAGTCAACAAGGTTTCAAATGTTTCCAATTTTATCACTGTTTTAAGAATCCTAAAAAAAATTAAGAAAAGAAGCTGTGAAAAGTTTATTTAGTGATGAAGTAATCCATTTAACTATACCTATTTAAATGGTTAGAAAAGCATGTGGCGAAGATGTAATTTGCCTGGGGACATTAATCCATCCATATGTTAGTGGATATATATTGTATGTATATATTTGACCCTATATGGATCTGAGAAAATCAACAATAAATTCAAACTTGAGGGTTTTTTTCACTGTAGTATGTAGTATATTCAGTCCATCCAGAAAAACGGATGATTCAAGCAAATGAATGAAAACCAAAAAGTAAGACCAAGGGCACAATGAGCAGATGTAAACTTCTGACCAGAACTACATTTTATCTTCACCTGTTTTCTGATTTACCCCCGCAAATGCAACCTAAGCAAACACCAGTGGAGTTCAGTTTCCATAGCCCAAAGCAAACATCTAAGCAGTTCAGTCTGATTGCAGTGTTATACTTATTGAAACTCCTCTGAATGCAAATGTCATATTAAATCTTTCTATTTTTTGAGCTAAACACAATAAAGAAAAGGCAAACATTTGAGCTATTGGAGCTGATATCTGACCTAGGCATAACAAACATGTTTTAATTATTATGATAACCAAGCAGCTGGGTCTTTCGCTACTCTATCAACAGTGTGGTATTTTCACAACCTAGACCAGATGTGTCAAAAATTTTCATTTGCATGGTAGCTTGAACTTGCACAACCATTCTCAAAAGCAAAGCTCTGTGAGTGATGCTGCGGTACTGCTCTAGGGTTTTCTGGTCAAACTGTATGGTAGACATTTCATTGGTCTTCAGAAAATGGGAGAACCTCTGACAAAATATAAATTTCTTTAAAATTATTCTTTATTAAAGAGTGCAATAAACTCAGAAGGGTTTGAACATGTATGCAGATCTTTTATTTATCATTTCAGTCAGGTATAAATTAATATTGTATGCCATCTGTCATAAGAAGCTCGATACAGCATTTCTGCTTCTTGTGAAGGGTTTTGCATCACAACGCATTTTACACTCCTGATGTGAATAACGTGAAAACGTTGTAAAAGTGTCATGGCTCAGATTAGAGGCATGAGAACTCAGCTGCATCTCTGTATTTTCATTCCCTTCACAAAATTTATTGTGAGATCAATATTCAATTTTTGGTAAATCCATTGGAGATGTATCAGGCCTGACAGGTGGTATGGCGGCTCCACTTAATCACTGCAGAAGTATGAGCGTCTTAGAAGAATCGTTCAGGGAGAAAAGTTGCAAGCCCAAATGTGTGAAAGCTGCTGTCTGAGTCCACCCTCTTTCTTTCTTGTTTCATGCTCTTATCATTCCATTTACCCATGACCAGGCCTCTCCATACTATTCAGCACAGTGCAGCCAGTTGGAGTGTCTTTTCTCTCTTCCACGTAACACAGTCATACTCACAACATTTCACATTTTCTCAGCCTAGCTCTACCTAGTTTGAAATTTTAAAGCCATCTTTCTGTGAGCAGCATTATTTGGCTCAGATAAAAATGAAAAAACAGAACTCTTAACCTCAAGTTTATGCAAGAAGAAAAACCAGCAAAGTTTTGATCTTCTAAAAAATATATACTCTTCAAACTTTACAAAGTTTGTTATATTACAAACATGAACTTGTTGTTCATGTATGTAATTAGCTGTTAATGTTGAAGACCAACAAAAAGCAGGCCATAAGTGTAAAGAGAAAGGAAAGTTAGTTTTCAATTTTTTATTTATTTTTTAATGTGGCATATATCTATAGGGAGCCCTCTTTACTCTGATACCCCAACATAAAATCCAGTGCAAGGAAAGCATTTGATCAGAAAAACAGTTAAGGTTATTCTGGAGGAGCAACAGAGATCCACAGATCAGGTGGTAGATTCTGTCAGCAGGATAACTATTAGACTTGTAGTCCACAAATATGGCCTTTATGGAAGTGCATAAAATAGAAAGTCATCCTTAATAGAAAGCCATAAGGAGCTCTGTTTAGTTTACCGAAAGCTGTCTAGGGGACAAAAAAAAAACAAAAAAAAAAAAAAAAAAAAAAAAACGTGGAAGAACATTCACTGGTCAGAAAAGGCCAAAACTGAACTTTTTGGCCTTCAAGCAAAGCGCTATGTGTCGCAGAGAAAACGAACACTGCTATCAACCTGTACGCACTGTCCCCATGGTGGTTATATTGTGGTTATATTATAACAAGCATTTGTGGTTATATTATGACAAAATGTAAAAATGTTACAGAGGTATGAATACAACACACTGCGCAATCTGTGACATATATTAACTTTGATTTTTGAATTTAGGTGAAATTAGTGAACCAACCGTATTGCTTTAGTAAAGAAGATGCTAGTATGACCACAGCTAGAAACTGACGGGCACTGCAGTGGATCAGTAGGGCTGTCTTCTAATCAGAAACCAGCCAAAGTTTCTTTGCGCATAAGCCTAATGAAGTGAACATAATAAAGTGCTTTGTGAAAAAGTATTTTAACAAGTTCCAACCTTTGACCTCTTTCAGCCTTCACATCCACCACCTTTCACTTCTCCCACCCCACCGAAAAATCCACATCCACGGTCTGCCAAAATGTCCCACACCTTTATCACCTCTCTTTTTTCTCCAAACTTGTGAAAACCAAGCATTATATGAGGCCCCCTAATTACCCTGCCCTTATAGCTCTAAGTCAAAGCCTTGTGAACTGAGAAATTACGTTTGCACTGCCCAATTAACGGAGGTGTCTAACAGCAATTTAATACTCTCTCCTTACCTATTAGTTGTTTCGCATCTTTGAGTTTAATTCTGTCTAACATGCTTGGCTGATTTGAAGGTCATCAAAAGCACTCCTTACACTGTGAATTGTGCCATTTGGACAGTTGTGCACACCAACTCAATTAAAGTAGATGGAAAGGTGGGACTTTGACTTTTATGTTGTAGAAAGTTAGTTTAAAAAATGGGATAGATAGAAATTTATCTATAGGTGTTGGAATGGAATAGAATAGAATAGAATAGAAATATCCTTTATTGTCTCACGATGGGGAAATTTCTGTGCAACCGCAGCAACGTGGTTATGCACATGTAATATATTCACAATGTGTAAATAAGCTGAATCTTGGACTCAGTTTGCAAACATCATTGCTCTGGATATGGGTTTGTTGAGATTCTAAACAAACCCATATTCATAGCAATGATCTGTGCATCTTCAGGGATTTTCTAAACTTTAGAAAATCCCTGAAGATGCACAGATCAGACTTTTTCTGGTCAATACATTTTTCCCGTTTTCTCTGAGGTCTGACAGGCTGATTCTGATTTTGACTGTTTTGCACATAAAAGAGAACAAAAAATAGGTGCTGCAGATTTCTTGATTTTGTCAGCAGTTTGAATCCAATAAAAATTTAAGGAATTCCACAGTTATTCCCATTTGTGCATCAAACCATCATCAGATTCCTTTATAGAGAAAAATAGTGGGAGTTCCAAGTTTGAATGCATTTTTTGAACAGAAAACAAATATGAAACTAAGTTTTTTAAAAAAAAACATACCGACCGCCCGTTAGAGCTGCTTAACAGAAAATTGTCCATTTTAATCTCTGGCCTACTGATTCGTGCATTTCTAAAAATCACTGGAAAAAAAAAAAAAACTCAAAACATTTTTTTTGTCCCCATCAACATGATTTCTTAACAACTTAATATGCTAGGTATGACTCATGTAATCTGCACAAACTATTGATTTTAGTCCAATTCTGGATGTGGATACAAAACATAAAACCAACCTGAATGGAAAAGAAGACTCTCACACTTTACCAAAGTCTTCAGTGTGTGAATTTAAGAGCTACCTTAAAGAAGTCTGAGGTAGATATGCAGAAACCAAATTGTAACAGCATCAGCAGGATGCAGGCTTGGGAAGTGAAACTGTGAACATGCCTTTGAGCCAACACTACCTGAATTACTTGATTATGTGTTTGCAGTATCAGCCCATACTGAAATATTAATAGCAAAAAACTTGCAATATGATTTTAAGAGCAGCACACCTAAACTAAGCACATTTTTTTCAGAAATGTTTTGTCATCTTTGCAGTAAAAAAACATAAGTAAAAAAGTAAAAACATCCAAGAAAAATTTAAAACAAGCTTCAGAAATACAAAAGCCAAAAGCTTAAAGCAGTTCACCTTAAATACAGCGGTCCTCTTCTAATTCTAAGCATGTACTCAGAAAAAATGTTGCTGCTGTTCAGTTTAGGTCAGGATTTTAAAATTTATAGTACTTGACAGAAAACCTGAACCTGAATACAAACAAGCATTGTTCTCATCAATAAATGTAATGTTATAGAGCTTAAATATGCATAAAATATCCTGTTTTAATCCGCACAACAAAAAGCACACTAAAGTTATTTAAAAGAAACATACATGAAAGTAAATTAAGCTTTTCAAAGATTACCTGGGCTTGTTCCCCTATGGCAAGGTAGTAAAACCGGTCAATGAAACTTTCACTTTCAGCAGCAAATCCTGAGATCCAATCAGTAAAACTATAAATAACTGCAGTTGTGTGTCCAGCTTCACGTATGTCACAGCAGGGATGCATGGTCCCAGACAGCCTCCTCCCAATTTTCTGTCTTTATTGTTCCCTCTCCCATCGACACAAAACACAAGAACCAGAACAGAGTTATGTGGTCACTTACTTCTGCTAAGGAGCTGCAAGTTGCGAACCTCTTCTCTGACCTGCAGCTGAAGGACTTGTTGGAGGACCTCCTGCCTCAGGGAGTCCTGCACAATTCCCATCCGCTCTAGCTTCTCCCCATTCAGGCGCAGCAATGCCCGTCCTGCCAGTAGGAGGTTAGGAATTAGTTAAGAATTTCCCCTGCAATTTTGAAATATATCCTTCTTTGCACTGAGTGTCGGTGTAGATTCTCAATAATTTAACAATGCTCTTCAGAAGTGTACATGCCTTCATCTCCAGCATGAATGTCATAATAATATTTGTTTTTTAATGATGCAAGTGATCTGTTGTTTGTTTAGGGTGAAAAGATCATACAACATAAAACTTGAATGATTTCTAAACACAAGAAGTGGGTCCACAAGTTTGAATTTATTGCAGATTTTCTATAATCTATACAGCAAATTCAGACCAAAATAATTCAAACAGACTCAAATATTTACATACACCCCCATAAATAGTCACATAAATATCCTTTAGCAACTTGCAGAGAAAAAAAAACAAAAAAACAAAATGCTTTTTGCAGCCATGAACAAGTTTCCAGGAGTTAATTTAAGCTCAGCCCATACATTTTCAACAAGTTTGATGTGTTTGGGATTATTTTCCTTTTTTGACAATTGTGTCTAGATTTCAGTTATTTTGTTGTTTATTTTTTGGTGACGCTGAAGAATTTGTTGGTAAGCTATCTTTATTTCTTTATCTGCTTTGTGCAACGCATCGGTATCACCAGTAGTCAAACAGACTCTCAGCATAACAGCTATCACCACCATGTTTCACACTTGAAACAGTGTTTTCCTAAGCATGAAACCCTCACTTTGACACCTCCAAACATTATTCTTGTATTGTGGCCAAATACCTTAATCTTTGCCTCGCCTCGTCTCATTTGTCAAACATTGAAACGACCTGTGTACTCATGTGGGCACTTATGTTTCACTTGTGCTTGAAGGTGTTGAGCTTGAAGCTGACATTTATTTCTTGGCTGGCTTCTTTCAGTCTATTATGTGAAGTGAAACTCATATTATTATAGGTAGTGATTCTAGTGTATATCTTCCAATGTATGACATGCCTTGGTTATTCTTAAACATCCGAACCAATATTTCCTTTTATCTGAGGAGAATATAAAACTTAAGACACCTGGGCATTCCAACAGCACAATAATCCCAAAGCCAGGCCAAAACTGGATTTACAATAGAAAAAAGAAGGCTAAGATTAAGTTTCTGGAATGGGTTTGATCTCATCTCTACAGAAAATGTGTGGACTATACATATGAGCCAGATCCATGCCAATAAAAAAATCTGTTTAAATTAGTTACCACTTACCAAGGAGAAAGTTCAAACATCTAACTAGAAATATGTCAAGGCCTTGTTGGTGGCTACAAAGAAGTGTGGGGGGGTCTCTGCAGCCTAGTTATCCACATGATAGTTGGGGTGTACGTATATATTGGAACCTCTTCAAATTATTTTCTAAAAGCCAAAATAATGATATGACATTCATCCTCACATTAAGTGTATGCATATCTCTGACTTGTACTATAGATCATGGTAAACAGACGTCTACCTGCTTACAGGACCACAAAAGCAACACAAAACTGGGCAACTGTGTAACTCCTTCCTGCCATTATAGAATATTGTTATAAAATGGCAGGTCTAAAACAGAGATATGGAATAAATAACATATAACACAAATATAAAAATATATAATTGTAATTGGTGTTTTGAGGTCTCCACATGGTTGTTTAAAGAAACAAATACATTTTTGACATTTACAGTCCACTGCAGAGTAAATTACTTTTGAGCTTGTAGACTCACTGTATAATTTACATAAATGATCTAGCTAGTCATTAACCGTTTAGCAGGGCTAAACGGTTAATGACTAGCTAGATCATTTTTGTGTGGTGGGATTTTACTACAAAGTTTGGCAATTAACCCTCAGGACACACACATTTAAAATATCATTACCCAGTGTAAACAGAATTTAAAACCGGGCATAGACAGGGATGGTACGAAAACTTATTTGCACGGAGGTAGAAAAAGGAACAGAGAATGCTGTGATAACAAGAGCAACAGTGTGTCCTTCAGTCGCGCGGCAAGAGGAGGAATCCATCATACCTGCAGCAGCTCTGTACGACATCCAAAACATAATTAGACTCATTACTCATGTGGCTCCCTTTCTATATCGTTCCATTCATTCCTATTTCCTCCATTTAAATATCTGCACATCCTCTGCTTCACTGGTCTACCTCTTCTACTTTTTTGTTTAATCACTTATCTTCGGTGCATTTTTAAAATAAGCTTGCAAAAATATGAACTTTCATCTTGAGCTCATAACAAACTCTGTTTATTGGTGGAATTTTTCCCCTGAGCAGCTAGCAAGCTTGCATGTGCTCTGAATGCAGAAGCAGTGAAGATAGAAGTGGGATAAAACAGACATAGTCCAGAAAAAGAAAAATCAAAAGGCAGCTTTCAGCTTCCTTTGATCTCTCAAGTCTATGAAATACAAGTAAATTTTCCTAACAGAGAAACAGGAGTTATATTTTATGAGATTGGGTTCACAGTGCAGAACAGCTTTGAGGGTTTGATGGTACAGGTTTGTCTGGATCTCCTAATAGTCCCACTAGATACAGTGCTTTTACACTATGTATAAAGAAACACACAGCATGCCTCAAGCCCCTTTACATTCAACTAAAAAAGCAAAACATGACAAAGAAAGCAACCCTCATCCTTTTGGAACTGATAAAATGATACATTAGACAAAAAGCTTGTTAGATTTTAGATTGTTAGGGAATCAAACAGACAAGTTCTATATATATATTTTTTAGAAAGAACTGTATCATTCTTCAAGTAAATAGATCTTTGAAAAACCCTTTCTTTTATCACTTGTATGTTACCACAGATCTCCGTGCAATGATGTGCCACTGCCACAAATCAAACTTTGGCTATCTATTCAAAATGCATTTTCATACAACAAACCTGTTAGGCAGGTAAAGTCCCCAGCAAATAGATTTATAACTCTTGAACCTTTTCATATGTTCTCACATTATAACCACATACAGTATTTTGGGGGAGGTTATGGAATAAACCAACATAAAGTTGTACATAACTGAAAAATGAAAGAAAAGGGATATATAGTTTTCAAATTTTTGTTCAAAAATCTTAAAAGTGTAGTGTTATTTCTGGCTGCCTTCCTTCATTCTAATATCTCTAAATGAAACCAATTTCAAACAATTGGCTTCAGAAGTCACCTAAATAATAAATAGAGTCCACCTGTAGGTAAATTAATCTCAGCATAAATGCAGCTTTTCTGTTGAGGCCTCAGAAGTTTGTTAAAGAACATCAGTGGACAAACAGCAGGATTGGGGTATAAAACAGCCTAAATGTTGAACATCTCATAAAGGCTTGAATGTCAACTACAAACTGACAGGGTTTGCAAGGAGAACATTGATCTAAGAAGTAACCAAGAGACCCATGGCAATTATGGAGGAGCTGAAGAGCTTCCCTGCTCCACAGGTGGTAAAATGTGTTAATTTGACAACTATTAGATGTGCTCTATGCAAATCTGGGCTGATATTCTCAAAGATTCTCAGAGTCCTCTCAGAGAGCTCCTATCTGAGCCTAACAAACTCCTGCAATGGAGTCCTAGTTTAAGAGTGATTCAGTCAGCTGCTGAGAGCAACTCTGAGCAGGGAGATGACAGAAATTCCTATCTTAAAGAGGAGGTGTGGTTGATCCCATTGCTAGGTGTGACACCATGTTCTATGGACTGTGACTGGCTGATGTACAAAACAAAATAAGACACACACGAAAAAAACAAATATGGCCTCAGCAATCAGTTGATAAAAATGAACTGATCATAGAGTCGAGACTGGATTAAGAAAAATGTGTCATGATGATGAAGCTATGCAAAATTAAATTAATTGCCATACAGCATCAACATGTTTGATTGCATCTTATTTACATACTCATCACTATTTTGATTTGTCTGACAATCCTGGTCATTTTACTACGTCATCTATTTGATATTAATGTGGACACTCAGCTGTCACCAATTTACTCTGATTATCTATTTGTATAAAGCTGTTTGATCTGGGACAATGACCAACATAAAATAGAGAAATAAAAGACACTAATGCCAAACAGGACAGAGGAGCAGTGCCTGCTGTTGGCACAGCACTCGATCCATTTTACGGAGAATATCTGTCCTTCCTGTTGGTCTTTCCACCATTTTTCCTGTTTAAGATACTCTTAAGCTCACTAAAGGTCCTCGTCATTACTCCTAACATTTTGTCACTTTTGGAGCTCTCTTAAAGCATAAGGTGCTTTTGTGAATAACGTTTGTCTTACCGAGGTAAAATTCAAAGAAAAATCTTGCAATTCTAGAAATTCTAAACATTTTCCTAAAATTATGTCAGGTTTAGTCTTGGGATTCCTTGAGAATACAGGCCCAGGTCTTTATAGAAAAAAGTAACTGCTAACATAAAAAGATGATGATCATAATTAGTCCAGTTTAAAGATTATGACATGTCATGTAGGGAGAAGAAAGTGCTCCAAAATTCTGGCATACCTGTAAAGTCCTACGTTTGATGGAAAACTAATACTGCCCATCACCCTCAGCACTCAGTTCCCTGGGTGAAACTTGATGGTGGCAGCATCACACTGTGGGGATGATTTTCCCCAGCAGAAACAGGGCAGCTGGTCAGAATAAATAGGAAGATGGATAGAACTAAATCGAGGGCAATCCTTACACAAAGAGACTGCAAAGACTTGGTTCACCTCCCAGCTGAACAACCCTAAACATACAACCAAAATTGCAAGAGAATGGTTTAGATCAGGAATGAACAAGTCCAGTCCTCAAGAGCCTCCACCCGACAACTTTTATATGCATCCCTTCTCTAACACACCTGGATCAAATGAATGGCTCTTTACCAGGCCTTTGCAGAGCTGAATGACTGCTGGTGTGGGAATGCAGCCATTTGACTCAGCCACCCTGGATGAGCACCATCTCATTAACAAGAGTCTTTCTGGTAAAGGGAATCTGAAATAAGATTTCAGCTATTTCTTATCCAAGCTAAGATGCTGCTGTCAAAAATGTGTATTAAGTTTGAATAAAGGATCCCATAGACTAAAGAACATAATTTCAGAAAGCAATTTTAATATAAAACTTTGAATGGAACAGGGCATGAGTATAGAACTGCTTTACAAACAGATGACAGAAAGTGCAATTGTTACCCCTGATGGAGTTCAACTCCCCTCCCTTAGAGGAAAAAGCAGTTTGAAATTTATTAGCTTTCACAACTGTTGTATCCTGGTGTTTATGCCTTTGTATGCACAGACTGTTTAAGGGATGATTATTTGCTTCTCTTCCAGCTTCGTACTGTGTCTGGAAAATTGAATCTAACAACCAATTTTTGTGTAAACAAATTCTTGAGAATAAAACAACACCAGTTTTATTTTGTGCATGAATTTAGTATTTTTCAAACTGAAATTGGCTAGTTTCTGTGTATACACTCATTACCGTATTTGCCTCGCCTCCTCAAAAGCCCCGTCGTTTCTGGAGCTTGCCAACAGCGGTACCAGCATGTCCCAGAAAACCCCCTACCCCTGCTCTGTGAATAAGTGTGTACAAACGAGACAAAGCAGATGAATGGAGCTCAAATCAATTCCCTTCAGACAGACTTAATGCAGCTCCTAATAATTGCCTGCAGATAGGGAAAGTATGCCGTCAAAGGGAGAAAAAAGACACAAAAACAAAGCTTTTTTTACATGGAGATCGCTTCTCTCAATTTGGCTTGATACTAAATTGCTTATTAATGGTATCTTTGGGCAAATGGGAAGCAATTCTACCTTGGCTAGGGCAATAATGAGTCTTAAAGTGGTCTAAGAATCAATGCAAAAAGCAGAAAGGTAAAGACATTCTTACATAAAAAAGAAAACTGGTTTAAATTTTACATATAGAACTTCTGTTTTTCCCGAAGCCAAACATAGAGTATTACATTTCTAAAATCTTTAATAAATGGATGCAAAAACAACAAAATTCTGTATATTTCAAAAGCAACATTTCTATCTGAACCATTAATGTTTTTTATCTCGAGCTCACTAAATAAAGTAGTATCGATAAGTATAGCCAGTGCCTGGATAGATCGATTAGAAAACAATATAACCACTTAAAACATAGTCAATGTTTAAAGATGTTTAAATAATACTGTGTCCATATTTGAGAATAAAACATATTTAAATCACTTTGGAGTGGTTTTGATATTTCGACAACCTAGTGTCCCAGCTCCACTTGAATGCACCATGAGCACCTATGGGGAAAATCAACTCTCATCAATGGAGATTCCTCCGATTTGAATTTTGTTCAAAGTACGGAGTTTTGGTCTGATTGGTTGCTACAGGTTGCCATTTGGACATCAGCTAATTATTTTTCCAGAACTAGTGATGTTTGCATTTAGCTTGACATTGTTTCAGGTGCTCAAATAAGTCAAGTGCAGAGTTAGCTACATACATTTTTGCTGTTGAAAGATGCATTCTTTGACATAAAGCTCTGGTTTGGACCACCTTTCTTTCTCCACTCTAGCTGCATTAGAAACCTTAATGTTCTCAAATTGCAGAGTTTAGTGGTAATTGGCAGTCACTTTTTTTGTACATGTACACATGCATATCGAATCGACAGGTCCGTACCGGATATTCTCAGTATGATTGCGTATGCTGTTACACCCCTAGTATTTAGCCAACTTTTAATCTATTTCACTTTAAGTTTATGGTTGACATATAGCATGTTAAAGATATTCTTGCATTCTATCTACTCTTTCAGTTTTTCATTATTTAGGTGTATCAATTTCCCTCTCTTGAAAATTACCAGAATAATTAAGTTACATTTAAGTACATTACATTACAGTTACATTAAGTAAGTACCAGTCAGAATAATCAACGACATCTGCTACTGGAGAACTTAGCTGTATGATGTGTGCAAACAATGAGGCTACGGAAGGTTTCAACTGCCAGAGACAGAAAACAAATACAGGAGCAATAGCTCATTAAAATGAGAAACTTTCTTGTTATACATCATATAGCAAGATATAACGGGATAGACAATTGAAACCATAAGTTTACATACACTGAATAAAAAGTCACATACACATTTTTTTCTCACTGTCTGAAGTTAAATCAGATCAAACTTCTCTTGAATTTGGCATGGGTAGAATTACTAAAATTATTTCTATTTGCTAAATGCCAGAAGACTTAACGAGAACATTTTTAGAGATTTTTTTGTAACTTTCTTTGAAATCAAAAGTTTCCATACAGTATCAGTATCAGTATCAGGGATAATTGTCTTTAAAACTGGATGACTTGGGTCAAACCTTTTGAGTTTTCTTCCACAATCCTCGGATAGGTTAACTGACACATTTGAGTTAACTGGAGGCACACCAGTGGATGTATTTTAAGGCTATGCCTAAAACACACTGCTTTCTTGTTTGATACAATGGGAAAGTCAAAAGAAATCAGCCAAAATATCAGGAAGATAATTGTGGGGTTGCACCAGTCTGGTTCATCCTTGGAAACAATTTCTAGATACTTCAAGGTGCTCCAGTCATCTCTTCAAACAGTTATATGCAAGTATAGACCTGATAGGAATGTCCAACCATTATACTGCTCAGGAAAGAGATGGGTTCTGTGTCCCAGGGATGAACATATTTTGTTCTAAAATGTGCAAATTGACCCCAGAATAAAAGCTAAAGACCATGTGAAGATGCTGCCTGAAGCTGCTAAGACAGAGTCATTATCCACAGTGAAACATGTCCTGTACCGGCATGGGCTGAAAGACCTTTCATCGAGTAAGAAGTCTTTACTTCAAAAGAAACATAAAATGCCAGATTGTAGTTTCCAAATGCACACAGGGAAAAAGACCCTCATTTTTGGAGATATGTCCTGTGATCTGATTAAACTACAGTGGACTACAGTGGAACTACAGTGTTTGGCCATAATGACCATCATTACATGTGGAGGATATAGGGGGATGCTAGTACCATCCTAAATATGAAGTATGGGGGTGGCTGCATGATGGTATGGGGCTATTTCACTGCAGGAGGAACTGGTCCACTTCATAAAATAGATGGCATCATGAGGATAGAACATTATGAAGAAATATTGAAGCAACATCTAAAGACATCAGCCAGCAAGTTAAAGCTTAGGGACAGATTGATCTTCCAAATGGACACTAGCCCTAAACATACAGCCAAAGCAGTTCTAAAGTGGTTTAAGGACAACAAAGTCAATGTTTTGACGTGGCCATAACAAAGCCCTGAACTTAGTCCTATGGAGAAGTTGTGGGTAGATTCGAAAAGGCGTGTGAAAGAGAGGCAGCCTACTAACCTTACTCAGTTCCACCGGTTCGGTCAGGAAGAATGGGCTAAAAGTTCAGCAAACCATTGTGAGAAGCTTGAGGAATAAACTCCAAAAGGTTTGACCCAAGCTATACAGTTTAAAAGACAATTATCCCTGATACTGACCACATGTATGTAAACTTTTGATTTCAAAGAAAGTTACATAAAAATCTCTAAAAAACGTTCTTGCTACGTTTTCTGGCATTTAGCAAATAGAAATAATTTTGATCATTTTAACCATGCCAAAACAAGAGAAGTTTGGTCTGATTTAACTTCAGACAGAGAAAAAAAATGAGTATGTGACTTTTTATTCAGTGTATGTAAACTTCTGGTTTCAACTGTAAAACTCATTATAACGAGAGACTTTCTTTTTTAAACTATCTCGTTATAATGAGGGATTATAACTATATATTTATGAGATTTATTTCTCATAAAAAGTAAGATCATAACAGTAAAACGGTAACACCTCGAGGGATGGTTGAGTGTTGTCTAGAGGAAACAGAGTAAGAAGATGGATAGTCAGAGAGAGCCCCTTTATGCCTTTTTTAAGAAGTTGTAATCTGTCAGAGAAATATATTTTTATATAATAAAAATAATAGCACATTGAAAAGGGGTTCACTTTGAAGGGTTATTGTTCCAACTGTTAACTTACCATATTCTCCACTTTTATTGGAAGTCTGGGTAAAGAGGTATTAAAAAATTTAAAGTAATTTAAGTTTTATTGCAATTGATTATTCCACACAAAACTGTTGAAAATTCCAGCCTTTAATTTGTGTAGTATTATTCAGTGAGGGGAAAAAAAAAACTCCACATCAAGAAATAAAACTTTCTAACAAAAATCACCTATGCCACAAATATCAACACCCTCAGTAGACCCCTTTAAAAAAAACACAATCAGTTCTAAATGGGTCTTTTTCCCCACTGAATCAGAGCACTCAAATTAACAGCTGGACTTTTTAAGATTTTACAGAGCAGGATTATGCTACCGCTATACAATATGGATTTATTTTAAAGCTTTTTTTTTCTTTTTTTTTTAATCAGAGGAAGCTACAAACAAGTCTGCTGGGTGCTTCAGGCTCAAATTAGTTTTTTTTAATGCAAAATTAACATGTGGTCTCCGTCCCAATTCACATGGATATTAATATGCATTTCCCTGCTCTGCCTTTTGGAAAAAGATAAGCAGAAGAAGAGATTGTGGTAGTCTGCTATTTTGGGAACAAATATAGGCATTAAACCAGTACATTAAAAGCTAAGAAACAAGTAGATGATGTAAACTTTAAATGACAGAATAATTAACATGTATATATTAAATAAATGCAGGCCACATAAAAGTATAATATAAACATGATGTACTGTGTGGTAGAACCAAGTTAAAATTACATAACACACACAGTCTGACAAAGTAAGTCTTCACAAACAATAACAGTAGGAGTAATAAAAGATAATTTTCTACAGAGCGCAAACACAGCAACATAACTTCATTGATTTTTCTTTAAGTAACACACATACACACATGTAAATGTAAACCACACTAGAAACTCCATTACTGTCCTCAGGCAGCTTGTTCCACTGTAACGGCGCCCTAACAAAGAGACTGAAATAGATACATTTACTTTTGGGTCACTGGTCTAATGTGGTACAGACACAGAATCCAGCATGGAGTTGCTAATATCTTTCACTAAAGGCAGGGTTTATATAGAATGCATTTGGGTGTAATTGTGATTCAAAATCAAGAACACATTCTGTGACTAAGCAAAAGAAAATAATAATAATAATAATAATAATAATAATAATAATAATAATAATAATAATAATAATAATAATAATAAGTAAAATTATATGTCCTTGGCATCACAGAGCACTTAGGATCTGAGCTGTTTTCCTTGCCTCTTTCTCAGGAAATTATATAAAAATGTGATCACATCCATGTAGCTGTCATTTTGTCGGTGGAAGCTTGTTAACCCAAAGCAAATGTGTACATACAGCATGTGTCTCCTCAGAAGCCCGTGTGCCTACATGCAAATGTAGCTTGAGTGGTGCCTGACCCTACGGCACCATTCAGCAATCTGTTCTCTGTGCAGCCCTGAAATACCATTTGGCCTATTAAGGTTTGGAAGAAATGTGTATAAATTTCAGATCTGTGTGTCTGCTGGTGGTGTGTTTTTAAATATAGAGGGGTCTGCATATGCTTTTGTAGGCTTTTCAACAAATAGATAGTCATTAATTTCTGTTTTTTCTGCAGCTTTGCCTCTCTTCACCTAAAATAAGCTTTACCTTTCGATTAAGCTCACAATGAAGTCTCACAATGAAGTCTCATATATATATATATATATATATATATATATATATATATATATATATATATATATATATATATATATATATATATATATATATATATATATATATATGTTGTAATGCAACCTCATTTACAGACTTTTTGGTTTAAACCCCCTTCAACCTGAAAAACTAAGCTGCAGAACCTAAAAAAATTGTCACACTTATTAGTATTTTAATGCATTATTTTTTTTATTCCTTATTAGAAATAAACATGTAAACTGAATATTCAGAAAAAAACTAAATGTCAAGGAATTGATTAACTGTTTCAAAATCATAATATAGTAATTAATAAATATCCATTATTATTATGTTGGCTGCTGTGGGAATATTTGTTATATTTCTGGGAAAAATAAAAGCAGTTTGATCAAATTATACATTCTTTGTTGAACATTTTAAAATAAATGCTGCGATACTGTAAAACCACTGCATTTTTCTTTAAGGTTATTATACCATGTGAATCTCAGACCCTTGCCTACTAGAAATACAAATAATCACAGTCCATTAATATGTTACGAAGAAGTTGTGTACACATCTTTCTGTCATATGCTGCACCTGTGATAGCGTGGTGGGAGAAGGCCTCTACATAGGTCAGGTAGTTGTGAGGACAGTGTTTCTTCAGCCACTTGCAGACATCCTGTTGAGTCCACAGCACCACAGGTTTAGACAGACAGGACAGCGTAGGACTGGTGTGATAGATGGTGAATGCTTCACCTGGATGCAGCTGAAATGCAGAATAATAAGGTCATTTATATCAGACATTGTAATGCATATAAGCAAATGAGTATGTTTGTACTTCAGTCTTCATGAAACAGCTTTTTTTTAAGATAAACACCACATACAGAAATTGATGTACTTATGTCACCATGCAGGATTTTCCCATTACTTCAAAATAGGATGAAAGGATGCATTTAAATACCACAATTTTCAAGAAAACTATTCCCAGTAGTATAAACCACAGACAGGTAACAAATAGGGTGCAAATAGTAATAGGAAAAAAGTTAATCTGAATGCCAACACATTGTTATACTGACATGATTTATTTTAGCTCCAACAAACTGAAAATGTTTTTCTGACTTATCTGTTTAAAAAAAACATGGAAGAAAATAATTTGTTTTATACAGAACAAATTTAATCAGAACGATTAACCCATGTGTAGCTTGATTCATTAGTGAGATTGAGGTTTAAAAGCTTGTGGGCACAAGCAGGCAAACAGATGTTAAATTAGATTTGAATTAGCAGCTTGTGTTCACCTCACAAACCCTGATTAAGAGGAACACTGTAAAAAAAAAAAAAAACTCCTGCTCAAACTGTTGTTGTGGTGTTTCTCCTAAGATTTTTGATTAATAAATTCATCTTCATTTGTCTTTTTGTATTTCTTGTTTTTTGTTTATCACACATCTACACAGGCTTAAAACTAACACAAGCCTTTCTTTGTATGTGTCAAGTGCAGGACATTAATTTCGATATTAGGAAGTGACAACCAGTTCATAAGGCCAGAAAACACAACCATCACCCTGTCCCCTCAGTTCTCTTTATTAGTTACTTACTCTCATAGCTAATCAATTCAATTATGTTCTGGCTGAGCTGCCTCTAAAACAAAGACTTTGGCTTATTTTCAACAAAAAAGCACTGAACGGCTGCCAAATGTTGCACTCAATAACTGACTGTATTTAATGAGATTAAGTATGCTGAAATGTCATATGCACATATGCAACATACACACATTTTCACTGAGAATAGAATGGTCAGCTTGCAAAAAAGCTGCACATCTCAGTTTGTAAGAGACACAAGTTCATGCAGTAAGCACTGTATATTTTTATATGCAGCTTCAGTTACCTCATCTGGTAATAAGCTATTGAATACTAAGGCTTGTCAGCCAACTGTGATCTGCTTTATTAGACTCAATTGAAAAACACCTACATTTGCCTACTTCAGTGTGCTTTTTTTCTAATTACACACACATTTCTGAACAGGTCAGCTTCATAAAATATACACCTGAGCCCAATCATTAGCTGGGATTGAGTTGGGAGAGGTGTGGAACTGGTTACTCCATTGGATGATTAAATGACGTAAAGAGAGGAAACTTGTTGCTTTTAAACTGGAAACCAGACAGTTATGTCCTTTTTATGTTGTAACTGAATAAAGTTAACTAAACAAAATGAATGAACTCAAAGTGGAACAATTTTATTCTCTTGGCCTTTCTAAAAGAGTTTAAGTTGTTGGCCAACATCATATTAAACCTGTATGGATTAAGAATGGAATGCCACTCAAGTTCATAATGGCAGATGAGTGAATACTTTTGGTAATATAATACATAACCTTCTAACCCCAAGGCAAATGCCAGAGGTGTGGTGATTGCATTTTAAATGTCAAATGGTTTACATATGTTCAGATTTTCCTGTACAGTATATAATAAAAATGACATAAATGGCATTGCGAGAAACAAACAAAGAAGGTGAATACAGATAAAATAGGACAAAAAAGGGAGGTAATATTGTGAGCTCTGGAGTTAGCTATATTCTTTGTGTGAATAATGGCCTTCATCATCAAGAAGCCAGACAAGAGGGAAATGGAATAATAGTTCCCAATCATCCCTCTGTCTCTCTCTTTTTTTCATCCCTCACTCTTCTCGCTCCATTTGTTGGCCATCCATCAGACTGTATCTCCTCTGGCCAGATCTATATCGTCTCTGCTCACCCTTTGCTACCTCCCAGCTCCTCCTGAGACCTACTTCTGTCCAGCTGGAGGAGGTCCCTCATTTGTTACATATAGAAGAAAGAGAAAAGATAGGAGAAGGGCAGAGGCTGCATCTGCATTGGGGGTCTATAAAATGTTGAGGATATGGACAAGGAAGAAAAAGAAAAAAGCTGGGAGATGCATCTGGATAAAGACAAACTCTTGTAAGGCAGGTTCAGTAACACTTGCTACTTAAATGCTAATTAAGTTTATTTATATAATGCCAATTCACAACAAGTGCCTCAAGGCACTATACAAAAAAAATCCAGTTTATATGCAGAAATGTATAGTCAATGAAACTTTACCAGTCCAGATATCTGAGATATTTTTAAGAGATATAATTAATTCTTGAAAAATTTTATCATTCACAAGATGCTGTTTTCTTTACTTTCAAAAACATTTTAATATATTTACAATTTGCCAAGACCATTTTTAAACCTTTATTCCTTCTTGTTATCTTAGTCCTTCTAGGATTTGATAGATATGCTCATTAGCAAACATTTATTACACCATAGCACAACACCAAACACATTTTCTTCTCATACCGCCCTGTTTTTAGCTCTAGCCATCTTCCTACCAACTCTGATCAGCTTCCTTGTCTGTAATGAGGAATGCATTCCGACAGCATAACGCTGCCACCACCATGTTTCATTATCGGGATGGTGTGCTAATGATAATATGGAGTGTTACTTTTCACACCAATATATAGACCCAAAGAAGAAAACTATAAATAGGATTTCTTATGGATTTCTTTCAACAAAAGCTTTCTTCTTGCTACTCTTCCACATGGCCACATATGTGGACTGCAGTGCCCATAGCTGACAGATCCTCTAAACTGAGTTGTGGATCTCTGCAGTTCCTCCATCATAGGCCTTTTGGGTGATCTCCATAAAATTCCCCTAAACTACACTAGCAAATAAGAGTTGGTTAATGTAGGCTAAAAACAGACAATGAAATCTAAATGTTTAAGTCAATGTGCTATTTTAGAGAGATCAGACCTTTTTGATAGAAAAAAGATCAGCGTATAACTCACTAATACATTCTGAATGAAAATTATGCAAGTTTATAAATCAGTATTTCAGATTATTTTTTTGTGCATTTCTACCCATCCTTCCCTACACCAAATTGACTTTCTCAGCATTTTCCCATTGATCATTCTGTTTGTATACTGAAAAAGCACTTTTTTGCCATTCACTGTTCCCTTTGATCTATCATGTCCCATATCCTCCTTCACTCAGTAAATCTCAGTCTTCACTGCCTGACACTCTCACTCCTCATCTTTTTTTCCTTTTTCATCTTCTGCTCTGTTCGGTCCTTTACATTGACTTCTGAACTATACTTTGTAGTCCATTAGTGATTTTGTGTACGTGTTTGTTTGCAGCGCCTTTGTGTGTAGTTAATCAGGGATTACCAAGAAGTCAAGAGAGCGTGGGGAATCTGCAAAATTAATTCGTTGCGACTGATACCACATCTCTTCCGACAGCTGCCTGTTAGACCCTGCATGAGATTGATGATCGATGCAATGCTAATTAGCAGTAAAAATTTGAGTGTACAAAGATGAATGGATTGATTTTTTATGGTATGCATACCATTTTCTGTCTCCTTACTTTCCCTCTTGGCTGTAAATCTTCTCTCATTGTCACGTCATCTCTCAGCAGGATACTAAACACTCCTCCTCTATCATCCCTACAATCTGCTGTCTGACCAAACAACTCCTTCCTTTTCCCCAATCTTTGGTGCCCATCGAACTCTTGCTCTGCTGTCATTATAGAGTTGGAGCTGCAATCTGTCTCTCTGATCCCAAAGACCCTGACAGATCATGACATATGATCCAACATATCTCCTTGATTCTTCTCCGTCCCTCATCCCTCTCCTTGCAGAAGCCTTCCTGAGCCCCCATTTTCCTGGCAGTTTCTATTTCATCATTTAGCACCCTGTTATCTTGTCCTGCTCAATCTAGTCTTGTGCCTTTGTGTAAGTGTGTCAGGGTGATTCTGTAAATGCTTCAGTGGCTTTTGTGAGTGTCTACTTGACTGTTCTTGTGTAAGTAACTTTGTGGAAGTGTGTGAACTGTCAACCTCGGCCAGCCTTGTTCAGCTCAGTTTTTGCATGTCCCCAGGACTCTGAGTGTTTAAAAAGGTTTGCACTCATACAGATATGAGCAGCCTCTCAGTGGGTGGACAAAGAGCCAGATGGGATTTTCGCAAAGCTCTCTATTTAGCATGAGTCAAACATGTGTCTTGAAGAGTACAACACATCACTGAGTGCCAGGACAAGGACAATATAGGCTAAAGCATTTCTGGCTCTTTGCCCAGTAGCTCTTTTTTCTCTTTGTGTGTCTGTATTTTGCGAAAGAATCCCCACTTCATCATCACAGTTTTACACAACTGAGGTGATCATTAGCCTTGCAGAGCTCATCACCCAGTCGACCACATGGTTCCGTGCAGGTAGTTGTGTGCATTCCAGAATTTTGTCACTCCCTATGCAGAAAATGCAATACAACACTTGTTGGTGCAAATGCAGTAACGGAGTGATGGAAATTGTTCTGGATATCAGTGGAATGTTTACAATTACATCAAAGGAAACACAGACGTAAGAAGATATGAAAGGAAACTATTTTTAACAACATGTTAAGACATGTCTTTGGCCTTTTCGGGCTTTGATAGACCAAGGGAGAGAAAGACTTTCAGCAGATAGCAGGAAGGCTGAATTGAGTATAGGGGAAATGCTCTGTTTTATCCTAAAGAGCTTTTAACCTCTGTCTGTCATGGAACAAGGGAAATTTAGACAAGTTGGCAGCCTCTTGGAAATTCCAGAGGTAAGGTAAGGATCAAACTCTCTAGGATTGCATTCAGAAATTTATATTTTTATTATGCTTACTGTGCTAAATTCGTCAGTTAAAATTACATTGTAGTTGCTGTTTAACTCACTGTTGTCTTCAAACCAATTCTGTGTAGCTTTATCTGGATGGTTCAGGTCGTTGTCTTGCTGGAAAAATAAATGCTCTCAGAAGCCGTAGTTCTCTTAGAAATGGAAAAAAAATTGTCCTCTAGGATTTCCCTATATTTTGCTGCATTCATTTTACCTATTTTTACAAGCTTTCCATGGTCTGCTGCAGAAAAGCATCCCCACAGCATGATGCTGCCACCACCACGCTTCACAGTGGGGATGGTGTATTTGTGGTGATGTGCAGTGTTTGGTGTCTGACAAACATAGCATCTTGTCTGATAGACAAAAAGCTCCATTTTGGTCTCATTAGACCAAAGAACTTTCTTCTACTTGACCATCGAGTCTCCCACATCCCTTTTGGCAAACTCTAGTCCAGTCTTGATATGTGTTTTCTTCAACAGTGGCTGTCTCATAGCCACTCTCCCATAAAGCTTTGACTGGTGAAGAACCAGAGCAACAGTTGTATGGAGAGTCTCTCCCATCTCAGCTGCTAAAGTTTGTAACTTCTTCTGCGTAGTCATAGGTGCCCTGGTAGCTTCTCTCACTAGTCTCCTTCTTGCACAGTCACTTAGTTTGTGAAGATGGCTCTAGGCAGATTTACACATGGGCCATATTCCTTCCATTTCTTGATGATGGATTTACCTGCACTTCAGGGGACACTCAGTGCTTTAGATAATTTATTTGTATCCATCCCCTGACTTATAGTTTTCATTAACCTTTTTTCTGATTTACTTGAAGTGTTCTTTTGTCTTCATGCTGCAGTAGTAGCCAGGAATACTGATCAACCAGAGAATGGACCTTGCAGACACAAGTGTCTTTTTATTACAATCACTTCAAACCCAGTCGCTGCACTCAGGTGATCTCCATTCTGCTCATTGTGAGACTATTAGCACCAATTGGCTGGACCTGTGCTGAATAAGGTCAATCACTTTAAAAGGGGTAAATATTTATGCAATGACTTAATTTATGTGAAATATTTTTGTTTAATTGTCTTTATTTTGTAGAAATCAGTTTTCACTTGACATGGGATTTTTTTCTAATTTTTTTTGCCAAATAGTAACATTTTGTTGCTCATTACTGATTTGTGAAAGCAATGGAAAATGGTAAAACATCAAGGGGGGGATACTTTTTATAGGCACTGTAGCAGCAGTATGAATAATGAATAAATAAAATCATTTAGATCATGTTATACACTTTTGTTTTAAATGTTTTATAAACACCGTCATCCTGGGACATGGACTGAGCCATTTCAGATTAACTTGATTTTCTTGTTGTCATAGGTCATACCCTAGGGACGATTATTATTGTTCAGTGGCTCAGTGGTCTGCATTCACTATACTCATACTCATTCATACTTTACATATGCTCTACATAGACGTTGCTGCACATGGCACTTTAATTTTGATGCTAATATCCAGAACCTTTTGGACACACTTTATTTATATTTTGTAGTTTAGTTTAGTTCTATATCTCTTTTTATGATGAATTTAATGTTTATTGCTTATTGTACCATGGGTCTGAGAGTAATGTAATTCCAATCCCGTGTATGTCCTGTATATATCACAGATTTTTGACAATAAATTTGACACTGACTTTGAAAGAAAGTGTAGAAAAAGTATGTACTCATATAAACTTTTAACTACAAACTTTAGCTTCACATCTTTTACTTTTTGACAATTTTTTTACAAGTCTATTGTTAACATTTTGCTAAATTTCTTATCTTTATATTTATACTGAACCGTAAAAATGCTTGTAAAAAACAGAAATGCTTTCAGACTTTACCTAGCTGCAAAACTAAACAAGAAAAGATGCTCTTTAAAAGCATGTGCTTTCATCGTGAGACATTGTTAGTGAGGAAACAGTGAGTATCAACCAGGCATAATAATCTAAGCTACAGTCATACAGAGCAGAAAACCCTGTGCTAAGAGGAATCCTAAACTGTCTTCAGCATAAATACCATTACTTAAAGGAAATATATAATATAAGAACAATGGCAACATTGTAAATATTGATATTGAAAAAATGTTTCGTTTTGGTGAGAATAAAGTTGACTAGAGATGACTGAAAGATGTCCATTTACCCAGGCAAAGTACATGCATGTGTGTTTTCTCCATTAATTCAATTCTTTGTGTCAGTTTCAGATCAAAAGGTCAGCCACAGCACTCGGTAATGAGAAGGGAAAAATAATCACAAAGCAGTCTTTCTTATTCTCCCATCCAGGCAAAGCAAATTAGTGCACGGAGAAGGAGCTATGCTTCCTGTAACAAGCTCAGTCCTGCTTCAGAGAAAAGGAGGATTCTTAAATTGTGTCTTTGTTATTCCACCTAGTCCCCAGTCTCATCTAAACGTTCACCCACAAGCTGTGTGGCAGACAGCAAAATGAGCCACTCACAGAAAACCCTCCCTTAGCCCCCATCTGGTTATCCAAACAGCAGCCAAGGCACGGACGGCACAGAAGGTGCACCGATGAGACAGTAGCTCATTATTTGGAAAAACCCAGCAAGCAAAGAGGTTGTTGCATTGGTCCCCATCCAACAATCAAAACACATTTAAACTCAATCAAAGAGAACAATTAATTTTGTTATTGGATCATCTGGCATCAATGACATTATTTTGTTTTAATTTATACCTTTTGTCCTCTTTCTTTCAATCACTGAAAATAGGATATACAGTTGATAGTTACTTTATATGTCGCTATACTCTATTTGAACCAATGACACTTAAATGCTGTAGACATCTTTAATACTAACAGTCATGTTTGTGCATGGATAAACACGACCACTACTTCCTCTGCCATCATTATCTCTCGTCACCCCCTGACTGGGAGTTTGCACAGCGATGCATAACGTGCTTTATCAGCTTTGTTAAGCACATAAGAAGGATTCCCCTGGTCCTACCTTATATCCAAAAACTGACCCATGTTTTACTTAAACGGCTCCCTCATTAAGGCCTGTGTGTGCCCAGCCAGTTTAATGGAGAATAATCTAATCATCCGTCCTGAGAGGACTGCATGCACACACAAGCAGTTCACACAATATGTGCACGCATTTCTTGAAATTGCAGATATACAGTTCTGTGCAAAAGTTTTAGGCAGGTGTGAAAAAATGCTGTAAACAAAGAATGCTTTCAGAAGTATAAATGATAATTGCTTATTTTTATCAATTTACAAAATGCAAAGTGAGAGAACAAAAGAAAAATCAAAATCAAATCAACATTTAGTATCACTACCTTTTGCCTTCAAACCAGCATCAGTTCTTATAGGTACACTTGCAAAAAGTCAGGGACTTTGTGGGATTACATTCAGGTGTAAGATCAACCAATTTTACCAAACAGGTGCTAATGATTATCGATGTCACACATAGGTTGAAACACAGTCATGAGATAAAACAGAAACAGCTGTGTGGGAAGCTTAAAATTGAGTGAGGAATAGCCAAACTCTGCTACCAAGGTGAGGTTGTGAAAGACAGTTTCATGTCATGGCAATATTAAGCACAGCCACAAGACACCAGATAGTTATACTGCATCAGCAAGGTCTCTCCAAGACAACGATTTCAAAGTAGACTGGGGTTTCAAGATGTGCTGTTCAAGCTCTTTTAAAGAAGCACAAAGAAACGGGCAACATTGAGGATCGTAGACGCAGTGGTCGGCCAAGGAAACTTAGTGAAGCAGATGAAAGACACATTAAGCTTATTACCCTTCGAAATTGGAAGATGTCCAGCAGTGCCATCAGCACAGAACTGGCAGAAACCAGTGGGACCCAGGTACTTCGCCTACTGTCCGGAGAAGGCTGGCCAGAAGTGATTTTCATGGAAGAGTTGCAGCCAAAAAGACTCAAGTATGCATGAAAACATAGGAACTGGGGAGCAGAAAAATAGCAGCAGGTGCTCTGGACTGATGAGTCAAAATTTGAAATATTTGGCTGCAGCAGAAGGCAGTCTGTTTGCCAAAGGGCTGAAGAGCGGTGCAATAATGAGTGTCTGCAGGCAACAGTGAAGCATGGTGGAGGTTCCTTTAACGTTTGGGGCTGCATTTCTGCAAATGGAGTTGGAGATTTGGTCAGGATTAATGGTGTTCTCAATGCTGAGATATACAGGCAGATGCTTATCCATCATGCAATACCATTAGGGAGGTGTATGATTGACCCCAAATTTATTCTGCAGCAAGAGAACAACTCCAAACATACAGCCATTAAGAACTATCTTCAGCATAAAGAAGAACAAGAAGTACTGGAAGTGATGGTATGGCCCCCACAGAGCCCTGATCTCAACATCATTGAGTGTGTCTGGGACTAGTCGAAGAGACAGAAGAATGTGAGAAAGCCAACATCAACATCATGAACATTGGAGAATCAACATTGGAGAACTGTGGCTAGTTCTCCAAGATGTTTGGAACAACCTACCAGCCGAGTTCCTTCATCAACTATGTGCAAGTGTACCTAGAAGAATTGATGATGATATCGATTAAATTTAGATTTCTGTTTTGTTCATTCACTGCATTTTGTTGATTAATGAAAATAAATGGTTCACACCTGCATTTTTGAAAGCATTCTTTGTTTACAGCATTTTTTCACACTTGCCTTAAACTTTTTGCACAGTACTGTATGACCAGAGATTGTGGTATATTGTAAATACACAGACATAGATACACCTCAGAGAGCTGTACTGCACTCTCATTTGTTGAATAATGCATAAAGAAGCTTGTCGCCACAAGGAAGTGATAAGCCTTAGTTCTCATGGTATAAAGGAGCTTTAATTATCCAAGCTTTGTGTAATCACACGGAAACAGCTCCTCACTCGTCTCTTATTAAGCCTTTTACAGCTGTTGTAGCTAAGAGGACTCTCTTTTATGAATTATTAAACAGAGTACAATGTGTATGTTTTACAACCCTTGAATTAAAAACTTTCTCAAAATCAGTCAGAAAATGAAACAAATGACATCCACAGGGCTATCTGCTCTCTTTCATTTAAATATTTAAAAGGAATGAGGGTGTCAATTCACTTGCTGTATTAGGTAAGATGCATTCAATCTGCCTCAATATAGTCATTTTTCATTTTGATTCACTTCTCTGTTGCTTTAGAAGCAATTAAACTTTCCATAAAGCAGTGTTTCTTACTAAATGGTGAGGTGCTTCCCTGCATTGTATTGCTACTATGATAAGCAACTAAGTATTCCTAACATGCCTGACAGCACTCAAATGAGTTTTATATCTGGTGTTTAAACTCATTACTTTTAGAGCTTTTGTAAATCCCTGGTGGGAAACATTTATCTTTAAAAAAAAGTATTTTATACATATTTAACATTAAACATCATCTCTGTTCTATGCAGAAAGGACTCACTTAGACCGCACAAGTACTGTTACATGAGCGCTTATACTGCTGTTACATAACCAGTTCGTCTCTGGTGGTTCTACCACTGCAGAATCAAATAACATCAGGCAACAATATGTATAAGCTAAAGCTATTATGCTTCCTGTCAACGCTGAGACTTGATCAGCAGAGGTGCAGTACTGGTACTGACCATTCTGCCTCATCTCTAATGACATCTCACAGGTAGATCTCTCAATTTGTTCTAAAACTGAACTAATCAGAAAATGTACTCCTTAAGGCTCAAGTTAGAACCTAATGGTTACTGTCAACTGGTTAATAATTCTTAAAACCTGCAAAAGCAAACAAGGAAGAAGTTCTTAAAATTCAATTTATGTCAGTGGTTTAAGACACTATTTCCTGCTATCTGTAATTAGCAGGCAAATGGGATTCAAATCCAGTTTTTTTGCTGGTATGCGACCCATATCCAACAGTTTCATGGCAGTCTGAATGGCCCAATTCCGAAATTTTACCCAATAAAAAATCTGATTTGTTCTGCTTCCGTTTGTGGCAATAAATCAGATACATATCCAATAGTTTCAAAGCATCTGCAGTCAGAATGGTCATGTCACATTTTGTCCGATTTTTATGTCATTGAGGTGAGACATGCACCATAATTCTGCACCAGAAGAAACCAGAAAGGGTAAATCCGGACATAAACAATGTCTGAAGCAAGCAGTGCAGACACTTCCTTCATCCTGTTATGACCTTGTGACAATGCTGTCAGCTCCCACTGCTCAACAACTTTAAAATCTAACCACAGACGGCAGCCTCCTTTATTACTGAACAGTGTGCTGCTGTGTGATGTCTATGTTCCTTTTCTGCGCATGCAGGTCACTTTGGGGTCATAAACCGTTCACACAGAAGTCTGATTGTGGTCGCATTTAATTAACAGCACAAATGACCAAATAAAAAAAAATCTGATTTTAGGAAAAAATCAGAATCGAGCTGCAAGAACTGCTGTGTGAACGTAGACTAAGGCTGAAATGATTCATAACTGACTCAAATGATAGAATTCCCTCCCCCCTTTAAAAAACTCATCTAGGTAAAATCTTTTATTGTAATAATTTGATGGATGCTTACATTTCCAGTAGAGCACATAGAATATCTCAGCTATGTTGTATTTAGGCATGGGGCAGTTCCTGGTTTCAAAGTATATGAAAGGTTTTTACAAATTTACAGAGTAATGATCACTATCATTCTTTTGTCAAAATCTTCCTACAATCTAACATTCTTTGAATAAGATGCTAGAGAAAGTGTAACAAACAGTGATCATAATTTTCCTGGTTGTCTAGAGCATGAAGTAGCTTAATGAAGTCCTTCCCCTAGCTGTTGCTACAAACTGAGACTCAGTGAGCTGAAGAAAGGCTACTAAACTATTACCACGCATAGAAGAAAGAGAATATTGGCAAAAAACACGTAATGTAACTAAAGGAATGCTTATTCTAGATCTTTGCTTAGGTTTATGACCTAGAATCCAAAACCACAATAAATAATGATAAATAATATGTTGTGTATAACATTATTATTACTTTAATAATTTATATGTCATATTAGCAGCAGAAGTTTTGGGGTTTTCTGCTTAAAATAAAAGTAGATGGACTGTATTATACATTTTTTTCTTTAAACGGGCCTTCAAACGAATGTGTCAGATGTAGTTTCAAAGGAATAGGGAAAATGTTTTGGATTGTTAACATGCATACAATGATGATCATAATAAAATAAAAAAATTATTCTTAGGTTATTTTTATATTTGCTTACCTTTTAAACTTCATCACCTTGTGAAAAGAAGCTAAATTTGTAATTTTATGCGACGGACTGTCATAATCCATTAGTGTTTGTGTTTTGGTTTTCATTTGTGTTAATATTCTGATACTGTAACAAGACTGTATCATTGTTACAGTCTTGCCATCTTCAGTTCATTCCTCTGTGTGTTGAGTTTCGTTCTTGTTTCATGTTTTCTGCTCGCTGTACATTTTAATTTAGACTCTTATGCCAGTGTTAGGCTTTTTCCTTATGGTTTGTTGCTTCTTTTGTGCTTTAGTTCAGCTCTCTATGTTTTCATTCTGTATTTTATTATCACCTTCTCTCACTTACCTGTTCAGCACTCTCCCTCACCTGGTTTCCATATAACTAAGAATGCCTCCTCAGTATTTAGGCTCCCCAGTTTCTTTCTCACTGCTGGTTTCTTCTGTTCCACTTACCTAAATTCCTTTAGGTTCCTTTTTGTTTATCTTGTTTCATTACTATTAAAATCTGCTCATCATCTCCACCGTCTTCTCTGCATTTGAGTCCTACAACAACCACACATCATTACCCAGACATTCTGAAGCTTATCTCTGGACTGTGGAATTAAAAATCAAGGAGACTGTTAGGCATTTTAATGGAAAGAAAATGTTTTTTTTCTGATATATAGATTAGAAATTACTGCATTGACTGTAGATGCTGGAGTGGGATATGCAAGTGGTTGTGAACATTAGGTTGCAGGAAGAAAATATAGTTGGGAATGCCTGGCATACCAATTGAACAGAAACCGAGACTGGTCGTACTTGCATGTTTATTTTCCCAATGGTTTTCTCTTGATAACGAGGTATTTATGTCGTTATAATGATATAAAGAATACCGTTTTCTTGAGATAACGAGATATTTATGTCATTATCACGAAATAACGATGACCGTTTTCTCGAGATAACGAGTTAATTTTCCGATGGTTTAATCATACGACCAACGACGTGGTATCATTATAGTTTGCCTTTCACTTATTCACAGAATTATTCACAGAATTATACAAACATGCCATGACTTACACTTATAAGTCCTCTCCCGCTGGTGTGGCATGCATTTGAATGATGGAATCAGGTTTAACACACACACACCACAATCATCTTGTGATCTCAAGAAAACAATATTAAGTCGTTATTTCGAGAAAACCATCAGAATAAAATTTATGCATAACACGTCCACTCTCGGCTTCCTTGCCAATTGCATTTTTGGTACACGATTAATAAAGGAATTATTTTAAAGAGCACTTGATAACCAAAATATTTTTGACCTCTTTTTATGAATAAAACCGCCTATTCGGGTTATTTTCATGTACTGAATGCCCTCAGCTTCTGCTCTGTTTGTGCACAAATGCTTCTACCTGGATGCCCTCTGTGCCAGGCTGCTGCAGTAATTTGACGGTGCGTGTTTGCGCTGTCTTCTGGCTGCGGCCGTCGTGCCAGGTCAGGTTGCTGCCTCCGGCCCGACGCGGCAGCTGGTAGCTCAGCTCCTCAGCAGACACCGTGTGCTCCAGGGAGGCACGGCAAAAACTGAAGCTGGACGCCGCTGGTCAGGAGAGAAAGGAAAAAAAGGGATGAATTTTAGCTAATCAGCTCTTTCAATCTTTGCTCACATAAAATCTTTACAACAGAAGCATGATGTTGACATTTACTTTACTCTGAATTATGCACACTGCTTATCAACTCTAGATATGCTATAAACAGATGGCTGATGCAATGATGATTCTGGGAGACTGAGATTCTTCACTGTGATTTCCAATTATGCTGAGTGCATATTCAAAGAGGGAGCACATGATTTCTGGAAAAGTAACTCTCTAACCAGACTGGTCCCTGATTATATAACCCCTACATCATGAATATATGTGATATTTCTCTCCCATCTTGGCTTCCACCCTTCCTCTTCTCTGTCCTTCATTCACCCCGTTTTCTCAGGAAAGTTGGATGGATTGCTGTGACATGGTGAAGCAGACAAGTTGTCAGTTTAGGGTCAGAGTGCAGTTCTGTGACAGCCATGAGGCATCCTTTGCACTTTGGATCAAGCTGGATAGGCAGCTGACCTGTGGATCATCATCTGTGGCAGAGCATTTATCCAACAGTAAAATGGAGCCATTGGCCTTTTTATTCCCTAAGGGCTAATTTAATTCAATGTAGTATGAAACAAAGAAGAGGAGAAACATTACCTTAAGATCTTTGAGAATCTATTTAAAGTATTAAATCACATGCGTGTGAGGGTTAGGTCCAAAACTCTTTTGTCAAGAGAACCAAGGATAAAACAGTGAATAGTAATAACACCTAGCATGAGTTGCAGTGTTATTTCATGCCTGGATGGATTGGCAAGAAGCCCATTTATTAGGGGTTAATAGAAACCCGACTGTGCCACAGACAACTGGTATCTGGTAAATCACTTATACATGGTTGCATTGTTCAAGAAAAGGCACCGTGGAGCAGAAATGATTAAAAATAATCACTGGTCAAAACAGATACAAAAACAAAATATGTGTTTTTTATTGTATGTGTAAAAGAGCAAATTATATATACTTAATAGCCAGAAAACCATATCATCTGAAAGTATGAAACAAATAAATCACAAACACCTTTTCCTTGGTTTCATAAAGCAGATGTGTAATTATAAGACATTGTTTTGACACCTTTAGAGACTTAGAAGCATTGCCTCTCTAAAACAAGAAGGCATTACTGTATACGGATAAAAATGGCAAATTAAAGCTAGCTTTTCTAATCATAATCATCTTTCTAACCACTTAAAGCGCTTTATCCTAGAGCCACATTCACCCAATCGCACTCATTCATACACCAGCAACTTAGGGTTAAGTGCCATGCACAAGGGAACATCAACATGTGACAGGAGGAAGCTGAAATCAAACCCACAACTTTCAGATTGCAAGGTGGCTACTCCTCCCACTGAGCCACAGTCACCCCCACAGTCAGAAAATGACATGTCGTCTGGAACTGCGGAGCGCAACTGCCTGGTATTATGACAGGAAAATGGATTATGTTCTTGACAAAAAAAATAAAATAAAGATCCTCTGCACAAAGTTGATAATCTTTATAAAAATTAATAGGTTAAGAGGACAAACTTCTTGTCACCCATCAAAAGCAGTCACTATTGGAAACACTTTTTGTCCCTAAGGATTATATACCTCAGGAGACTTGGCGTCAAAGAAAAGAATAACACAAGACTGAGGGATTAGGACATAGCACAGTTCATGCCACAGTGACAACAGATAACTCTAGCAGTGAGTCAGCAGAGCTTTTACAGTTAGAGTGTGTTTTTTATTGTGATTTTAACTTTCTATGTTTCTTTTATCAGTAAAAAATTCTCCTCCTCCATATTACCCAACTAACAGCATCACCCATTTTGTCTCATTGTCTGAGCCAGATGAATGAGACAGAATTTGACTGCAGCTTCTGTCTGAACGGATATCAATATTTTTACTTTGCTTCCAATCAGAAGCATAAAATTAGCTCCAGGATGATTTTTGAGGGCCAAAATACATGTTTTTGTTACATATTTTCAAAGATCTAACTGGAGACCAACTTGTAGCCTTATAGCCTTCAAATGCCTAACAAACAGTGTGCTTGGAAGGTTTGACAACTACATTAAACCTTCATTAGTAAAACATGGTCTGATTAAGAGAAGAAAATTAAGAATTCTATTTTTTTTCCATTCAATGCTGCTTTGTTTTAGAAAAAATAGAGTAAATAAAAGGATTTAAAGAGACAGGAGTGTCGGTGCCTGCGTGCATCAGAGAAAAACTGCTAGTCAGAACCAGAGCAAAAACTACAACAACTATGCTAATTACAATTTTTGTCACCATCAGTCATTCATTCACTGTAACGAATCACAAGCAGAACAGGCTCACTACAGAGCGCTTTTAAGTTCCTGTGTAGGGGGCCTGTCTGGTAGGTTGTTACTGCACTCAGATAGCATTTCTTCTGGCTTCCTCCTCGATGAAAAAAATAAAATCACCACATAAATATTTACCTACTGATGAGCTGGAAATGCTGCTATAAGTTTTTTTGTCCTAGGTGGCCATTGTATTTTGGTTTGAAGCCCAGGTTCATTGATCTCAAAATAATGTTATTACTCCTTGCCAACATTCGGATAAGTTCTCCGCTGTCTTGTCCGTGCTTTCTTTAACACTTTTTAAAATATATATATTTCTCAATTACAGACCTGAAAATGGGAATGACTATAACTATTGTGAGCTACAAGCCTGAACAGAATTGAAATGGAAAAGTGTAAAAACAATGATATATGCCATTTGGACTACACCACAGCGAGCTGATAAAAAGCAGCGTGGAGATTAATTCAGTTTATCAGTCTGTAAGTAACTGCAGAGTCGCTGTGTATTCAAAGCAGTATCCAATTCTTTTTTGTATTAATTGAACTTCTCCTTCAAATCCTGTCAGCTCATGTGAATATGGTTATTGAGACAAAGACAGATTTGCTGATTATAGACCTAAAAGTGGAACAGGCATCATAAATGTCATTTTCATTTCTTTCTGATGTAAAAAAAAAAAAAAAAAAAAAAAACCTTTATAACAGAACAATGTAAGAGAAGGCTTTAATTTCATTTTCACCAGTGTGTCGTTAATTTCTTTTTCTCTCTCAACAAGCTTAAGACTTAAATTTATATTCTACTGGATTTTACATGAACCAAACGAAGATCTTCTTGTTAAAAAAAAACTCAAAGATTCAGAAAATTCCATCCATCCATTGTCTATACCTGCTTGTCCTTGCAGGGTCGCAGGGATGCTGGTGTCTATCTCCAGCGGTCACTGACCAAGAGTACACCCTGGACAAGTTGCCAGTCCATCACAGGGCAACAGAAAGACACACAGGACAAACAATCATAAGCGTGCGCACACAAACATACACAAACACTCATACCTAAGGGAAAATTAGAGAGACCAATTAACCTAACAGTCTTGTTTTTGGACTGTGGGAGAAAGCTGGAGTACACAGAGAAAACCCACACACGCACGGGGAGAACATGCGAACTTCATGCAGACAGACCATAGGACCTTCTTGCTGCACAGCAACAGTGCAGCCCACCATACAGCCCGCGGCAAATTCTTGTTATTAAAACTGATCAAAGTTCTATGTTTTATGACCATTCCACCGGGGAAAGAAAAGCTCCAAACAAATATCAGTAAGGCTACTGATTACTGACTACAAATTTTTAACCATGTTGGTTATATTTGCAAAGTTGGTTATATTTGCAGACATAAATGGTAAAAAAAATAAATAAATAAATGTAACAGCCCCAATTTTACCCATCAAGGGAAAACAAAACTTCTATTTTTATTTCACATTACAACAAACCAATGAAACCTGTTGGAAAACAGATGTTGTTTGAGGGAAACACCTGGCTGCAGCTGAGAGGAGTGAAGACAAAAACATGTTTTCTTAGCCTACAAGGCTGCTCGAGTGAACAACGATGAATACTGAGTTCCCATACCTGTGATGCAGGAAAGAACAAGAGGGAAGAAAGGGAATATGAAAAAAGCCTGTCAGGAATCAGTGAAGTGTAACCTTGTCCTGCCCATCTCCCTCCATTTATTTCCTACTCTGCTGAGTTGTGCATTGTTCCTGCCTTCCTTATTCTGTATGTTGTAACTTCTCTGTCTTATGCTGTATTCTCCTTTTTTCATGATCTTATTTTTTTCTTGTAATCTTTTTGCATTTCACTGTCTTTTTATTGTTGTCACGTCTTTGGGGTTGTCGGGATCAACCAGGGCCCAACTCAGATATAATTACTGCCAGTCAGCCTAACTGCGGGAGACAGGAGGAAGGAACATGGAAAACTAAGCGCCTTAAAACCCTAAAGACCTGCCAATCTCCCAGAAAGAGACAAGAGAAAGCAGGGAAGCAGGAGTGAGATTGACAAGAAAGAGAAAGAGGGAGTTGAGCTGTAAATTAGTCCTGGATTTTTGTAAACCAACCTTGACCAAATCAAGGTAAAAAGATCTAAGGAGGAAAAGACACTTGCATGAAACAAGTTAATTTCACAAGCCAAAACTTTACTCTTAATAGACATTGAATCCACACTTAATAGACATAACCTTTAAAATGAAGAAGTGCTGGATCATGATTGCTCTCATCTATTAGAATCTAAATCTCATCTACCATGCTGGACTCCCTCTCCTAAAGCGGTCATAAAATGAAGGCAAAACATTCATTCTGCAGGCTTTAATAGACTTAGTTGGCTTAACCTTCTGGCACAGGACACCAAAGAGAATTTAAGATCAGCCAAAGATAATTAAATATCCACACAGTCAAACTAATGTCCCTTTTGAAGCTTTAAGAAAATGGAACTGCCATTTATTTAGGCTCTGCTAAATCTCGTTAGATCTTTGTGATTTCAAACAAATTGAGGCGTTATCTCTCACCTTTCCTCGTCCGCCCGAACATGCATACGATGAGCCTGGACAACTGCCAAGTCCCCACTGTCCTATTTGTCACTATCTAGTGTTGTATTATCTCTCTGTGCCCTTGTGAGTGACTTTTATCACCTCCACTCAAGAGAGGGGGCAGGAGAACGAGGGATGATTGAGAGTGGATGGTAGGAGTCAGAACGTTGTAAAGGCAAGATTTTTTAACTGTGTACATTTAAATTGCTATGCTCAGAAAAAAAGAGATGAAAGAAAGAGATAGGACTGTTCAGGGTTCCTTTCAATTTTTCATTTTAAAGTTTCAGACTTTCATCCTGCAGTTCTTGTTTGAAATTCTCAACAATAAAGAAAACAGAACATTTAGAACGGTTGGGTTACTATATTGGTTTCTGATCTGGCAGCAAGATAAAGGAACATTTCGCATCATTTTGGCATTTCAGTCAACAATATTTAAAAATTTATAACAGGAGATTATCAAATATCAGATTCTTTAAAGCACAGTTTGATATCTGTAAAACCTCTTTTGTTTGTTAAAAATTTCCCCCAAAAAAAGGAGCTTCAACCCTTTGTTGAATCTAAACTGGACCCAGCTTAAGAACCCTGATCTATAAGAGTCTAGATGAGGGGTGTCCAACTCCAGTCCTCGAGAGCAGGGACACATCTTCATGTTTCAGATGTGTCCCTGCTCCAACAAACCACAAGTAATGTCTGAATTAACTCCTCAGAATATCAACAAGTTCTGTTGAGGCCTGGTTCATTTCATTAAAGTGCACTGAACCTAAAACAATGCTGGAAATTATGTTTTTAGATAATGGAATAAATATTTAAGTCTAGAAACCCAAACATTTTTTCTGCTGTACTCAATTTTCTTTATCCATATTTGTAATGTCTTAGTAATAGGTATGGGACAGCGAACAGTATCGAGGCAATCCAAGATTTTAAAAAGTCATAGCTTCAAAACCATTAAAATGTTATATGATGTTGTTCCTAGAGTTTAACACTCTTTAGTGAGATTGGATTTTTTTTTTCCATCTAGTGTGGAACATAGAATAATGCAGTGCTACCCCTCCCCAACTTGTTGCTCACTACTTTTACTCACCTGGCTACACGAAGGCCACTACACATTTCTCTCACTGGCAAGGACAAACTTGCCTAGCTGGAAATATTTCTTGTATTGAAAAACACTGACAGTCATGGTGTGCAAACTAAAGGAGTGCCACCCCTTTCTTATTAAATCAATGATTTTTTAAAATTACAGTTGCCAGGCTTTGAGTGACGTGTCTGTCAGACAGCTGACTGCAGGCGAGCTACCTGAGCAGATAGTTTGATTTATTTGCCAGATAATATTCAACAAAATAAACATTTACAAACCACAATGTTTGTGGGTCGTTAATCTACATTTTTTAAGATCTACGTGTCAAAATCAACATAACAACTAATAAATGTTAAAGGTACGATTTTTATGACCATATGTGTTGGACAACTAATTTTAGAAGCAGTAGAAGTGACTGTTGCTTTTTTGTTTTAAATAAAAACTATTAGATCATGTTAAACATTTCAGTTTAAAAATGTTGTGAAAATATAGTGAAAACGTGGGATTTTTACTCAAGATTATTATACTGTGAGAATCTCATGCTGGCTTTTGCCTGCTGAGAAAGAGATTAAACCATATTCCATACTTTTCCACACTTTTAAAGACTGCATATAGGATCTCTGACAGTTGGAACAAGTGCCAAAAACCAAGGGCAAAGTGTCACAGAAAGCTTTATATGAGCATACAGAGGGAAGCTAGGTCAAAACGACTCTGCCCAGTGAAGCGTAACCTCATATCACCTCCTCTTGACTGAGCAACCTATCTGCTGTGCAGAAAGGATAGCTAAATCTCAGAGGAATTCCCCTTTGAAAAGATAATTAAGATGTTAGGTACAGCACCCTGGAAGGCCGTTTTAAGCCAAATCCCACAGCAGATTAACATGGCATCAACCAACATTACTTATTTGACTCCAAAGAGTGTCTAAAGTCATCTATTTTTGCTGTGTTGGCTCTTTTGCAGAGGCCTGATTCTTTTTTCGTCTATAACTTTGGCATCGACCTAGCAGTTCACGTTTTTTTTTTTACCCCCTTGCACTGAGATGAAGGCAGTTGGTCTGGTTTATCCACCTTATTTTGGACAACATGGAGCATTCAGCTGCTTGGTATCAACTCTCTCCAGCACTTTGTATTCAACCTAGTGAAAAAACATTCTATTTGCAGCCTAAGTAATATACATAAATGTGTGCAGTCATCCTGTAATCTTCCAGGGTGTGAAACATCATAATGCAGTCATTTAATGCCTGTGTAAGACATTATGCTTGGTGTCCCAACTACTGCTTTGAGCACACTAATATTTCTGCATGCTGCTGTTAAAGTAAGCGGACCTTTCAGCACTTCCACTCCACTAGAACCCAGTTTAAACCCAATGAATAAACTCTAAAATTACTCTTCTTGAATAAGCAAGAAGACCAGAATATGTTTAGAGCTTTGAATATACTCAAGAACCCCATGATGGCTCACATTATGCACTGCAGTCCATTATTAACTCTGACAGGACGCGTTCACTGAGGATGGGGCTAAGGTTTACCTTTCACTAACTATCAATGTCACAAAAGCAAGCAAATAGTGGAATAATAGTAAACAACCACAGATTCAACTCTCATCTTGGCACAGAATGCACAAATGACAGCTAAATTCCCTCATACCATTATGAATGAAGGTCAGCATTGCAATACATACAGTACTGTGAGTCACATGCCAAGTCACACATTCGTACATCTGTGGAGTTTTTAATCAGCATTCATTCAGGCTAGTGAAACTGAACAAAGCTACAGATAGAAGGCCATGTGGATGGAGAGCAAATTCTGGAATCAAATCACAGTGCTGCTATGGTTCAGGATGCACAGAGCTGCCCAGCAAACAGGTGGGGATGGCATTTCTTTTATGATTCTGCAAGTTGGGCAGAGCACTACCCAGGGAGAATGCAACTCGGTTGGCATAATAAATGCCGGTTTCCTCTCTGTAGGCAGAGCTGTGAAGGAAAACAACACTGGAAGACCCAGCACATTCACAAAGTCAGACAGAACTATTGATTAGGTATTGATGTGTCACAGAATGGATTATGGCAGAACACAAGGTGGGCAGACCTTGTCTCTTCCACACCAGCGGTGGTCAAATCGACTCCTATTTAAAATAAATAACACTTGATTTTTTTCTCGAGATAAAATATAGTTAAAAAGCAGACAAAGTATACAGAGGTGTGACATTTTAACGCCTACTGAAGAGAATGTAGAAAGGAAACCTTAAAGCTCAAGTAGAGTTAATGCAGAAGAAAAGCATAAAATGGGTAGAAAACAAGCCAGAATAAAATAAACAGATCAAAGGATGAAGAACATTAGGATTAAGAAAAGGTTAATAATGATTTAAAGTGATCAGATGCAGTGTTTTTTTGTCCTCTCTCCTTCACAGCCAAGCCCTCATATGATGACATGGGAGGACAGATTAGATCCGTTTGCCTATCAATAATCCAGAGTGAATGTCAAAGGGGGAAGGGAAAGGAAGGACACAGAGAAGGAGGATATGAATCTGAGTAATAGGATATGAGATCAAGTTTGATCAAACCAAGGAAGGTGGCAATCTTGAACATACCTCTCTTTGTCCAACAAACATTCTCCTATACTCATACTATTTTAGATCAGTTGAAACTCACTGTACTATTACATTGTACACTCACTTCTCATATGAGAAGAAGAAGAAATGAAAAGAGAATTCTCATCAGTATATTAACATAGTTTCGGTCTCTTTGCAGTTGCTTGGAGATAAATTATCCAAATAGGGAAAATACCTGAATTTCCCAACACTCTATTTCTTAAAAGCATTGTTGCTTTTCTTCTTCTTTTCATGAAATAACCATTGTTTCCCATAGCTGCTGTTATTTTGCTGCCACCTTTGTTATTGCCATCCTAGTTACAAAAATCTGGGCTGCATGCAAATGTCCCTACTGGTTAGTTACAAATGATGAAAGGGAAAGACTCAAAGCAGATAATAGGAAGGCTAAATAGAGCAAAGCTACTTTCAGCCTCTGTAAAGGTCCACATTTTCAAGAACTGCTGGGGTTTTTTGTAATTTTAGCTGAACTAACTGTGTTTACTGTGTGTATAAAACATTTGTAATGCCATACTTGAATAATTACAAGGTTTTTAAAGGAAATCGAAATTGGTCAAAATCAGGATCAGCAATCAAACCCTTTACTAAAACCAGAGTGGCAATCAGATATAAATTACGGATTTAATTTAATTGCATCTCTACCCATTTAGGTCAAACTCAACATCTGCAGATCAGCGGATCCAAGTGGAATGGATGCACGGGCAAGCTTAGTGCTGCTGAAGCAACAACATTGTATGAAGGTGGTACAGCTCATATTAACTGAGGGCTGCACAACATTTTAAATCACAGTTGTCACAATTTCAGTGTGTACACTATCACAATCGACAGCTTGGATGTAATATTTGTTAGCCTAATATATTTCAAGTATGATGCATACATGCTCTGAATATCGCTAATTTGCAAAATGTGAAGGACATTAAATTCCAAATGCCCACAGCTGATGTATATTTGTATGGGCCACAATTTGCAGGTTGTTCATAAAAAATGGAGGTGATATTTGTAGTTTATCTTAACAAATTTTGTACATTTTTTGGAATTCTGACTTGTAAAGATAATTCTCACCAACCTGGTTACAAAATCCAATATGGCTGCCATATCTTAAACGGTGCTCACACTTTTTCAGCATGCGAGCTACTTATAAAACAACCAAGTCAAAATGATCTACCTACCCACTATAAAAATGCAAAACATATAACTGTTTTCAAATTTATTAAAGATTATTTGTATGTACAATGTATGTTGATGTACCTTGCATAACTGAATAAGCCAATATTGCACAACACATAATAAATAATTATTTACATTTTTTTAAATGTTGCATCTTTCGTTTGAAAGCGTTAACTGAGCTAATCATATTGGTCACTGTTTTGTCTTTTCCTTGCAGCTCAAGGTTAAGGTCATTCAACAGGTTTGTCACATCAGTTAAAAATGCCAAGTCCAACAGCCATTGATCATCATTTAGTTGCTTGTATTCTGCATGTCCAGATACATGGAAAAACTCTTTAATCTCCGGACAGAGTTCTCGAAATCTTTGGAGGAATTTCCCACGACTAAGCCATCTCACGTCAGTATGTAGCAACAACTCAGAGTGGTCGCAGTCAGCCTTCTCCAGATGTGCGTGGAATAACCGTCTTTGAAGAGATTTGGCTCGAATAGAACAGGCGATCTTCGTCGCCACATCCATGATCTCTTTTATATTGAGCATTTTAGCGCATAACGCTTGTTGGTGGATTATGCAATGGTAATTCAAGAAGTCTGGGAACGCATCGTCCTGCTTGCACTTTGCAATAAATCCATTCACAAGTCCAACCATTGCAGGTGCTCCATCTGTGGTGAAAGACACCGATTTGTACACCGGGAGCTGAGTTTTCTCGATAAAGTTTTTAAACGTCTGAAATATGTCCTCTCCTCGCGTCTGTTCTTTCATGGAAAGTGCTGTCAATAGCTCCTCTTTTGCAGTGATATCACTAAACACCATACGAATGAAAATGCACATCTGGGCTGTGTCACTCACATCTGTAGATTCGTCCAACTGCAGGGAGAAACACTCACAATCTGCGACGTCCTTCCACATTTGCTGGGTTAAATCCTCAGCAATGGCTTCACAGCGCCGTGTAACTGTATGTCTTGACAGCTGCAGAGCTTTGATTGAAGATAATATCTCTGCCTTATTTTTAAAGTCTCGGAACAATGAGTCAGCTGCTTCAACCAATGCTTCTTTTACCATCTCTCCGTCTTGGAAGGACTTGTTGTTTTTAACGATGACGTAACTCACCCGGAACGACGCTTCGGTGGCGGCTTTTGCTTTTGAAGTTTGTTGAGTGAAAAATGACTGCTGTCCGGACAACTGGGATTTTAGTTCCTCCACCTTTCTCTTTCTCAGCTGACTTTTCGGTGGGAAGTCGATGTCGTATTTTCCATGAACAGTCCGAAAATGCCGCTCCAAATTCCCCTTCTTTGTTCTTGCGACGGTAGACTGGCAGATGAGGCAAACGCACTTTGAAAATGACATCGTGAAAAAAAAAAAAAGTCCACCTCCCATTCCGTATGAAAGTGATATGTTTTTGCCTTCTTACTTGGTCCAGCTTTCTCACTCATTTTGATCACCATATGTTTTAAGCAAGGGCTTAAAATCTGAGGTAATTCGCTAACTAGCTTGTAAGCTTTGCTGCACTAGCGCCGTCGTTTATGCATGAGCGGTGACCTAAAGGTCAAAATTCAGTTGTCATCTGATTGGTTGTCCTGTATGTCAATTAAGTAACGGGATGTTTGATAGGCTGACAAATATTTTTTTTAACGTCACGCTGCGATCGACCCCAGTCTTAAATGATGCCACTTCTAGCAATAAAATACCTACTTGAACTTCTCATACATTTTAGTTCATTATATCAGACACAATGAAAGGACTGCTCAATCTCAGAGAAATACTCTATTATTGGCTCGTGTTGCTAAAGTAGCTAGCCTAATCTCTAGTGGCATTACTAAACATGATGTGCCATGCTGGGGCACAACATTTAAATAAACATATAAATAAAATCCAGATTTAACATCTTTCTGTCTTTATTAATATGTCTAACAATTTTTAACCATCTATGAAATGCTGTACAAACATTTGTCAGCCATGTATTAATAAAAATACAAAAATACATAAAAGAGCTGGCCTGTGGGAAACTGATAAACAATAACAACAGTGTTGCAAGAAAAAGTAACACCTACTTTCTTACCAAACTTATGGCTTAAAAAGGGGGCATCCAAAGCATGGCCCAGGGCCCATGTGTGGACCTTGGAATGATTTAGTGTGGGCCTCAACGAGAATGGTAAAAGTTTGATCCACTGATGAAGAGTTGGGTCCATCCAAGCCTGCTTTTAAATAATTTTAAAAACTTGGTTAAATATAGAAAGCATTTTGAAAGAAAGACTGACCCAAATCCTATTCTTGTTACTCAAAACAGACATTTCTTTTTCTTGTCGAAAAAAATACAAAACACCATCAGAAAACTGTCTACCTGTCTTTAATCACTGAAAAGTGCAAAACTCTTTTTATGTTTTGGATCTACAATAATTTATGGGTCTATTTTCTACAAAAAACAAACTACTTTGTTCAACCAATTAAATCATCTTTAGTTTATTGCTGAGCAGATGCATTTTTTTGTTTGGCTGGTTCTTATTTTAAAAATACATATATTTTTGTGGCCCACAGGTACAATAAGCTGAATGATTTTGGCTCACGCGACAAAATGCTTGGACACCACTGATCTAAATCACAGACTTCAAGTCTTCTTCAGGACGCCATATTGTTTTTGTGAAACCAAATTCCCATTTATACTTCATATAGACATTTTGGCTAAATTACAGCTTCCAAACTTGGACATGTATGTGCAAACTGAACTGTTTTAATGCACTTTTAAATATATCTGGCTCTAATGCAAGCTCATCTGCACATATGGTGTTTTGCATAATTTCTTACATCTTCCTTATTGTTTAATATCTTCCTTCAAAACAGTCTGGCTTTTTGTAATCTTTTAAAGTGGATCTTCAGATAATTTGTTAATTAATGATTATCTTATTAAAATTTTATTGGGAATTTTATTGAGGTACACAAGATATTTTCTAAGATAGGTCTTGTGACTTTTAAGCATATTACAAATAATATTAATTAGGAAACTCCAATCATATTCAGAATCAGAATTGAAACTGGGTATACTGTCAGTCTCTGATCCAAATTCCGGTTTGTAAGGTAAAGGAAAAGCAGCATAATTCCATGCATCCAAATTTGTTATTTTCATTTTCTAAGGTGTTATAAGTTAAACACTGCTACATCTCTTGGCCACATGCACTATGTTAGTTTGACCTCGACACTGTGCTCATATTCACACAGAGATGAGCAACACAAGCTCCATTAGGCAGCTATATGCATAATGAATGATATAGTCAACATGGTGGATTTAAAAAAAAAAAAAAAAGAACTGCATGAATGATTTTCTGCTGATGAGTTAAGTGCTGTTTCTTCAAAGGCATATAACGTATGTATGTGTCCATCTTCGTCTACATAAGGTGTTCAATAATTAAATAACACAGCACTCATACTGTGGAGATAATTGTGAGATCATTCTGTTCACATACAAATGTTAGACTGTTATGATTCAGCTCGCATAAAAATCATCATAAAACTTTATCCACATTAGTCTGATTGTCACATTGGGATGAATTAAAGTAAATGGGGCACAGCATGAAAAGGGGGAAATTACATAGAAAGGTCAAGTAGGCAGGGAACAACTTCATATACATGTAAAGTAGGAGCACATAACCCATTTAAGCAGATAAAGCAGCAGAGGTAAAATGAGATATGGGGATTAAAAACCCGTTTCCACCACTTTAATACTTGATTCTTGTTACTCTGATAAAATGACGATGAGCTGTGCATATCTCTTTCACAGGTTAGTCTCACATATTAAATATGTCAGAATATGAGTTAAGTGTTAATGTGTGAACATGTGTTAATCTGTTTTCCCATTGGGGACAATAAAATAACCACTGAATGAAAATATGAAGATTGCAAGCTGAGTTAGAAATTTTCAGTTTTATATTTGTGTGTTTCTGTTTATTCTTAGGCTAAGATGTGCTGATGTTCGTAATTTAGGAAAAGGCTTCAAGAAGACAAGTGCTCTTTAAAAGTTGCACTTATAAATAATTGGAGTAATAACTAAAAAGACTATAAATGAAAGAGAAGACTGGACAAGAACCCCAGGCCGCTGCCATTTTTAGTGTCAAATATAAAAGCTACAATAAAAATTATCATATTATTTATTTTAAGATGTTTAAAAATATATTTAATAGGGGAGTAAAAATGTTTTTGTTGCTGCATATTTTTAATTTCTAAAAGGAGACTTTTTTTTACTGATAAGTTGAAAACATTCTTTGCAGTGTTTAAATGCAGTCCACTAACATCCCCTTTGACTGACTATATTATTCAGACTGTGGCTTCCAGGACCATCGTCTTGTTCTATGCAAACACATTCTTCCTATTCATATGCAGATATCATTTGAAAGAGATCAATAAATACAGATCTGAAATTATAATTATTGCAGGTTCACTCACAGATGCAGAGTTCACTGTTTCAAAAGTTTTAAGATTAAGAGAGAAATGTTCAGCATTATGTTCTGTTGAGTTTACTTCGGCTGTCAAATCATAATAATAAATTCCTCAGACTTTAAACGTTACAACATGCTTTAATTTAAAATGTCAGTTCGTTCAAAAATGTTCTGTTATTCAGAATGATCCCATCCACTTTTAAATCAGACTGATATTTTAGGGTTGCTGTACAATGCTGTTTATCTGAAGGGCAACACACTACATCTAACAGGATAATTTGGGCTTTGGAGAATGTTAAAGTTCTAAAGTAGTCCCTGTCCACCCTAACCCAGCACTGAGTCATCTTTTCATTTCAAGAGCAATTTAAGCCAACGAATCGGAACAACGAGCAAACACACCAGATGGTCTACTAATGAGCTTTATAGACTTTCAGATTTTATCATTAGCTCTTTTTTTTTTTTTACAAAAAGAGAAAGATTCAAGTAAGACTTACACAAGCAGTTGCAAGTTTCTGCCAGTTCAAACATACAGTGTAAGTATTCAAGTCCCTTTTCCATATTTTGTCACAGTAAAACAAACTTTAATATATTTAATTTTAATTTTAATTGATCAACACAAAGCTGTGAATAATTTTGAAGCCAAATTAAAAGATTTTTACTTATAAAAATCTGAAAACTGTATTGTGCATTTGTATTCTGCTCCTGTGAGTCAACTTTTTGTAGAACCATCTATCATGGCAAATACAGCCCAATCCTTTTGGCTTATATATTTACTTGTTTTGCAAATCTGGAGACTTTTTTCCCCTTGCAAATCTTTGTTGCAAAATTGCTCAAACTCAGTCAGATGGAGAGCATCTGTGAACATCAATATTTAGGGAAGTCCTGAATATTATTGTTTCTCTGTCTTGAAGAAAATCATGCCCACAGTATAATCCTGCCACCTTTGTGTTTCAGAATGGGGATAGAAAGATCACTGTGATTTGCGGTCCTAGGGGTTTTTTTTTTTTTTTGGCAACATATAACAGTTATCATGTTGGTGATAACTTGTAGCTTTTGTCTCATCTGAGTAGAGCACCTTTATCCACATGTTTATTGAGTCCCCTGCATTGTTTCTGCCAAACTTTATTTTGGACTTTTTATCTCATACTTTCAACATTGGCTTATTTCCTCCTGCCAATCTGTAAAGTCTAGATAAGGGGTTTGCAACCTGTGGCTCCAGAGATCCATACCTGACCAAAAAGTGATAAAGAACCAGGTAATGTTTTAAATATAGATATAATAAAAAAAAATAGGTTTTGCTTTGCATTTTTCTTTTCATGTGCTTTTTAAAACAAAATGTTCAACAAATAACATAATTTAGCTATTGTGCTAATTTTTTGGATATTTACATTGCTGTAAACTGTGGTAATGTTGATTAATGTGCACTGTCCTTATCAAATAAATAAATGAAAGAACATCAAGAAAATGTACTCCTCTTTTTTCTTTATTCTGAAGCCTAAAAGTTAAAAGTTGTCTTTTTTTCTAAACGTCATGAAACATTTGCATCTCTAAATGAGTTTTATATAAGGATTATTTAAGGGTAAGAGCAAAAATGGCTCTTTGGATTATAAATGTTGCAGAACACAGGTCTAGATTATTAAAGTATAGAAATAAATTGTCCTGTTGACATATTCTACTTCCTGGGCTAACTATGCAGTTTGTATAGTTACTGTGGAAGTCTTGTTGCCTTAGGAGGTTTGGAGTTGAGCCATCCTCTTCATTTTTGGATGATGGGTTGAACAGTGCTCTGATGGATAACTTTTCCCCTCACCTTTCTGGTGTGTTCTTTGGTCTTGCTAAAAGCAAGGAGCAGGAGGTAGATTTCTGCAGGGGCAGACCCACCTCTCAGACCAGTAAACATCCAGGGAGTGGACATTGAGATCGTGGACTCTTACAAGTACCTGGATGTTCATCTGAACAATAAACTAGACTGGACTCATAACACTGATGCTCTTTACAGGAAGGGTCAGACCAGATTTGACCTGCTGAGGAGGCTGAGGTCTTTTTGGAGTGCAGGGGGCGCTCCTGAAGACCTTCTTTGACTCTGTAGTGGCATCATCCATCTTCTACGGTATAGTATGTTGGAGTAGCACCTAAGAGGAAGCAGTTAGATAAGCTCATCAGGAAGACCAGCTCTGGGCTAGGATGCCCCCTTGACCCAGTGCAGGTGGTGGGAGATAGAAGGACACTAGCAATCACTAATGGACAAAGTCTCCCACCCCATGCATGAAGCTGTTGCTGAGCTGGAGAGCTCCTTCAGTGACAGACTGCTGCATCCTAAGCGCACAAAGGAGTGTTACTATAGATCCTTTCTCCCAGAATCTGTAAGATTATACCCATCACTGCTCACAACAAACTCAATGAGAGTTTACATCCTTGCTAGTATCTGTACAACTTTACAGTTGCACAGTTTTTATCGTGACTAAATGTAAACAGTCAGTCTTTATAACGCTCAAATAGACAAGCACATTTTACACATTTTTAAATTAACCAACTCAGTTGCACATTCCTTTGGGCTGGAGTACACTATTTTTTTTATAACTACATGGTATTTACGTTGAAATTTAGCCCTTACTGTACAGTATTTTTATTCTTTATTCTGTTTTTATATACTTTATATTCTTTGTGTGAGTCTGTTTGCTTTGATTGCCTGTCACTTTGCTGCTGTTGCACAGATATTTTCTAATCATGGAACAATAAAGGATATTTCTATTCTATTCTAAATGGTCTCTCTAAAATTGTCCTTAGGTGTGAGTGTGTGCATGAATGGTTGTTTGTCCCGTTTGTCTCTGTGTTGCCTTTCGATGGACTGGGAACCTATCCAGAGTGTACCCTGCTTCTCACCCGGCACCAGGCACCAGCACCCCTTGTCACCTTGCAAGGATAAATGTGTTTAGATAATGAACGGAGAGTATCCTTCACTTTTCACTTCAAAACTATGCACTACTTTGTGTTTTAATATGACAAAATGTAAAATTCAAGCATGAATAATTTAGCAAGGCACTGTATTGCACATTCAGTGATACATTAAAAGAAATTCTGAAAATATTCACCCAGTTTTTTTTTCTGCTGTCCATAAGAAAATCCTTTCTACTGTCACTTGTAAATCCACTTATGGGTGCTGACTGATCTATGAAGATAATAGTTAACCACACTTGAATTTAAAAGTTGCATTTAATCTATAAATCAATGAAGTGCACTCACCCCATAGCCAGATGAGCGAAAGTGATGAGGAAGGGTTCAGTGGTCAATAAATTATTGAGTGTTCCTAAACCATAGAAGTCACGCGAGTAGTCCACTGTGTTAGCTAATCTATCTCAGTGCTCATAGATCTTTGTAATAAATTACAAAAGAAATGTCTAAGCAGTGAAGCATTACAAAAGTAACCAGTCAACATATTGTGGCTCACATATTTGTATTTCTAAACACAGAATTATTTGCATAAGCTGATTAACCATTGTAGGACTCATCTGATAAATTGTCCCCATTTATAAAATAAGATCAGATGACAGTATAAAAAAGAGAAAGAATTTTAAAAATGTGGAAATAGGCTTATGGCATGGATGCAACACTAAAGGGGGGAAGAGATAAAAGTTAATGCTCAACAGAAGCTGAGAAGTAAACAAAGAGAGAAAAATCACATTGCAGAGAGAAGGTAAATGGGTCATCTGTGAAGGAGATGCATAGAAACACAACATAAAACACAAAAAACTGAAGGCAGGGAATTAGTTTGTAAATTCATACACAGTGTAGACGTTTGAAACGGCATTTCAGCAGCAGTATTGGTGGTTGGTGCTACTTCTGTTGGCCAAATAAAATATAACAGAGATTTGAAGGCTGCAGTAGTACCGTCTGAAGTGATCAAGGCAGCCTCGTCTCATTTTTTTCCTTGAGGGGAGGTAAAGGAAGAAAAAGAGAGAGACCAGAAAAACCAGAAAAGAAGAAAATGCAAGAAAATTTGTGGCAGGGGGTGGGCACAAACAGGCTCAGGCAAAGCTGCTGAGACAGGTGAGAGGGAGAATATCAGCAGCGCCACTGGCATAAACAATCAATGTATGAAATTACTCCGTTCTATCTCTGCTCTGCATATAATTTTAGCAAGCAATGCAATTAAATCCAAGATTTCATAGGCTCAGCTCTTCTCTAAATGGAATCATTTGGCAAAATGAACTTTTACATTTTTATTCAGCTATAAGTCTTAAAATACAAAAATCAGAAAAAAGTCACAAATTATTAGAAAAAAATATTTTCTTTATATTTTGCTTCTTTTTAGGCACTCTTCCAGCGTTTTCTGAATGAACAATTCAAGTTTAAGACATGATGGGAAATAATTTCCCATAGCCAGAGAAAAGATCCATCACTTTTTAAGACCTGTCTCCCCATCCAAACTCCTGGTCCTTTCTGAAACTACAAATCGATCTGAATGCAATTTAACGATTCATCTTTCATTTGTTTCCAGGGTTTCTCCCAGCAACTCCCTCTAATTTTTGTGGTCATTAATCTTTATTGTATTGTTTACAAAAAATAAACTTCAGTTACTGAATCATAAATTTAATTTGCTGTCTGATATTACCCAGGTTTCCAAAACTGTTTAAAGAAAATCTGCATAAATCACAACATAAATCTTCTTATTTTCCACTTTATTAAATGTTGTGTAAAATTTTTAGGTTAGTCTCATTAACAGAGCAAAGGATATCAGAGGCTGGTACATTGTCTGCCCACCGAGAGGATTATTTGAAGCAGAATGAGGCTTTTTGAATGAGGTAAAATCTCTGGCACATACTGTAGTGTCTCATTGAAATTATAATGCTTCAGGTGCTGAAACAGAAAAGGAGAGTATATAGTAAGGTGTTTGGAATAGTACGTCAGCTAACTTCATGTTTGTTGTTCTGGAGGACATACAGAACATAGCAATAACTGCCATAAAGTTTTTTAAATTGAAAATTAAGTTAATCAGAGAAAAAGAAAGGAGATAAAACATTGCACCATTCAATGGTCTTGATCACAAATTGGGATGACTCGTGCAATATTTCTTGCCAGTCATCTCAGAAAGTGAAACAATCATTTTATAAAGATTTATTACACATAGAGCAAAATATTTCAAGCTTTTATTTTTTGCAATTTTAATGATTGTGGCTTACAGGTAAAGAAAACCCAAAATTCAGTGTCTCAGAAAATTAGAATATCACATTAGACCAATCAAAAATGGATGTTTTAAGCACAAACGTCAGGTTTCTTAAAAGTCTGTTCACTGCTATGCAGTCAATACTTGGTTGGGCCTCCTCTTGCATAAATGACTGCATCAATGTTCCACGGTAGAGGTGATCATCCATTGCCACTGTGTGGGTATAATGGAAGCCCAGGTTGCTCTGATTGCTGCCTTCAGGTTATCTGCCTTGTTGGATCCAGTGTCTCTCATCTTCCTCTTGACAGCAGCCCATAGATTTTCTATGGGGTTCAGGTCAGGGGAGTTTGCTGTCCAATAAAGAACAGGAACACCACAGTCATTGAATCAGCTTTTGGTACCTTTGGCAGTGTAGCCAGGTGCCAAGTTCTGCTGTAAAATAAAATCAGAATCTCCACACAGCTTGTCAGGAGAAGGAAGCATAAAGTGCTCTAGAATTTCTTCATAGACGGCTACATTGACTGTGGACTTCAGAAAACACAGTTGACCAACACCAGCAGATTACATGGCATATTTGTCTGTGCATAGTGGCTCTTGATGCACTGACTCAAGTCTCAGTCCACTCCTTGCAAAGCTCCCCCAAATTCTGGAATGGATTTAGCTTGGCAATCCTTTCAAGGCTGCGGTTCTCCATGTTGCTGGTGAATCTTTTGCTAACACACTTCCTATTGAGTCAATTCAGTCAATCAATTTAAGCCTATTTAGTCAATTTTCTGTTAAAATGCTTGGATATAGAACTCTGTGAACAACCAGCTTCTTCAGGGATGATCTTATGTGGCTTACCCTCATTGTGAAGGGTGTCGATGACTGTCTTCTGGACATCTGTCCAGTCAGCAGTCTTCCCGTGATTGTGTCGCCTACTGACCCAGAGTGAGACACCCTTTAAAGGAGACCTTTGAAGGTGTTTTGAGCTGATCAGGGTGTGAATCCATGAGTTTCCAATAATGACCTTTTCAAAGTAATCTAATTTTTGAAGACACTAAATTTTGGGTTTTCATTACCTGTAAGCGAGCCTGGCCATTGACTTCCTACGCAGTTCCGCTCGATTCACATCTTCCTTCAGTGCTCCGTCTGGGATTTCTCCTATTGAGCTGGATTTTTGTGGTAGAATTTCAATGGCCAATCAGCAAATAAAAGAAGAAGTTGTGAATGATGACACTGATTTTCTCTGTTGTTTTAGAATCGTTGTCAGCCTGTAGTTTGGCAATGGCAGCGGAGGAAGTGAACGAAGCCATTCAGTCCATACTGACTGCACTTCCAAATATTTAATTAGCATTTACAGCCATCTCATTCTGCTCAGCACTTCTCTCTTCGCAGTAAGGGGTTGCTGTTTACAACGCAGGCAATTTCCAGTATGCTACATAGTGTCAAATTGGCACATTACATACGTCACAGCCAAATATTAGAGATTGAGTAAAATTTAAAGCTTCAACAGAATCTATGCCTCCAGCAAGTAATCGTTTCTCAATAACTGAGAGCCCCGACCCTCTGTACGAAGCAAAGCATAAAACAAGGGGCTGTTTTTTTTTTTTTACCAGTAAGCCACAATCATCAAAATTACAAAAAACAAAGGGATGGATTATATCGTTCTATGTGTGATGATTCTGTATAATATATGCGTTTCACTTTCTGAGATGACTGGCAAGAAATATTGCACTTTTACACAATATTCTAATTTTTTTATATGTACTAGTAATGCTAGTCTCTATTACTCTTACTGTCATATGTCCTGAAGGACAAGTGGTTTATTGTTTTTTTTTATCACCTAGACTGCTGCTACATCTAAGCCCACCCACAGAGCATTTCATAGACATAAACTGGGTGTTTTTGAAATTTAAACTGCTTGAAATTATTATCTAAGCCCATGGACATAAATATCTCCAAAAATCTTGACAGTAAATGTCAATTTTAGCCCTTCCACCTTGTCGTTAATAACAGCTATATTTTCCTTTGTGCAGGTTACTGACATTTCTTTTCCAACTAGACATAAACGGGTTTTGTGTTTTACTAACATCAGCAAGTGGTTTTCTATATCCATGTATCAAATGTTAGCCAGCCAAGGCACTTATAGCTCACCTACACTTTCAGTTTCTGGCATTAGGTATGGGTCTATGTTGCTGATTAAATTTCAAAATTTCTTTGAAAACTGTTAGATCTTCCTTTAATAGCAGTTTTTAATACGTGTTTTCACCAGTATTCCAGCATGAGTCGCCATGGTTGCCCTTGTTGTTTGTCTTCCAATATGGCCACTGGGTATTTTTGTGACATCATTACAAACACCCTAAAGGTAATGCAAAATAAATACCAAGTGTGGTATTCTTAGCTAAAAACTTCAGTACATTTCCTCGCTATCTGTGATTCTCATAAAAATCAAGGGCATGTGATATACATCCTTTAAAAGTTTTCGAGTTTAAGATCCACCAAACAAAGCCAGGATCCAGTCTGCAGCAGGTGTCTTCTGTGTGCACAGTCCAGTACAATTCCTTCTGAACTTCCCTTTTTTTCTGTACTCACTCCCAACAGACCAACCTGTTGCTGTAAGTCTCCCAGCAAGCACCCAACTGTGGTGATTTGGGGTCTGTCTCTCTGAGCTTAATTGCCGTGTTATCACTGCCACTCCTGCACCGCCATCGAGTCCCGTCCTTTCAGTCAGACGGACATGCCAATTACAGCTTCTCCACACAACCACACACACACACACACACACACACACACACACACACACACACACACACACACACACACACACACACAAGATGTTAATCCCTCACAGGGCTTCCTGAGGCTGCACCATCAGGTAACAAAGTAGACAGCAGCTGGAACAAAGTGGGCAGTTAAGGATGAAACGAGAAAAAGAATCAAAGCGTTTTGTTGCCATTATTCACACATTCAGACAAGTACGGAGATGGACACAATGAAAGTCCCAGCTGGAGCTTCTTGTCCAGGCCAAATGATCCCAGGGAAACTTTCTATTTCCTTACCTCTTAATCCTATAAACACACAAACATCCCCACACATCCACACATCTCCATGATTTCCAATTGATTTTCTAAGCTTATCTTTAACTAGCAGGCACAATCCAACAGTTTTGAAATACCCATATTTTCATTTGTGCTTTGTTTTACTTCCAGGAGGAAATTGATATGACTGTCATGGTTATACCAATAGCAGCAAATACAAGTTTGGATTAAACAGGCAATTAACATAACTTGACCAACCATTAAAAAATGTTTATCATTTCCAAAGTGATGGGATCCTGTGTAGAAATTAAAATATACACAGAATGAAGAATTGTAAATTGGTCAAATCTTTTTTTTTTTTAACAAAAATATACAGTGGAGACAGTAACAGCCAACTTATATCTCAACAAATATTCATTATTATACAAATTTTTAGCCAAATGTCCTGTCTAAATTTAGTGTTAATAGAACACATTGAAAGCAATGCATGGTTAGTTCTTTGAACAACCTCATCAACTTTTTGATCACATTTAGGCATCAACTGACGTCCTTGTTTGGGCTGTTTCCACCTTTCAATTCTCAGCCATATTTACACACCCATTAGAAAGGGGACATAGTGGTCTTGATATTTTGTTCAACAAAATTTTGTTCACAGGAAGTCAAACAGGAGTGAAGCCAGAATGGTCTCTGCAGGGTTTTGAAGAGGCTTTCTATGGTGCATCACAAATGCAGTCAGCCCTCCCAATTTGCATGATCACGCTTGAGAGCTTCCAGTCTCACATACTGAGATTGTGGTGGTTCATTATCACAGTGACAGCATAACATGTCCAGAGTGCTTCATGGAGGAGCTTGGGAGCAGCAGTTGTCATTTGTCTATGTTGTGTGGCTTGCTCACCTGTGTAGACTGATCTGAAGCACCACTGTTCATGATAGTCAAAGGCTATGTGAATGCTCAGTGAATGCTCCTAAGCTCTTCAGGGAGAAGCTGCTGATGTGCGTATTGTGTCCTGCCACTGCTCTAGCTGCAACCAAAAGGATCTCACCAAGCAGCTGATACAAATATTCATGATTTCTATATTACATACAGTGCAATGATCATGCACCACCAAATTGGGCATAGGCTGATAGATCAAAGGAAGCTTTCAATTATAAAATAGTCTCAGTGCAACTCATAAAAAATGAAATAAAAATAAAAAAATCAAGCTTCAGAAGCTTGTGTGATCAGCTCACACTGATCAGAAAAAAATACTGATTTTGATTTTAAGTGCCCGATGCCTCTGACTGAACTTATAAAAACTGTGTTCTAATATTTAGCAGAATACAGAGTCAGACTAAATTATGGTGCACACTCAGCAGTATGAGCCACTTTGTACAGAAGACAAAAAAAATTACGAAAGTCCTAATAATGTTTCTTCCTCCACAGCATGGATGAAACTGCTGCTGGAGGTGCAAAACCTCCTATATGTTTTATTTGTTTTTTTTTTTTTTTTTTTTTTTTTTTTTTTTTTTTTTATTCTTAAATGCTCTGGCCCACTGACATCCCTGTTTAGCACCCATTTATTCTACCACAAGTGAGACAGTTGTAAAATATGCAAAATTTGTTGTAGTCACATCTTCTGGGAAACTGTTTTCAGATACTATTGAACATCTTTAAGTAATATTGGGCCCTTTTGTAAAAGTGGGAATTATGAATGCTACAGGCACTATAGCAGTCGATTTTTTTTTGCTGAATTTTTAAATGCAGAACTGACAAGCATTAACACGCAGACATTTAGGGTTAAGCATTACAAGTCTCTGGCAAATACTACATGTACCATTTCTATCAACCATTCTCAAATCAATTCAGGATACTCGCGCTGCAAAAATTTATGCAAACCAATACAATAGCCCCCGAAACCACATTACAATTTGATTGACAGATCAGAAATGTTGTTTTCTCCTTAATGAACAGTATAAATTAAGTTCACCTTTCACAACAAAGCAGTCCACGCAGAACTGAACCTACCTCTCCATGTACTGTGATTTACAGAAAATGTTTCAGCGGTGGTACATCACAACATTTCAGAGTGGCACCTTTTATTGGCTCTGGGTCAAATCACCCCATGTCAAATTTGTTGTCCTATTTTTTTTACCCATAAACTACCATTTTGTACCCATAAACAAACCCTTTCACAGCCATGTACTTAACCTCTGTTTATAAGTTTATTTCCCTTTGTAGTCATTCGTCATTTTGATGAATTAGGGACCCAAAAAAATAATTAAAATACTCTGGCATCATTTAATTTATTTATTACTTTTTGAAGACTTTAAATTACATGTTTCTATTCATTGTGGTTCTTATCCCTGTCTGGTTCAGTTTACTCTTATGAAATATAGCAGACAATGTCTACTAATCAAACAAAAATAATGTATCAGAGAACCATAACTACTTTTTTTTTTTTTACAGTAGACTAAAAGCATATCAGAGAAAACTACTTTAAATCATTGGTTATTAAAGTAAACATGAAAAGTCCCCCCTGGTGGGTATGAAATAACATATGATCTGTATAAAACGTTCTGTGGAAAACAAGTCCTTTTCACACCAGATAAGGTCAGGTATGTAGATGGAAAGCAAGAACAATACGAGATGACTTTTTTTTCATACGCAAACATGACTGCAGTCAGTTGAAGTTATTTGCTATCTTTATCCATGATTTCTCTGCTTATTCATTCAAGCAGTGCATATATTTGCACACCATTTTAAATTAGTTAAATTTAAAATACTAAAAAGTAATGCCTTCAACCAGGTTCATACAGTAGATTTCTGTCAATTTGCCAATCCCAATCTGCACCATTCCTACAACTTCCCCACTGTTGACATGCAAAACAATCCCAGCTATTTTACTGACAGCAGGGCAAATCAAAGAATGCTGTGGGCTTCTCTCATGCAGCCACCAGTTAATCAGCCTATTTGTAAGACTATGTCAGTGTGTGTATACTTGTGCATTAATGATACTGGAGGTTTGAATAATTGTGTGTGTGTAGGTGTCACAGTAGTTTCATTTATTCTGTCCCAATGTTCTAGTGTCAAACCAGTTCTACTTCCCATTATCTTCCACTCCACTGAATCATCCCCTTATTATCACCAGGCTTCTCAGACGTCAAACACAATCAAACACACACACTGACACACAAAAAACATACCCTAATTATCCCACAGATACGTCATTTTAACAAATGGGTTATTAATAGCACATGGGTGAACAAGCCTCTTTAACTCATTTTTTTTCTTTCTATTTGACAGACAGATACATAATTCCATATCTATGCAATTATAACCTTACATATTAATATACTGGATGATTATGGACCATTCTAGTTTGGATGAGACATGACAAGAGGGAAGAGTTTCACTATCTACCCCTTAATTATTTCACTTTCTGCCAAGTTCACCACAGGGACGTCACAGTGTTTTTAAGCTAAATATGGAGGCATCCATATAGTCTTGAGAAGAGCAGCTTTATTTCTTCTGGTTGATTTTGAAAATCTATTTTGCCTATAGACGACACAAAAACTTTTCCAAACTTATAATCAACATCCGTCATTTATGGTCCCTAGCTGAAAATCTTCTTTCCGAAAGTCGGTGACTCATCCCATCAAAAGCAAATGTAAATGTGTGGAAGCACAAGTGCAAAAAGCACATACAGTTTTAACTATGGCTGCAAAAGTATGTGTGATAGCTCCTGCCAAGACCCAAAGCCTGCAGTGCTCCAGTGACCTGTTATGTAGGGCGAGACCGAATCGCTGGGATGACAGCTTAGAGCCCGCCCCCACTAACTCTGACTGACAGTCCAGTAACCTCAGCTGCCTCTCGAGACAATAGCTTGGTTTCACTATAACATCTGTCATTTCAGCTTTCACAAAAGATTTTGTTTTGTTTTTGTTTTTTGTTTTTTAAAAGACATCCTTTCATATATAATATCATGACTTGGGGAAGCGACTATATCAGGTTCAAGGAAAATAAAGGATTCTGGAGGTATTCTAACAATCTGATGTTTAGGTTGTAAGAACAACAGTCATATTCCATAAAACTCTGCTAATACTGTCAGTGTATTCACAAAACAAATGCATAAGTATCTTTCAGTCCTGCAGTCTATAGCAGTGGTTCCTAAGTCTGGGGTTGTGAATCAAGAAGTTTGGATTGTGAAGATGCAGTTTGGAAATCAAATTAAATATCAAAAATGATAATTTCAAAGTACATCTATGCTATAAATCTAGATGAAATAAAAAAAACAAAAGTTTTTACAAATGCATAAAAGATAGATATTGGCTGTTAAAGCGATTTGTGCTGTCACTGTGCTCCTATTTAATTGGCTTAATAGACATGTTTTCATACTAAGCTAGTACTTGGGGTCATGAGTTTTGTTATTGTTTACTTTGTAGGTGGGAGGCCAGACAGTTTGGTAACCACTGGTCTATATAATTATGAGCGCTGACAAGGGGTGACAACTGGGTCAGTTGTCCCAGGCCCATGTTTGAGGGGGGGCACAGAGCTGAGCCCTCCAACTAGGAAATTATAGTAAAGAAAATGCTATTTTAAAAAAATAGGCCTATTTGTAAGAAAAAGTGTAGGCCTAACATTTAAATTACATAAAAACTTTAATTATTTGTTCGTCCTAATTGTTCTTGCAGTAGTGGGCAGGAACCCTCACATCCCAAACATATAATGGTTTGGCCTGTGACACAACTTCTGGCTTTGAGTTCATTAAGCTGGATGAGTAAAGTATAAAAAGCTCGATGAGCCACTACTGCTGCATCTCTCACTGAGCAAACAAATGTAGCAGTTTCTGCCAGAAACATGTATTTTTGCTAGTCGAAGTTGTAATTAGAACAGATCTGACAGGTAATGTTTGGAGGCTGTTAAACGCTAATGGCTGCTCTGCTTTGTAGTTTGCGCTAGATAGATGTTGCTACCCAAAATGTTCTCACTGCTGCCTCTTCACAAAAGATTTACAACTGAAGGTGAGTGACTATGAATGACTCTACTGCTGAAGAACCTGAACTGCTAATGGAAAATTTGGCTCATGACATTTGGAGCTCAAATCAAACTATTCACTAAGATCCAAAATGTTTATTACTTTATTGAAGACAAAAAATAAACTCAGCAAAATGTTTTCAAATTAATGACCCAACAAAATAATAATAATAATAATAATAATAATAATAATAATAATAATAATAATAATAATAATAATAATCACAGTAATTATTGTTTCAACAAGGTACTGCGTAATTCTGTGTATTTCGGTTCGGTTAACAAAAAGAAAGGCGAGACACAGATACACTGTCTGACCAGATCATTGCTGATTCTGAGGTCTAGATGAGCAAATAGGATAAAGACATACCCAAAAATGTTGGGTAAAGAAAGCAGTGACTCAAGTGGGCTGAAAACAAATGCACATCACATATTTTCAAATTTTATTTCTAAACTAATTTAAAAAGCATATATCCTTTTCTTTCAAAGTAGTAATTATGCACCACTTCTTGTTCATATCTTAAAAATCCCAGAAAAATCTTTTTCAATTGTGGCCTCTATAACTAAATGTTAGGCCCTATTTGGCAGGAGGAAGATTGGTAACCGGATGTCACACCCTAAATTACCTTTTGAATCTGGAGGATGTCACATGTACATATTGGCTAAAAAAAGCATGTCTTCTTTACAGCCTTCAGGTCATCTTCTAGGCTGTGGCATTAATACCAGTTCATATCCGTGGAAAATCAGATTATATTACATGCTGAAAGAAACATGCATGTTATTTTCAGACACTAAGAAATGCCACGAAACTCTGAAACCATATTTTTGCAACATGTATTTCCCATGGTGTAAGACAGTTTCTTTTTATTGTACCATATGGTTCTTTAGAACAGCCATAAGTTCCCTTGAGATGAGTCAGCATGTGAGGGGAAACAGCGAAGTTTGTGAAGTGAAATTGTCACATGTTCAGCAAGCATGCAAAAAAACTGGAGGACTGAAGAGCATCTTTTTTAAGAATCTCCAGTGATATTTAAAAGGACGATATCAGACAGGCAGAATGAAATGTTGTAGAACAATAACAGAATAAGTTGTAGGTTGAATGGTGCATTTTACATTAAATATGACAAGCCAGTTCTACGTCCTATACAACACGTGTTTCTCCAGACAGTAATAGATTTGAAGTCCTTTAACTTAGAATCAAAGTTCAAAATTTGCCTTAAAACTATGAGAAAAGTCAACTTTTAGTCATGAGCTAAATGAATGCTGACAAGCTTAAGAATAGTCAGAAGAATTTATAATTTAATCCGAAAACATAAACTTACATTATGTGTAAAAAACTAATTTCAACAAGTGGAGATTAAGAGAGAGAATAAGTGCATTTAACCAGTCAGTTTTTATATTGTACAGTACTTTGTGTGTTAATTTTAATCCAGTCCATGTGACGTCACTAAAATTATTATTTTTTTCTTTTTGTGGATGTAAAATGTTTCTAAGAACTGAATGTTGCACCTTTTACTTTTCAAATTTGCTTTACATCGGTATTACATTTTACTTTGGTTAGAATTATTAATCAAACCTTCATGACTAGATTTTTGAAAATATAGCAGTTTAGTATCAAATAGTCTCCAATATCAAACACAATAGACATCCTGATGTTAGTCACACATGTAAAAGGTTCATTTGTGTTAAAGAGATTCAGATTTTTTTTTTTTAACAAATATTTTTTTGTTTTGAAATATCTACACATTGATGAAGAACTTAGAATTTCCCTGCAGCACCTATGTTGGACCAGTATGCAGTAAAATTGTCCCTTTTAGTGGTATGCCAATATAATAAGGAAGAGCATGTAAGGGTAAAGACAAGCCTTCAAAGATAAAGAAAGGCCAGTAAAAATTGTGCTATTTTTTCTGTGGTTTCTAGAGTATGGTTAGAATACAAAACAATGGTGGGAATGCCAAAATAAGTTTAACATTGTTGCTTTCCTAAAAATCTTTATTTGTTAAAAAAAACAAAAAGAAAAGTCAAAACCACTCACAAAAGGCATGTAAGCTCCAATAGAGCAAAAAAAGAGTAATTTGAAAAATAGGTTTTTTTGGAAAACATTTTTAAAGTGGCGTTATTACACAAAATCTACTTTTTGGAGCTTAATATCATGTTATCATGTTATCATGTCATTCCCTCATCAAACACATACCCAGAGTGTTGCTTTGACTCATTCATGCATGTTTGAGAAATCCTTGATTCTCCCACAGCAACCATTTGGGGGAGCCTTAACACCTGCTCATTTGTTGCGCCACCTATTTACCCAAACCTCCACCTTGGAGCTTCAGCCCCCAGCTGAGCTCCCACCCCACAGAGCACCTCTCCCCCGTGCCTCCCCCACACAGCTCCATCAGAATAGCGATGGAAGCAATTAGCAAACACCTGGTGGAACGCCTGCTTAGCTCCAAAGAAAGGTTGTAAATGGCATGGAGAAGCATTGTTGTGATGACATCCTGAAAGGGGAGTGTCGGAAAGGGTAGGAGGTTCCTTGTGGTATAAAATGGCACTATATTCCTGGAAAACTGTGCTAAATTGTGCATCCTTCCAACGTAAAATCTTTGCAAAAAATAGTAAATCCATCAAAGAGTTGTTTTCTCATCCTAACTTTTTTTCACAACACACTTTTGGTCAGACAAATACGCCACAGGCTGTCTCTGTTTGTCTTGTGAAAGGCCTGCGAGAGCAAGGGGGTTTCAAGTCAACCCGCCACTCTTACGCTTCCGAGCCGCCAAGCAAGGTAGTGACAGCCCTGTAATGACCAACTTATGTAAGGGTTAGCCAACTCTATGGTGTGATGTAGTGATGATTGTCTGTTAGATTTAAGGCAAAAACACGCCAGGATATAATTTTTCATTAACACACACTGCACGAATCATGGTGAAGAGTGTCGTGACAGAATAGATAACTGGACTTCAGCTAAGGGTGGTTTAATCATAAGTGGTGAGTTTCTTTCCATGTATCCTTTCGTTCTACAATGCTAGCTTTTTCTTTAAAAGCTCATGTGTGCCGAATAAGAGTGCCTTGATTGGTGATCTATGAATGTTAAAAGGCAGCTTAAAGAGCTGTTTGTATTTGTTGGTTTATGACAGAACTGTTTTCTGAAAAAGGCACCATTGAAGCTGCAGGCAATAAATATCCATAACTACTCCAGAGTCACTTGACAGAAGACCAAAGCCCTAATCTACACCAACCGAGAGTCAGAGGTTGGTAGGTGTTTTCAAATTTGACCGGTGTAAAACTACCATTACATATGTTTTTTATTTTATAGTGTATTTTTCTATTTCACAAAAATATATATACAGCCCTAAATATTTGAGACATACATAACCTTTAGATAATGCACTCCTACATTAAATCCAGTAATCATGAGCAAACATACAGGAGCATTGAGCAACATTTGAACAACTCAACACCCCAGCTGTCGAGGTGACACGCTGACTCTTGGCTGCCCATTGACATGGTAAATCGAGGGCTCATTCTAGCATAAATGCGAAAGCCAGGGGAGGCCTTGGACTTTGCCAGACCTTTATATGGAAACTTTTCATGAATACATCAGGAAAAAGAGCAGGAAAGAAGAGAGCAATGCAGCGAAACATGGACAAGGGATATAAGATAGATGAATGCAACAGAAGGTGAGCCATGCAGAGGTAAAATGATTAAAAACTATGAAAATATAAGCAGGAAGAGCAAGAGCAGTGAAGGAAAGGAAGCACTAAATGTGTGATAAGAGGGGAAGACAAAAAACTGATTTCTATTTTTGGAAGAAGGAAGACCATTGGATGGAATATGTCTAAAACATTTTATCTAACGTCAGAGAAACACACACTTGGATTCTTGCATATAAACTAACATTCTCAAATGCCGATGAGACCTGACAGAGATCACGCAACAAGATTGCTTTCGGGAACTTAATTGCTTTTCGAGTGGATGAGCATGACTTCTGCTCCTAAATGCGAGAGGATGTAAGGCTTGTTAGGGTGTAACTGGAGCCATCAGCAATTTGGTTAGATGGACAGTCTCCACGGAAGGGTTTACTGACCCCCAGCAACTCGGTAGGAGGAGATGCCTAACCTATTAACAAAGAGTGAAAAGCTCCAAGCTTACCCTCTCACACAAGGCCACACTTAATTAGGCTGTTTGTTTAGCACACTTTAATGGAGAGGACAGCAAGCAGGGTGAGAAGGTTGTTTTTCTCCTTGAAACAGTGAGCTGAAAGACATCTGGCCAAGGATAACACAAAGGACAAAAATGTGTTTATAGCATCATTTAGTGTGTCTCATTCTGCCTGGACAGATGGTGATGATAGCGAGCAACAACAGACATTTGAAAACTTTAAATTCAGTAAGTCCTCCTCTCATAAAAAGACATACCTCACTTTATTTGAACAGCAAAATATCTGACAGAGAAAATAAAGAAAGAAAGAGAATGATTAAGTAGGCATGTTTAAAATCAAAAAATGATTGATATTGTAAATAAACTGGTGCAATCCTTCAGGAAAATTATATCTTTCTTTTTTTTTGTCATTCAGCCTCTTTCAGCTCCCTCCTCAATCGCTCCATCCCTGAGTAGAAGGCTAATTAAAGGAAAGAAATTGGATATGGGCCTTTGCGCACTCTAATTCAGAAAAAAAGGAAGTGACGAGAGGGAGGTAGAAATGTCAGACCCAAGATGAGGACACAGGATCGGACAGGTAACGCCTTGTCCTCTGGGTAAGCATTTAAGTGATGGCAAAATGTAGCAACAGCGAGGGCAGAAGACTAACTGAATGAGACATCTGAGGTGTGATGCTTTAGGGCATAATCCAAAACACACCTCAATCTTCTTATGCTAATCCACTCTTGATTTATCCTGAAGTGGTCTTGTCCTCTTTGACCACTTCTTCAATCTTTTGAAGAGAGAACACTTCTATATCCATTCAAGTCTTAAACGGCCAGAAGGAGTTTAAACCACGCTTAATCTTCATCTACGGTAAATCATCACTGATGCTGCACATTCCGATTACCTTACTATGGTGATTGAATTTAAAGGGTATTTTCTCAAGCTTGGTTAACAAGTTTAGGCTATTTGTAAGTCTTCCCAGCATGACTTTCAAGTTTATATTGGCAAAGTTATTTGCTGGTGCTAATTACTATGCACAAACCTGAGTTGCACATGCCGTTAATTCTGAACTAAACATGAAGATAGATCTGATCCTTAAAGAGTGTCATTAAGCAAAGAGCACCTCTCTGCATTGATGCAGTTTAGCTAAATTTAAATGAGACATTATAGATGCATTTGACAGAAAGCTTGTTTTTTCTGAAATATAAAAAAACTAATAGAAATGTGTGATGAGGCCAATCATTTTTTTCCACTGTGCTCATTGGTGTTTAAGGCACTTTTAAAATCTTTGATTGTAGACCCTAAGATATACCGATTACAAGTTTTCCACATGGGATCTACCATCTTTTGACTTGTCAGAGTCAAACAACTACTAAATTCAGCCTTTATAACTTATAGCAGAGGTGGCTAAGTCCAGTCCTTGAGAACTACTATCCTGCAACCTTTAGACATCCCAGCATCCCTTCTCCAACACAACTAAATCAAATGAAAAGCTCAACACTGGGCTTCTGTACAGCTGATTGATTCAGGTGTGTCAAAGCAGGGATAAATCTAAAAGTTGGAGGATAGTAGCTCTGGAGTGCTGGAGTTGGGTACACCTGGCTTAGAGTTAAAGTCAAATGTTAAATTGATTTTTTTCTACAAAGTGATGTACCGCAAACATGTCTTCTTGAAATCAACTCTAGCAATAGCTTCTATGAGAGCAATGAAGTACAAGGGACATTTTAGAGCAAACAACAGTCACAGTCTAAAAAACCTATTCTGACATGTTTGTGGTTCTTTTTCTGCATTTAAGATGCCCTTTCTTTAAATATATTTCTAAGCAAACCTGTAAGAAATGATGACAAAAACTAACTACCGTACCCTTAAGTTCAATAACAAGTTTATACACACTTTAGGTTCCTGTTTGTGGATGCATTTTGAAACTTGCTATTCCTGGTTTAGCTTATACAAGCACATCCATCTCTGTCTGCTCTGTCTTCCTCTGTCCACTTCATATTTATTCCGCTCTCTGTGGGTCTAAAATCCACAGGATCAGGTCAGGAGCAACTACAGGGCAGCAGAGGATCAGGGTGTTGATGATGGATGATAGGAGTGCTTGTGAGTGGGTGTGTTTCTGTCTGTGTGCATACACATTCAGGAGGATTCTCTATGCATTAAACTGACACCCCCACCCCTGCTGTGAGGAAGTGAGGGATGATAATGGATGGTGGGGAATGAGGTTAGGCGCTTGCATGTCTTACATGCATGTCCACATAGAAAATCCCAGTATAACCTCCCTGTAGCTCTGGAACAGAGGAGGTTAAATCTCTATTACCATATCAGTTAACTACAAAGACCTAAAAACCATTTGGCTCCATCACCAAATGGACTCCGTCTCCAGCAGGCGATATAATGCACGCCTGGGAAAAGACAACAAGGGTGTGTTCATGTGCTTACAGCTACCACTCCTGCTCCTCCCCCATACTTTCCCTTAACTGTGACACTAAGAACCTCTTTTGCCTCATCTGAATGTTCACATGCACAAACATAAACACATGCATGGACCAAAACACACATGTTCAGATGCATATCCACAGACTACATTACTTCAGTATTGTGGGAGGCTTCTCCTAGAAAGGGGGAATTATTTCACAATAGAACAATTGTGTCATCCGATCATAGGAGTGTCTCTGTTTATGTGACACTCCTGATGATCCTTCATCAACACATACCCATCATTTAAAGATAAAATCAAATCAGTGTTTCAGAGAAAGAAGCCTTCGTGCATTTCATTAATACTGTTCTCAATGAAATGCCTATTGTATGTTGCTTGAGGTCGAAATAAACAAATAGCTTGGGTTTTGATTGTGATCCAGCTGTGTAGACGCCTCCATGGAGTGTGTCAGGTTGCTGATGAGCACGGCTTGTTGCCTCTTTTGCTTTGTGTGTGTCCATGTGTATGTACATTTTTCTGGCAGCACACGGATGGATGATACCAATCCTGACATTCTCCACAACACCACAAATCTTTAGATATCTAGCTGAGCCTGGTCAGCCCTGTCTCTTGGAGTATAAAAACAATAGGCTTTTGGTTATTTTCGCTCTGAAAATAAAATTCTTCTACTAGACAATGTGCTCTGGACTGTGCAGTGGTCAAGTGTGTCTAGAAGAGGGAGCAGACAAAGATTGATGTGTTTGTATGGCTGCTTATCTCTGATTAGAGCATACTTCCGGAGATTCAGAGACAACTAATCAAACATTCTAAAAAATTTAACCTTCTCAGATTTTTCAAATATGGAGGAGGGTATAGTTATATACCATGTATGGATGTTCTGCAGCCAATAAAGAAGAAATGTAATTCTCTCTGTAAATTACATAAAGATTCGATTGTTATTTCTCTTTGAGAACTATATTTTTAACAAGAAGTAAGGACGGCATCCAAAATAAGATTTTCTACCCTTCCTTTTGAAGCAAATCCAACATCACACTACGTGTGTGACAGAGCCGTCACTGTCAAACACGGTTTCATAAACATCTTTTAAAAAAGACAAAATGATTACAGAGTTCAAATTTTAAACTGTCTTTGCATATGTTAGCAATTAGCGCAGCTTTTAATCTCTATAACCGCAGTCTCTGTGTATATGCCCCGGAGAGTATAGATCCTTACCTTCGCTCTGAGATCTTCTAATGATTGCCCATAATTTCCAAATCCACAATGTTCTATGACAAAGAGAGCTTGAAAGCTCAATAGGATAAAACAGAGCAGCCTCCCTATTATATACTTTGAGGCTTGCTCTCTCCCTGCCTGAATGAACCACAGATATGGCTCACATTGTAGAAAGTAATTTCCCCTTTAATCAGTTTTTATATCTCTGTGACATCATTTTAAACGTGTTACTGAGAATTGCTAACTTTAAGTTTTCTTATATCAGTCAGTATCCATTCCAAAGACTGTTGCTATAAGGGTAATTTGATAGTGCTTACATATGGTGCATTCATGGATCATAAAAGGATACTTTTTTTAAAGTCCTGGTGAGCAGGATAAATCAACTGAAAAAAATCAGCCAATTCAATTGCCAGACGATTTTCTATGCATCTCTATTTAAAATAGTAATTTTTACTCTCTTATTATAACACTAATACTATAACAAGTACTAATACTTCCAGGCTTACTGGGAAATTTAGGCAAATGTCTGAAGAACTGCATCTACTTCAATTTCCCAAATGTGGACTAGAGAATAATTATGCAGCATGTATCAATGTGCCACAGGCAGCGAGAAAGAAAACTCATTCTTCCAGTAAAATATATTTACACAGGTAAACTAAATTTAAGATGTTAATGTAATTTAAGCAGCTATTTAAGTGTCTGAGTAAATGTCAAAAAAATTATACAGACCAGGCCTTGTAATGTGTAGTGCCCACTGGTCTGTAGGTGACAGCCAGTTCAACATTGCAAACTAAAAGCAAACTGAAAGCAATCCAAACTTAACCAAGGTATGCAAATGTTTTACTGAACAGACCTGACCGATATGAACTTACAGGCCATATGTTAACATCTAGTATTTCATAGGGAGTCCTTCTCTGCTTTCAACAGTAAAAGAAAAATGGTTTCCACTCTCTTTTATTCTTTGGACCAACATGCATTAAACTTTAAGTGGAACGGTGGCACTTGGTGGCATCAGTGCCCTGGGCACAGAATAAATCAATGCTGCTTAAGCAAACTATGGTTCATTTATAGATAGTTTAATGTATCTCTTCAGGCAAAGACACCATGCGGCTGTGACATTATAACCACTGACAGATAAAGAGAGTAACACTGATTTTCTTGTTACAGAACAATGTTCTTCATATGGAAGCTGCTATGTGACACATTTAAAAAATTTTATCAGTAGTGAAGCTGAAAATCATAAATGTATACTAACTTATGCTTTCTTTTGAGGTGTATTTTACTGATCTTCCTAAATATGCAAGAAAGAGTGAACCCACATCAAGAGAACAAGGACAGATAGAAAACATACTTGGTACAACAGAGATGCTCTAACACACAATATTGTCCTTAAGGAGAAAGAAAAGCTTTGATTAAGCTTCACCTAAGTTTGCTACCCTGCAATAAAATAACAACCAGCCATGCACAGGACAGAGGGAGGGGCATGGAAAACAACAACAGGGCAGAGTGCAGAGGTGTTAAAGTAAATTTAAAGCACAGATTGTGTGTCTTTTCCTTTTCAAGCTAAAAGGAGGTGTGAGAAGAGAACTCCTGGACTTATAGAGAAGCACACATTTCAAGCTGAGGCAGCAAAATATATAAATTCATCACTTATTCATCATGGTTGCAAGGATTCTGTTTGATATGCAATATTTAGTAAGTCTTAAATATGATTAAAATGATTTATTCCCTTGTTTATACATTTCTATTTAAGGCAAACAAATGAAACCTAAACAAAACAGATTTTTCTACACATGATATATATATATATATATATATATATATATATATATATATATATATATATATATATATATATATATATATATATATAATTGTACAACAAAACACATGAGAAAATGTAGCATTTTATCAAGTGACAAATACATAAATCATTCTGAATAGTTTTTCTCAATTAAAAAAACAGTTGAAAAATATATTAAAAAAAAAAAAAACAATAGATGAGAGACAAAAATGCTTCTAGTTAAATTGAATAGTAGTTCCAAATTATTATTCCTAGGTCCACCAATATAAACTCAACTACACAAGCATACAATGGAAGAAAACTCTGTTCTTGATGAGTGTTGTTTTAATTACAATATTTACTGCATTAATATAACCAAATGTTTTCGATGCTCCACTTTTTGACAGTCATTGACAAATTTAGAAATGCTTAACCTCACAAAGATGACAGATATTGCATTTGTTTTGTTATTGACAAAAAAAAAAAATCCTTAATTTAATAACAAGAACCATGTCAACAACTTTAATTATCGGAATGCTCTGAAATATTGAATACGAAGCCTCGTTTGTGCGGATCTTCAGATGTGAGGCTTTTACGATCAGAACTCACAAGTAAGATCCGAACAAAGTCTGTCAGAAAACTATCCGGCTGAGATGCTCCAGAAACAGTGAGCGCTCTTACCGTCCACAGCCATAGTCGGTCTCAGCGTGTATCTCTCCGTGGTGTCAACAGGACTCCCTCATCCTCCCAGAGAGATAAAATGTAGGTTACTGACAGAGAGGATAAAGCGCGCCTCTTGGCTCCTTTTATCCCACTATGTGAGCATGGAGGAAGATTTTTATGCAGCCGTGCTGAGAATAAAGAAACTCGCCTAACAACGCCGCTCTCGGTCGGCTCACGGCCATTTATTGTCCGGGACGTCGGGACCAGTCCGATACCAGGCTGCTCCTCCTGTGTCTCCGCCCCCCTCTCCATACCTGACCGCCGGGAGACAAAAAGGTCATCACGCCCCGACGGCAGCTGTTCCTGGGTACACAGGAGACACAGCAGCCCGTCTGTTCCTGGCGCTGGAGACAAACACACATTTGAATAAAACCACTAATGACTTTAAAGTGGCACCTGTCATGGGTTTGTTTCACTGGATTAGTTTTTTACTGAAAATCTACTCCCCCCAAAAAAACATGGGGGGGGGAGCGTGTCAATTATTGATGTAACTATGTTACAATTACTCCATAAAAATACATGTATTAAAATTAAAATAAATTACAGTTAAAAACATATTTTCTTATAGATGTAATTTTCAGCAATGATCAAATTCTAACAATGCCAGTTAGTATGTTTTTTTTTTTTTGTTTGTTTGTTTTTTTTTTTGTATACTTTTATTTAATTAGGACGTCCCATTTAGATCAGAAATGTATTTAAGGATGATCTGGCCAAGGTTTCTCTTTGCTTAGAATTTAAATGAAGATGTTGGCTATTTGAATCAATCTTGAGAATATTAATAATCTAAAAGTTGCAGCCAGAATTAAGGTGTGACAACAACAAAGTCCCTATAAGTCGAACAGGGTTCTTATCAAATAATAGAAAAATAATAATAATTGCAATAATAATGAAAAGTTGGATGTAAAATCCCAACAAAGGCCCAAGGAATGGCTGGATAAATCTGATACTGTAAAAGCTTCATGATGTGACTCTGAATTAGCTGGCATTGGTCTTGATTGCGTACCTGAGTTACTCTGATTTTGGCTCTGAGTCTCACCTAATGTACCTGAACCTGATTATTGATTCACGGATTCTGGATCTGTTTTGCCTTTTCACCTACCCTGTTGCTGACCTGGACTGTATACTCAACCACTAAAGGATTACTGAAAAAGTGATCATTCACTTTTCCATGGTGAAGCCAGATCATTGTAGTAGTGAATGTATACCAATATACCTCCCTGCTGGAGTCCCTGGTCCTTGTGGCTTCACAACTTTTGGTTTCCAATGTAGCATTCCCTTCTCTATATGGTCCTGCAGATAAACACTTCTCTCACTGTCAAAGCTTCAAGTATTCGAGACAATCAAGGTCTGAGTCTCTGTAGAGGAAAGCCTGGGAAACCATTTCTTCCTGGTTGCCTTGCCAGTCACTCACCATCCTGTCTCTTTTGCAGAGTGACCAGAAAGCCAACAGCCCCGTTCCTGTTTGCACAGTCATACAATTGCTGTCAATAAAAATTGTTTAACCTTCACTGGGTTGTGGTTTCTGTTTTGGGTCTGAACACGCTAAAAACATTATGACAAAGAAGTTGAGAAAATATCAGTTGCACACATACAAAGAACCTCTTTTAGTTTAAACTTTTACAATAATCATTTTCTGATTGTTTTTAACTTAAAAAATCATTTAGGCAAACTGTTTTAAATCATTGAATAACGGCCTTTTACATGGTTGCTTGTGAAACATACAAGAACATCAAATGTTGCTTTATAACCAAATACTGCTTTAAACATGTTGATGATTTTATCACTGACACTGTTTAGTTGTTTTGTGTTTCTTGTTCTTCAGGTTGCTGTTTGTTCAAAAATGTTCTCTAACGAGCCTCTGAGACTTTTAGAGAACAGCTGTGTTACTGGGTGTAAATTACACATAGATCTGCTCTATTTACTAATTGGGTGACTTCTTCAAGCAGTGAGCTGTAATGCATTTTAATCAATTGATTATCGTAACAGGGATTAATTTTAAAAGCATCCCACACTTTTCACATTTTTATATAAAAACAAACTAGGTATCCTTTTCCTTCATCATTTCAACTGTGTGTTACTTTGTAAAGATCTGTCTCATTTACAAAAATGCGAAAGGGTTCAAGGTGTATGACTACCTTTGCAAGGCACTATATCATTTCAACTTATTTGTCATTTTAATTGTTTTTTTTACAATAGTTTGCAACATAGAGGACCATGCAACACTAATACCTGTCTCAGAGAAACACACACACACCATCCATCCATCCATGATGGATGGTGCTTGACGATAACAAAATCCTGAGATAATTCTTGCAACATCATACATGCTTTGTATTTCTGTCTATGGGACAAAAGTTACCCAAAGCAGCTGCTTCAACCAAACAAAAAATAATTTCTATGAAAGCCTGACTGATCTGTTTTGGTGAGTATATTAAATGGTGAGTGCCACCTAATGGATCAATGTGACTTAGTAATCAAAAAAAAAAAAAAAAAAAAGACAGTCAGAGGAAATCCACTGGGAGATACACCTAGAAATTCAGCTACATCTCAGTGGAAACTCAAGACAGCTGCTATTTGCCCATCAAAAGGCCTGGCTTCACATCAAAGGAAAGAATGCCGTGGAGTTGTGAATGTGGCTTTGTCAGAATAATCTCAAATCATCACTGCTAATTCATTATGCATTTGCACAGTTAGATGTATACTCCTCTGCACCAATGGTCTTCTTTTTTTTCTTTCTTTTTTTTTTTTTGTAGAACACCGAAGCAACCCTGAAAGACTATGTAAAAAGATGTGCACCCTCCCCAAAGCCCAGAAACTTGATCATCAAAGAGGAACAAAGCACTGGCTGGTTTATAAGGGCTTCACCAGAGAGCCTGCTGATTGGAAGGAAAGAGGACTACACGCTCACAAATGCACGCTCATACACATTTATACATGATGTTAAAAATGCACATGTAAAGACCGACACAAATTTGCGTGCCCTCCCTTGTAGTCACAGACAAAGCTTAATTTAGAAGTCTGATTATGGGTGCCTGTAAAGACATTCTGTCATGTAAAAAATTGAGGAGCAAAAGCCTGAATCTTTAATTTAGAGGGTGGTCAGTGTGGTGAATAATGAATAGAATGGGACCTGCAAAGATAAAGGGACTTGCTGAGCTCTGGCTTAAAGAGTTTCAGGTTACACAGAAGCAGCAGTTTTCGTACGAACAAGTCCTGTGGAAAGAAATGTACAATGGTGTGTTTTACTACACATAAAAAAAAGAGTGGATAGAGGAAAATAGGGTGTGACAAAATATTGTAATAAAATATTTATTCTTTACTAGGGAAATATTCATTATTTTGTAAGTTTTCATTGGGTGATTAGCAGAATGGATGAGGAGTATTACACACTGTTGATCTCTAACCACAACATTATATTTTGGCATTCACTTTTTATTAAGTTTTCAGTTAGAAACTTTGTTAAAATGAATAAGCAAACAAACAAAGCTTGGTCTGTTGATATAGGATTATTTAAATGTGCATCAGAATTTGTTAAGGCATAAAATAATAAATCTAGTCTGCAATGTAAAAATAAACAGTAATCCACACAGAACCTGATTTAAGATATGTAAAACTATCCAGTGCTGATCCAGAAAAGGTCTCATGGGCTTTCTCCATCTTTGTTATCTCTCTTTGAGTCTGTAGAACATGAATTCATAAGACGTAATTTCCACCATGGCGTCTGTCAGTTCTGTTTTTTTTTTTTTTTTTTCCCATTCTGTGTTTATTTAGTTGTTTCCTCACTGAAGCTAGTGATGTAGCTGTTGCTGGCATTAATTATTTGTTCTCTCTTTTGTTACTCTTTCTTATAGAAAGTACTGCTGACTCATTACTTCAGTGTAAAACTGTGTCACTCTCCTGAATGGAAAGATTAAAAGAGCTCTTGCTACCATTAACTTTTTAGCATAGAAAGTACTTTGTTATGCTTCTGTTTATTTAGTTCTTAACTGGACAAAGATATTGTTGAAAATATCTCTGCCATTATGTGTAGTCCACAGAAACTTATGGTAGCTTATGGTGTTTAGCTTTGTCTCTTTCCTCAACAAAGTTATTCATCTTCTAATTTACATCTTCTCTCTTTATCTTTAACATAGTATGGAGTTCTGCCTCAGTGGTTCTGTGTTCAGCAGTGTTTCTTTCCTGGATAAAGTCACTAAGCCTTTGATGTGTTCTATGTTCTCTCTTCATATGCTCCCTGTATAAATTGTTCCCAGTGTAGTGCTTCTGCAGTCATTTGTAACTCTCTTGGATGGAGCCATTAGTGACATTCTTTGTTTATCTTTCCAATAGAAGGTATTCCTTGATGAGGATTTACTGCAAAGCTTACAACCTAATACAGTTAACTATGCTTCTTAAATCATTAACATTTGTAAACCAATTTGCATTAAACAATCAACAAAACTGACAGTATCTCTTATAATTTGGGTTGAATTAGACTGTAGTGAGTGACTAAATGACTGGGCTTTATTGGAATGAACTGGATTATTTTAACTGAATCTGGACCAAATTAGACTTGATTATTTTTTTATGCTAATGGACCTGTTTTTCTTCTAAAGTTCTTAGAAATTTTGTTTGCTGAGAATAAATAAATGAACTCATTTGATTTTCAAGTTTTATTCAATTTAAATTAATAAAACTGCCAGATCCACCATATCCTGATATTATGGTGGATCTGTGTGTGGCCACTCATTCACAAATACTTATGTGGTTTTGTTGTAGGGAAAATATAGACCAGTGAAAAGGTATGTTTGTGGTGTTAAACAGATAGATTGAGGCTACAAACATGGTGAAAATACTTGGGCTCTCATCAAAGCTCTCTTCAAAGTGAAAGGAAAAAAAAGAGCTCTTCCTTAAGATAAACAGAAAACCTATTGATTCTTAAGTGGAAAGTACCATCAGCTGTGCCAGAGCTGGCTTCTTTGGTGAATGGCTGTTCTTGAGTTGACACTGAGACAGTGTATGCTTCCAAACAGCATGGAAACTAGAGAAACAGAGAAATGGTTGAGGAAGGACCGATAAAGCTTTGGAACATCGAAATGTTCACCCAAGATTCATTGAGGCTGGATTTCAATAAAACATAAGAGTAGCCCTCTGCCTGTCCTAATCTGATCTGAAAGGGAATGCTCCTTCGGGTGGAAGTGAAAGCAATCTAATGAATTCCCAGAGGAAGCTTTTTACTCCAAAGAGATGAGTGCAAATGATAGAGAAGAACCCATTTCATAGTGATAAGTTGTCTCCCTGAGCTTTTTTCCTAATGAGAGACCCAAAGGACTTTTTTGGTAATTCTGTGAGTATACTGTTAAATCGAAGCCCCTATTGGAAAAGCTGGATTTGGATTCAGAACATGTTTGAGAGATATTTTCCCTTTACGACTCCTTGATTGTCTCCTCTTGTCTTCGGCTGTGCAGTGTGCACGTGCACATGGGTATGTGTGCACAGAGGAAGAGGCAAGAGAGAAACATAATTGTCATTCCACTCAGTCTATGATGGTGACCTCACTCTTATGCAAATTAGCTGAGTGCAAACTGAGCAGCTGAGCAGCAACCTGTCCCAGAGAAACACACTCACAGCTTCGAGCACCATCCATCCATCCATGTGCTACAGTTCTTTCTACCTGTGAAGCAGTCAAAACAGGATCCTCTGCCTGTGCCTTAATGTCACTGATTCATTTGATATTTATAGAATTAAAACCTATTTCACTGGATCCTTTAGATATATAGAAAATTGAGTTAAATTATAACTGATAATAAAATAATATAACAAATTGATTAAATTGCATTTGTGGTGAAGAATAGTGCTCTGATCTGGTTTAAATCCTGTTATGGATTACTATGACAAGTTAACATGATTATCATGTTCATTGTAATTTTCAACCCTTAGAGTCAGAGGTGAACTTTCGTGGCTCTTGAACAAACCTGACAATAATCAAACATAAAATCTATTAATTATATCTGGATTATATTCATTGTTTTTTTCCAAAGACATAAGCCACACTCTCTTTCCTGTATTTGAAAGCAGAAAGCTTTCATCCATTAAAAATCGACTTGGCTCTGTTTCAGCTCAGTGATCAGTAAGCGCTTTGTAAAATCTTGGGTGGCATTGCAATACTTGGTGCATTCTTTCAGAGTCAAATCACCTGGGAAGAAGTGATGACAAGGTGTTATGGGAGTTTTCTTCTATAATGGAGAGCAAAGTGTTTTCTGATGGGACAAGATCAGAGGTGAACTATCAGAGGTGTTGAAATCCATTACTTCAATAACAGCCAATAACACAAATGTGCAATAATAATATTTGAACTTCAGCTTGAAACTCTATTCTGACTTTGAAATTGGACACACCCATAGACTGCTCGATTGCTGATCAGGAGCTGGTCATGAGGTGTTATTCCCTTCTTGTTACCCCCTGTAGACACATGACACACAATTAAGCTGAAACTCGTCCCGATCCCAAAACTTGTAGCATGAATGGAAAATCGGCTCAAAATGGACCAAAAATCACACAGTGTATAGGGTTCACCATATGAAAATGCCAAGCTTTTCTCCACTTGGTAGCAGTGAGTCTGCTTGCTTCTGTGTTTGAGGACATTACCTACAGCAAAGAGGTTGTCTTTATTTTAGGTTTTATGCAAGTGAGTCTATATGGTTTAAAGAAAACCCACCACAGAACCAAATGTGAAGCCAACAGCTGCTTCATGTTGTGATCATTAATTTATTTAATCAAATGAGGAGTGATGTGGCCACAGTGTGGCTTTTATTCTCCTCCCTGCACTGCTCTCTTGGAGTTTGTCATGTTTAATTTTCTGACCCGCATGAAGAGAGAACTCAGACCAGACTTAGTTTTAGACATTTTATGGAAAAAAAAAAAAACAGGTGGGTTCTGGTTGCTTCGATGTCTGGGGAAGAAAGTAGAGGGAGTTAGAAAACAAAATCTGACTGGTGGCAACGAAGGTTGGAAATACAAGTATTGTTGAGCTGTCTTGCTGTCTTTGATTGTGAAGGTTGCTCTGAGGGGAAAAGGTTCAGTCTGGCTTAGAGATGAGGTACAGGGGATGATCCAGGGTTAAGGATTTCAGGAAGTGCAGGGAGTAGTTGGAGAGCAGCAAGGCTGTTAAAGTTATGAGTAATATATTATTTGAACCTAAATAGTCTTTTTAATCATCAAGCATTTTTTTGATGGAAGTGTTGGGCTGCTAGTTTACTGCAAGTTTGTCTTTGTTGTGTGGTTGCTTTGTTATTTAGTTGGTTAAAAACTAAGTAAAAATATTGATAATCCTTGTTTTTTTTTTATCTTTTGGTGCTGTCAGATATCTTTTATCTTTGAACTTTATGAAATACATTTAAAGGGAGAGAGTCAGATGACATTGGTCACTGAGCCACAGCTTGCTACTGCTTTTGACATGAAAAAAATTGGTTTGATTAAGATGCTAGGCTTTAGGAAAAAACTAATATACTTTATTTTGTTCTTGCTTGAGGAACAGTTTATTCCATCTACACCAGATGTATGGTTGTACCACTGACTGACCAATAGATGGAACCTGTTTCTCACCATGTTAAACAAAGAATGAAGAACATCTAAATAAAAATTCTCCAAGAATATCCAGAAGTCAGACCTGTTAAGGTTCAACAGAGGATTCCTTGTACTTTCAGGAAAGTACAAGGTGCCAAAAATGACTGGTAGAATAATTATATGAAAGATTTAAAATGGTTTATGATCCAAAGTCTCCATTAACATTCTTAAAATTCATTGAGGTTGATAACATGGACTTCATTTTGCACAAGGGTCAGCTATTTGTAACTTCTTTTAAGTCATTAAGTAGAGAGAAAAAAAAACTAACTGTTTTTCTGGTTAGAATCAACTGTAATATAATAAATATGAGTGGATAATGCACAATGGAATATGAACATCTCAAAAAGTAGCACAGGAAAGCAAAGAAAATGCTGCAAAACTACTTTCATCATTTGAAATGCTAAATATTAGGGTATTTTATATATTAAGGTTTTTCTAGGATTTGTACAAGTTGCTACAAAAAAAATTAAATCTGGCTCTAAAAAAACCTATAAGTTAAACTTTAGGGTTTGCAGTATGAGTTTATGCTGTGTCCTTAAAGTTTACATTTTTACTCTTTATGTTATTTATTTCTTTAGAAAATCCAGCGATAGTTAATTCAAGTCCAGTTAATTTCATTGCTCAAACTGTATGAAATGATATTTAATGATAAAAACCAACCGACTGAGTCAGATTTTCTGTTAATAAAAACACATTTGTGTTTTTATTTTATTTTATTTTGTTTATGCTAGGGTATTTTCTAGGATAGTAGAGAATCTCAGATTATTCAAACTTCTGAGAAATGACAAGCTGCATTTTTATTCTCTCCTTATCTCAGCCTGTCTCTTTCAGTTTTTGTAACTGTGATCTTGGGTTCATACCTGTCAAAATCTAGGAAGCATCAGAGTCTGCTCTCATCTTATCTCCTCTGTGAAAAGATGGGGTCATGGAAAACATAAAGCAGCATAATTCGATTTACTCTCCCCAAATAACACACAGCTGTCTTAGTCTGAATACAGGTCAGGAAAACAGCTTCAGTCAATAATCTCATTTATCTAGTCTCCCACCGGAGGAATAAATCAGCTCTGCTTTAAATCACGCAAGGTGACATGCTTTTCATATGGAAAAATAGAAAAACAAAATAATGTATGAAACCATAGAAGTAGACTCTCCGAGCTTCTTTTCTTCTCTTAGAATGAGCAAACTATAAAGACTTGTTTGACACAGTAAGAGAGATGCTGTGAACGCAGGTGGAAACACGGCAGCAGAATAAACATCTTTATTATGGCTGTTTTGATGCATTTCTTGAATCACACTATTGATTTGCGAAAGAAATTATATATTTCTTGAAGTTGCTTGAAGAGAAATCCCACAAACACACCCAAAACACACCTGCAGACTCCTTTATCTCACAGTGGCAGATTTTCATGTCACCGAACTTACCTGCCATCTAAATTAACTTTCAAAGTGCCTGTTTACAAAGTAGATCTAGATAAGTACTAAATTATGAAACCTTCAATGATAATGTGGATGATGAAGGGTTATTTTATGCACCTAATCGTTTATATTTAGCAGCACAGTTCAGATGGCTTCTTATTGATTTGATTAAAGATACCAGTCATATTTCAAGATGTCCTATTTCACTCATTAGAAACAAACTTAGGAAGCCATAGCTCTGCATTTGGCTCTGGTTTACTTTATCTTTTCTACCTTGCTCTTCTTCTTCAGTTGACAGAAAATCTACCACAGTGTGCCACTTTAAGCTTTATGTGTTGCACTTCTAAGCCACCTCTTCACAGGCTCCACCTTAATACATGCAAGTCAAAATTCACCTGGGAGGATTGCATTTATTCAGTTCTTTTAACAGAGTCTGAAAAAACATAACTGACAGATTATGACAACTGCTTCAACCATTTTGCATGTTATAACTTTGGGGGGGGAGGAAGACTACTCAGCTGAAGATCAGTGTAATGCTGTTTGATCAAACATGACAGAAAATCTTAATAATGTATGAAGCAGCAGACTATTTCACATCATAAGATAAAAAAATGTTCTGTGTGAGTGCTAGTAGGTCGTTGCAATACAGTTGTTTTCAAAAGTCATTTTTAAAGGCAGAAATCATTTTCTTCCCTCAGAAGTTAACATCATGAAGAAAATGAATTCAAATCACAGACAATGATCAAAAATTGGAAGACGGAAACCACTGACAAATTATTAGCAGTTACTATTTAATGCAAGTCAGCCCAAGGTATAAGCAAACTAAGTAGCTGCCTGTGGCCCCAAGAACAACAGGAGACCCATGCACACACAGAAGCTATAGCTTTCAACAATTCAGATTTGTAACTATCGGAAATGAATATATCTTTAATTTTGCTCTAAATGCTTTTGAATATCCCATTTATGTTTTTAATGTACAAACTAGATTTACTTAAAATTAAAAAGAGACAATGCTATGATCCACTGGTGTTTGTGTTTTGGTTTTCTTTTGTATTTTCTTTCTGATCTTTTCTTAGTTCATTCCATTGCGTTGAGTGTCTCTGTTTATTCTTTTGTTCTCTGTGATTCTGTCTTTTGTGTTTTCTGTGAATTTTGATTTATTCTCCTAGATCAGTGTTATTTCCTTCTCCTTGGTTTGTACAGCCTTTTGTGTCTTAGTTCAAGTCCCTTTGTGTTAATTAGTCTCATTCCCTCAGATTCCCTGCCACAGCTTTTCCACATTCCCTGTGATTAAGCTCACCTGATTCCAATATAATGCTCCACCCTTGCACCAGTATTTAAGCTCCTAGTGGTTTCTTGTTCAGTGCTGGATTCTTCTGTTATGCTGGTGCCAAGTTCATGTCCTAATTGCTCCATTCCATGGCTTGTAAATCTTCATAAAAACTTTCCCTCTCTGCCTCTGTTCTGCCTGCATTTGGGCCCAACAAAACACCAACAATGACAGACAAATGTAAAAGATATAATCATGCAGAGGAAAAGCTTAATAAATTAAGGTTTTGTTAACAGTTATAATTAAATGCTACAATATATTTTTTTGTCTGTGCACAAATTAAATTTCATGCACAATGTGAATGCAAATAAAAATCAATGAATAATAGAGAATTTTCTGTTGTTTCTTGTAAGCACAACAAATTCAACTTGGCCCCTCCTTCCTTACTTTACTGAGTCTGTATTAAAAAGCTACACAGGATACATGACTCCTACACCTTAAAACATACATCTTAATACCTTCACTGCTATTTATTTGTTACTTCACTGAATAGATTTTATACATTGCAGATATTATTTTGATGTTACTAAATAAAAATTTACATTTAAGCCAAGATTTATTCATACCCCTGACAGATTTAAACTTTGGGATGTTTTAATTTTACCAACATGTTTTATCTGACTGGAAGTAGTATGGCCCAGTCCAGTCCTGAGTTGAATCTGAAAGAGAAACAGTTGATGGAGCTTGAGATGAGGCCTTAGATTTGATATTCATTATCAAAAACAAAATGTCAAAATAAAGGTGGAAACATGTAAAAAGCTTGTTAGCAATTATTACTGCTCTAAATTGTTCCATTGATTATTAAGAATGGTATACATTATTTCCAGCATGACATTTTTAAATAAAATGTAAATAAACAATATCTTTTTTATTATTGATCATTATCTCACACTGTTTTATTTTCTTTATTTTCTGCCAGGGTATGAATAATTTTGGGGCTGTTTGTAAAATGGTTTTTCATGTTTGCAAAATTTAAATGTAACTTTTTTTTTTACATTTCTATTCAGTACCAGCACTTTAAAATGAACTTCTTGTTTCCTTTGATAATGTGATGTAACCAGTACAAAGCTTTGTTGTTTCACCCAGCTTAGTGGCTTTCTAGTCCACTTGAATATCTTCAATTCAAAATAAATCTGGATGGGCACTCCTAAAGGAAGGTCCTAATGGCAATTAACTGTTATCTTTGCACAAGGACACTTCTCTTTCAATAAGAACATAACAGCCTGTAATCAACACTAAGTTAATCATTAATTCTCCCAGGACTGTCTTGTGTGTATGAAGTCAGGCGTTCAGCAAGCAGACCACTTTCATCCAAGGGCAATAATTGAGTTTAGAATGGGTGTCTAATTAAAAAAAAAAAAAAAAAAAAAAACAGCAAAAAAAAAAAAAAAACAAAACAAAAAACGCTGTCCATGTCCTTTTTTTTTTTTTTTTTTTTTTTTTTTCCCTTACCCACCCTGTATTGTTTAATGTAATGAGCTGAAATCATCTCCAAATGCAGCCTGGACTGCAAGTAAGTCAGTCAGTCTTTTGTTGTGTCTGAAGGTGCTTGTTTGTGGATGATGCACTGAGTCTATCAATAAAACTGTTATTTTGACGTATCTCCTTAAGTAGTTCTCTTAAGCACACGGCACCTAACTCTCAGAAAGTTGACAAAGAAAGGGACACAAAGCTTTTTACTGGAATATATAATCTTTTAGTTCCTCTGCTTTTTTTCTATAGATTGCTGTGGACATCTGCTGTGATACAGAGGCAGATCGTCCACTGTTCCTCCCCTCCAACCACTATCAGAGAACTAATGCAGTCATGCAAAGCTCCACACACATAAATAGATGTGCACATAAACTGCAGTATTGCCTAACGTTCAATCAGTTCTGCTATCAGCTGTGATTTTACAATTGTGTTATTTCATATGACCAATTACACAGCTTCTAATGCATCAACATATTATTCTATCACAAATTAAAGTATTTTTTCACCATATGAGAAGTACTATTCAATAAATCTCAATCATCTGAAATGGTTTTCTGCACAACATAAGGGATTAGTCTTTGTTTAAAAAGTAGGTCAAGCCAGTTAATGATTGTCATCTGCTTTTTTGCATCAATAAATCACATTAATAGCTCGCTCTGACAGTATGTCTACTCTCTTGTGCATGTGTCAAGGACCAGACTAGATAAAAATTAAACAACTGTCTTCTATGAATAATTTAATCTCAGTATTAATCCAGCTTTTCTGTAGAGGCCTCATAGGTTTGTTAGAGAACATTATTAAAAAGAATAGGATCTGAAAGATACGGGAACACAACAGACAGGTGGGGCTTAAAAATGAGGAGAAATGTAAAGCAGTGTTGGACTGTAAAACAGTATCTCAGAGCCCTGCTTAGTCTATCATCTGAGAATGAAAAGAATATGGCACAACTGCAAACTTACCAATGTACAGTGATCAACCTAAACTGACAAACCAAAATGGAGAGCATCGATTACAGAAGAAGCAAGCCCATTGTAACTCTAGAGAAGCTACTGAGATCCTCACCGCAGGTGAAAATTTTCAGAACAACTATTTACTGTGCAGTCCATATATCTAGCCATTATGGAAGAGTGGCAACAAGAAAGCCCTTATTGAAAGAATTCAATCTAAGTCCCATTTAAGGTTTAGGTCATGTAGGGGACACAATAAACACTTGTCAGGTGCATGTAGGGCAAAATTGAAGCCTGTGGCCTACATGCAAACTGCTTTGTGTGGAGCAAATCTCACTGAAAAGCAAAAGCCCCCTGAACAAACCATCCCCAAAGTGAAACAAATTTTTTGAAGCATTGTGCTTTAGGGACGCTTTTCTTTTGTAGGAACAGGAAAGCTGGTCGGTGTTAGTGATGAAACTGATGAAGTAATCCTAAAAGAAAACCTGCTAGATTCTGCAAAACTTGGACTGGAGCCTCAGGGTCACCATCCAGCAGCACAATGACCCTAAACCTACAAAACAGCCAGAATGACAGTGGAATATTGTAGATCAAAGCATGGTCATTTTATAAATGGCAAAAAAGTCAGACCTAAATACAATCAAGAATCTCTTGCAAGATTTAAAAATTGATGCGTATGGATGCTTTCCTTCAGTCTGAATGAGCTGAACCAATTAAGCAAAGAGCAATGGGTATTTGAAGTTTCGTACATATGTAAAGCTAGCAAAGACAAGCCACAAAATATTTGCATGTGTAACTACAGCTGCAGTCCTGACCAACACTAAGAATCATTAGTGTGAATCATTTCACACTAATTCTTAAATCACTGCACTCGCTGTTTGTCCAACATTAGAATTTAAAATTCTCCCATTGGTCAATAAAGTACTAAATGGTCTTGGACAAAAACACATTTCTGAGTTGCTTGTCAAGAATGAACCATGTATACCCCTCTTCAGAGACCTGCTTACTCAGTGTTCCCAGAATCAGAACAAAACTAGGTAAAGTACCATTTAGTTTCTATGCTCCTCACCTGGAACAAACCTGAGATGTGCAGAAACTGTCCTTTAAATCAGGACTAAGAAAATAACATACAACACTTTTTGATGAAGCAATCAGACTAATCAAATGGTTAAAACAGCTGTTTCTTGTATGTCTTTAATATCCATATTTTAACATCTGTTTTTTTTTTGTTTTTTTTTTTGTACAATACTTTTATGCTATTTTTTTTGTCTTTCTTTTAATGTCCTGTAAAGTACTTTGGGTTGCCATACATACATACATACATACATACATACATACACACATACATACATACATACATACATTATGCATTTTTATTTTACAAAACTATGTATTTACCTTCTACTTCCAATTATGTACTACTTTGTGTTTATCACATAAAATCCTCTAAATAAAATAAACTGACAATTGTTGCCATAATGCAAAAACTCGCATAAAAGGGTGTGAGTAGTTTTACAAATCACTGTGTTTGGTCAAGAGGTCACATTAGTGTCTTTTATTCATCGTTTTTGATGATGGCAAACAGTGAGCCAAAGACAACTAATTTCTTTTTAAGGTTTATTAACTCCAGACAATTTCCAGCTCACCGCTACATTTTCCAGAGGCACTTCCAAATGTTTTATGGCAGCGCATTGGCGGAAACGATGATAGTATGATATCTGGCAAAGGCTACCATAATTCAGTAAGTCTTTACATCCACAGCAGATATCTACTTTCTTCTGCTGCCACAGAAATTCAATCTGCCAAAAAAAAAAAAAAAAAAAAAAAAAAAAAAACCCAGACGATTATGTATGTGAGAGAAGCTGATGGGCTCCTGCTGTCCATGGAAACACATTTGTAACCAAAACACTGTCCAGCCTGTGCAAAACACCTACTAGCAACCACCTGACTATGCTTTAAAGCAATCTAGATAGGAGAATGATTTGCTATTGAGCAAAATATTTTTGTATGTACTTAAAAAAACCCTGCAACAGAAATTTCTTTGTATCAGCTTAATGATAAGCATACAACCATGTAATATTTGACTAATATTGTTCTATTACTTTCCCTCAACTTTCAAAGTGCAGATACTGTAGATTTTCCTTTGTTATCAAAGCATTTATTTTTATTTAAAATCAGATCATCATTTAACCTTAAGGAAATATAGAATAACAGAAGGGTGAAACCCCTTCTTGGGTTCACCTTCATGTTTAAATCAATTCATGGCTGTGTGAACTATTTATCATCTGATCCATGTGACAATTCTCTGAAATCATAACTTCTCCTCCCTCTGGTAAAATATAGTCGGCTCTTCAGGCGATAAAAATTAAGAAAAATGTGCAGGCCAGAGCCGAGGTTAGGACTGTGGATGGGTGAAGGTAATGTGACAGAAACTAATTGATGTATGGCTACACTTCATCTCATGGGATGGGAGCCAGAAATGTCATGTTAGATTGTAATTACTTTGTGGATTCTTATGTCTCATGTTTTACTACAGCACGGATCATTTCAATATGCTTAGTTATCTTGTAGGATGATACTGATTAGGAATGTGAAACTTGACCTAATCCATCCATCCATCCATCCATGGTCTGAGATTGTTGTGTGTTGACAAGCAAATGCTTCTCCTACCCATAAATACATATTAAAAAGCCATATCATCATATTGTTTGAATCAAAGTGATTTAAGCTAAGGATGAGGAAGCAGAAATTAACAGGCTTTGAAACTAAATTTACTAATTGTATAACTAGTACTTTTTCATCAATATTAAGGAATTATTGACTTAAAACATGCTCCTATATCATGCTAAAAGTTACTTGGAAGTTAGTTTTGTCTTATTTTGAATGTATTCAAGATATTTGCACTAGAAACTAGACGAAAAATATTTGGTAAGATTTTGTGTGAGTTCTGGCTCTGTCTTAAGGCCTTATCTCTGTGTGAAATATCCTAAAAACATCCAAAGGGATGCAGAATTGAGGCTGAAACCTCATTTGGTTCTATTTCCACCTCAGCTGACCTGTTCTGATGAAGAGGAGCATCAGCTCAACTCCAACCCCTGCCCAGATGATGAAGCTCTGCTTACACTATCTCTATGGCTGAGCCTGAAAAAACAAACAAACAAACAAACAAACAAAAACACCATTGTATCAGGAAGACTGTGTTGGGAGGGACAAATATACTCTGTTAATGGTTTCAGCTCAAATATCACAAATAAACAAAAGGCAGGATTTGAATTCTGGGTATTCAAACAGCTGCAATTTTAGCCATCATTTGGGTTGCTGGCTCATTTAACTAAACAGTCTGATTCTGAAAACTTGCACAATTTTGTTTAATGATAAGCTGTCCTTTATGTTCTGTCTAAGGGTAACTACAGTACAAACCTCTTGTTTCAATAAAAAATCATTTGTAGATGAAAACACTCAGCTATGATTCGGAAAGCCTTTTGTTGAGCATGACAGCTTATTGTTTGTGCTCACTTTGGATGTCATTCAAAAAATATGTCTATAAAAGCTGTGGCAGGGTTTTCTTATCAATTTGCGTCCCAGTTATATTATCAGTTTTATCTAAAAAAATAATTTATTCTTGAAGAAAAGAGTGCAGTCTGTAATTTGACATTATCACATAAGATCAAACTAGGCCATTCTTCGGAAAACATAAAAGTTAGGCACTCCATATACTGTCCACAGAGTTCTATATGTCATTCCACTTTGACAATCTTTTATATTTGTGCTAGTTACCCATTAATTGTGCTCTAATGCACCCATTACCATTGTAGGTGCTGGCTCTTGGTCTTTGTACTCTTGAAAGACAGGATGGATGGTCCACCTCTTATTTAGACAATGTAGGCAGTGACCATGGATTCTAGCCAGACTATCAATGCTTTTATTCATCCGCATACAGGAATGTGTTTCATTCTTCCTCGGTGCATCTTGAATGACCTCAGGCCCAAAAGATAGCATCATTTCAAGACCTACTCTGTAAAAAGTATCTCTTTCCTTTTAAGGATACTTTTTGAACAATATAGTGATAAACTACTTTAGCTGAGAACTGATTTTTTTTTTCTCTCTTTTTTTGTTTTTCAAAGTAGAAATTTCTCAAAACAAACAAAAAAAAACATAGTTGTTTCTAATATAGCACTTGCTGGAGAATCTATTTCAGTTTCCAATCTTATTCTTTTTGTTCCAGTCTGGATGGTATAAATCTGCTGATGTCATCTATTATATCTACAGAATTCCTAATGATTTAAGATTATTCTGAACATGTTGAATTTTTGTCAATGTATTCTTTAAACAAACAGTGAATTCTTTATTCATGAAAGACTGAAGCACAGCTTACCAGTTGCAAATGAGATGCAGTAGCATTGTCACGCATGGTGGTAAGTACTTGGGAAAACCTTTTGCCTCCAAGACTGTGATTTTTGTTTACATCTGCGCAGGATCCTATCTCATTTGACTTTTTGTCATAAAACTGGTACAAATGGTACATGGCCAGCCTTTGGTGGTTCTCAGAGGACAATTTGCTATCAACTTTTTATAAGGCAAATGATAGGCAAACTGACAATAACAGAGCTAATAAACCCAATCAGCTAAAAAGATGAATAATTCAGGCACACTGATCCTTACTTCAAACAGAAATGATATAGAAGATATATGCACTGTAGATTTTAAAGAACCACAACTCAACAGTTCAGACAGGTTGTGCAATGGTGTGGAGGATATTTTCTTTGCAGACTTTGGGCCACTTACTATCAGTTAAGCATTACAGCCAATATGAATAATGTTGCTGATAATGCCCATCACTTTGTGACCACAGTTTATCCATCTTCTGATGGCTATTACCAGAAGGATAATCCACCATCACTAAGTTCAGTTCAATTCAATTCAGTTTATTTATATAGCACCAATTCACAATAAATGTTGTCCTGAGGCACTTTACAAAAAAAAAAAAAAATAATAATAATTCAGTCATACATACATTCCAGTTGATCCTAGTTATCAAACAGTACAGTAGCTCAATTAATTATTCAAAGTAGTTCCAAAAGTTTCTAAGGAAATCCAGCAGATTCCATCGAGTCACTGACTTGCAGTATTCACTCCTCCTGGTCGAGCATGTAGTGACTGCATGACATTGTGTCATTGACTTTACAGCAGAACCTCATAATGAGCATGCATGTAGCAACAGTGGAGAGGAACAACTCCCCTTTAACAGGAAGAAACCTCCAGTAGGACCTGGCTCAGTACAAGCAGCCATCTGCCTTGACCGACTGGGGGTTTGAGAAGACAGAGCAGAATGCATAAGAACAGATGAACTGATGTAGGATTATTTTCAATGTTCATGAAAGTAAAAAGTTAATAGCAAGAGAAGGAAAACGATCAGTTGATGGCAGCATTAACTCAGCTGAAGCCCTCCTCCGGGAAAGAATCACAGCCAAATAGAACGCCAGACCAGGTGTAGCCAGGTAAATTGAAATCATCCCAAATTAGTTTCTTGAACATGACAACATGACTGTTCTCCAACAGCTATAGTCAGCAGATCTAAATCCTATCATGTCAATGTGGACCATAATCTATGAAAAATGTTTCCAGCAACTTGTTCAATCACTGCCAGGAGAGAACAAGACAGTTCTGATACATGCTACTGGAATGCCTAAAAAAGTGGCCTTTATATGCATGTCTCTTGTTTGTATCCATTTAAGCACTAAAGGAACATGCTAAAAAAATGATGTTATACATGTATTTATGGATGGGAAATATTTAATCTCATAGAAATGGCAAGAAGTGTAAAACTTATTTACTGCAGCTGTCACTATGTTTTAAACCTACAGTAGCTGTACTGGATTTTAGCGGACAGGTTTGGTCGAGAAACATACATACTTTTCTTTTAAAATTGCAGGGATCTATTCTGTTAATTTATTTTCAACTAAAAATTGAAATTTTTAATCATGCAAATGGTTAAAATGTTTTCCTTCCTTCTTTCTTTTTTTGTGACAAAACACGACAAATAGGGGGGAAGGGAGAGGAAATCAACGGCATAAACTATCCTGACAGTATTATGATTCCTAAACATTGGTACCTATAATGAAGGAGTGCATGTCATGAAACGTTTGAGAACCCTCTGCTTTAGACCAAACTGAAACCAAACGGATGCCATAATAATCTAACCTGAGTTCATTTCCAGACGCCAAATTCTTGCCTAATTTTAAAAATACCAAAGTAATCCCGTAATTTTGTTCAACGTGTTATGAACACATTGAACAGAGTAATCCCTTTTGGCCATCTCGTTTTAGGGATGTTGCGCCCTCTCGTGGCCACTTTAAAACAGGGTATACATACATGTGTGAACAAATTGTTTGTTTTACAAGCTAAAATCAATCAGTCACCGAACCTCAAAACCAAGTGTGAAAAAATAACATGCTGTGTCCACGCGAGTAATTTTAAGGACAAGATAACGTAAGTTGAGTTAAATTTAGATACAATCAGTCTGACCTGTTGGGGCGCTGTTTGTAACCGAGACCGAGTCTTCTAGAAGGTCAGACTCGCCGTTTCTTTGGAGCGGAAGTTAAGCTGTTGTTCATCCGCCAGTGGGAGCTTCGTCGTTGGAGAAACGATGGCTAGCACTGCAGTGAAACAAGCCCCTAAAATTGTCCCCAAAACAGCAGCGGCGGGCGCTGCGGCTGCGGGGGCCAGCGGAGGACCCCCTATAATGCCCCTTGCCTCCCCGCTCATGGGGAAAAAGAAGAAGCCGTTTTTGGGGATGCCCGCTCCGCTGGGTTACGTTCCCGGTCTGGGCAGAGGGTGAGCTAAATCAATGCTAAGGAGCTAGCCTAGCTCTAGTACCAATGTTGTTATGAAATAAAATATTAAAATAATGTTTGGGTTTGTCATCATAACAAAAGCGATCTTAGTTAAATCTAATAAAATTCAATACAATTATCAACTTATTTAGACTTTTCATTGCCGGATTATTTAATGAGGTTAAAAGTTAGTTATTTCGAGCTGAAAGTTAAAAAGTTTTAGTGCTCATCGTATTCGTTTATTTCACTTTGTTTAAAACCCATTGCAGAAGTCGCCTCAAGGCACTATATAAGACGAGCATGCCTACTTTATATCCAGTTTTATATACAATCCAGTTCTGTGAATTCAAATTACTTACATCCAGTTCAAAACAAATGTAACATTTCAAGTTACATGGCTATACGTAGTAATTTGGCAAACTTTGCATTCATGATTTGATATGTAAGGGCAGGTTTTTAGTGGGAAGGGCAAAAAAAAATATTTTCCCACTCTCGTTAGGCTTGAGCTATTTTTGCTCCAGATTAATAAAATTTAATTTGAGCCACAAAAGCAACACCTTCGAAAAAACAGCAAGTTTTTATAATACCTACTTTTGGAAATTTGTTTATATTTGTAAATTAAAGCAACAACAACAGTTTTAACTCTTTTTTTTTTTTTTAAGGTTTAATACATTATATTTTCTTTAAACTGAGATTTGAAGTGTATATAAAATGATGTCGAAAAAGCAAATAATTGCAACCTATTGGGAAAAAATGACTTAAAAAATAATCCTTACGGTATTTGTGTCATTCTTTGTGGAAACATTATGCATATATTGCATGAAAATGCCTTGAAAAAACTGGAAAAGGCTAGCATTTTTAGCATTATTACCTTTACATTTTTAAAACCTGTCTCTAATCTCTAGCATTTTTTCTCTTCTTTTTTTTTTCTTCAGATTACCATGTACTTAATATATGACCCCAAACAGAACTACCAACATGTTGTTCACACCTTTAGTTACCAAAATGTTCTCAGCAAGCATTTCATTTTATGCTTGTTGCTCTAACCGTCTTAATTTCTCTGATCTGTATGTCAGAAGGTATTAATCAGTGTCTGTGTTGTAGCGCTACTGGTTTCACCACACGGTCAGATATCGGTCCTGCTCGTGACGCCAATGATCCCGTGGATGACCGTCACGCACCTCCGGGGAAAAGGACAGTTGGGGACCAGATGAAAAAGAATCAGGATGATGACGATGAAGACCTGAACGACACCAACTATGATGAGGTTTCTTTGACTAAATTATGTGTTTAGAGTTTATGATACAGTTTTAAGTTTTCTAGTCATTCATTAAAAATGTAAGATGACTTCACAGAAATTGCTCCTCTGTGGGAAACTGTTCCTCTAACTATTTTCTGTTTCATTTACCCCTAAAGTTTAATGGGTATGCAGGTAGCTTGTTCTCTAGCGGGCCCTATGAGAAAGATGATGAAGAAGCAGATGCCATATATGCAGCTCTGGACAAGAGGATGGATGAAAGACGCAAAGAACGAAGGTTACTAATGGAACTACGAAGAAAATACTCACCTTGAGTCAAAATATGTTGCATGTGTAACTGATATTGGTTCTTTTATGTGCATTTATAGGGAACTAAGAGAAAAGGAAGAAATTGAAAAATACCGTATGGAGCGACCAAAAATCCAGCAGCAGTTCTCAGATCTGAAGGTGTGAAACTCTGTGAAAAGTTTCTAAACTGCTGCCCTACTTTTGCTGTATTTTACATGAAAACGTCCTCCACTTGATAGTTTGTATTTAATTCAACTGTGCAATGTGCAGAATGACATATTCCACAAAGAAACGTTGCACTTATTTTTCTGTATTTCCCTAACTGCTTTGTAAAATAGTAAAATACACAAGCTAGAAAAAGCTCTATTAAGAAAATTATGATGAATTGTGTAAAAAATAAAACTATTAAGACTCGCAATGAGCAATTACAGCATTTACTTTAAAATTGACAAACCTGACATTGCTTATCATGTCACAGTAAACTTTAGGTATATGACCACAGGTTTGTACAAAGAGAAAAAACTTGTTTGAATTTTAAAAAGGATGTGAGTATGCAGAGAAAATAAAGCTGCTCTGCTTTTGTAGTTGTTTGGATGATGTTTGCCTTCAGTGAAGGAGAAGATGAGGTCCCAGGAGGAACTGATCTTTTTGTTCCAGTTTGCTTTACGGAGTTTTTTTCTTATTCTGCTTTCTGTGCTCCTTATTGTGATTATATGATTAGGCTGTCAGACATTTCAGCAAACATTTACCTTTATCAGTTCTCCCTAATCATTCACAGAGGAAGCTGGCAGAGGTGTCAGAGGAGGAGTGGCTGAGCATCCCTGAAGTTGGAGATGCACGGAACAAGCGTCAGAGGAATCCTCGCCATGAGAAGCTGACCCCCGTCCCTGACAGCTTCTTCTCTAAACACCTGCAGAGTGGGGAGAATCACACCTCTGTTGATCCATTACAGGGGGTCAGTATTTATGCAAATACACATACGCTGAAATAAAAGCCTGTCACTGAGCATTATGTTGTAGTTACAGCCAGCTCCAGCAGGAGTCAGGATATCTCAGTGAAAACTGCACTCTGTGTTGTCTGTACTTTGACAAGAGACACCTCCAGAATGTGATGAGATCACATAAGCAGTAGTAGGCATTTTTAGTAAAACATAAAGAGGCTACTTGATTGGTTTAGCTGTTGCTTGCTTATGCACCATGCGTATGCATGTTGTGGCATAACTTACCATAAAGAACTGCAAACTCAGTTTGTTCAGGAAAATCCTTCTTTCAATTCTGCAGGACATTATTTTAACATTCATCTGTTTTATTGGTTGTGTTGGTATGCTGAAAGAACATTTTCATAATTTTTCTCTTAATTATTATTACTTCCTATCTTTTCTAGCTGGGAGGCCTGAACACACCATATCCAGGAAGCATGACCCCAGGTCTGATGACTCCAGGGACCGGAGAGCTGGATATGAGGAAAATTGGCCAGGCCAGGAACACACTCATGGATATGAGGCTCAGTCAGGTGATCTTTATTAAATTCTGAAATATGGAACTTTTTCCATGCTCTGTTGATTTTAGATTTAAATTAAAAATTTTATTTTCTCTCCTTGTTCTTCTTACAGGTTTCTGATTCAGTCAGTGGACAAACTGTTGTTGATCCCAAGGGTTACCTTACAGATTTGAACTCCATGATTCCTACCTATGGAGGAGACATCAGGTATGGACAAGCTGCACTTAATAAAAGATGATCAGATGGAAATTGTTTGACAAAAACATTTGTTTGTGTTTTCTTGTTTGATGATTCATGTTTAACTGTGTATCCAGTGACATTAAAAAGGCTCGTCTGCTGCTGAAATCAGTGAGGGAGACCAACCCCCACCACCCACCTGCCTGGATTGCTTCTGCTAGGCTGGAAGAGGTGACAGGCAAGCTGCAGGTGGCCAGAAACTTGATCATGAAAGGCACAGAGATGTGTCCAAAGGTAAAGATAATGAATACGCTGAAACCAAACTCAGTTTAGGCATGAATTGTCCCACATGTATGGTATAGTATCATTAAAATAAATTATATTTCACCGGTTACATCATATCAGTTTTCAGTGACTAGTTGAGACAAGTTAAGACTTAACATTGCTGTTGGAGAAAAATACATTTTGTGGAACAGTCTCTGCATTTCTGCTGAGATGAACATTTCTGATCTGATTTTTCAACCAGAGTGAGGACGTGTGGCTGGAGGCTGCAAGGCTCCAACCTGGTGACACAGCTAAAGCTGTGGTTGCTCAGGCTGTCCGCCACCTACCGCAGTCTGTCCGCATCTACATCAGAGCAGCCGAGCTTGAGACAGACATCAGAGCCAAGAAACGAGTTCTCAGAAAGGGTAAGATTATTGTTTTATAGTTCTGAAGAAAACAAAAAAATCAGGAAACTCATTATGCTTATTACAGTTTTCCTCTTTTTGCTCTCATTGTCATCTGATGAAGCAGTTGTTTTGGAAGTACGTTGCTGTTATGTTGTGAGGTTTATGTGCCTTAAGTTTGGTTCTGCTGCCAAAAGGAAGACACTAATTTCTGGTGGGCTTAAATTCAAGGCCAGTCCCAATCTGTTGATTGTCTCATAAAAGAGCCCACACAAAGCTATCAGAGTAACATTTGGCAGCTGTGTTGCTGGCTTGTCTTCAAGGCCAGGCCTTGTATTTAACCATGGTGTTAATGCCCCAGCACACATGCACACACAGGCACACATGCACCAGTGTTTCCCAGCAGCATACTCCAGTGACAGAGATGGATGGAAGCTGTCTCTAAGGAGGAACTTTCTCTGCCTCTACATGTTTGAACGCCTCTTCTGTATTTTCCTTTATTAGATACATAATACTTCTTTTTCTGCTTCCCACCCAACTCGACTACAAATGCACTACTTGAACCGGTTTCACACATGGAGTGTTTTCACAGCTGATCAGTATGTCGGTTTCATGTCCTAAAAGGGGGGGTATTATGTATTTTCAAGGCACATAGTGCCTTTTTATACCACAATAAAGTAACTGTTACGTTCAATAAATTAACTGTTATGAAAATGCTGTATATATCAAACATAAATTCCAAGAAATTTGACTTTGCAACATAATGGTATCTTAAAATTGGCCTCTTTCTCTTTAAGAAGCTCCTACCCTTTGTGACACTCCCCCTACAACAATGCTTTTCCATGAGGTCGTTTAGGAGCTCAGCAGGCGTGCAGTTCCACCAGGTGCTTGCTAATTGCTGCTGCCGCTAGTCTGGTGGAGCTGTGTAGGGGAGGCGCACTCTGTGAGGCAGGAGCTCGGCTGGGCTGAAAGTCCTAGTTGGAGCTTTGGGTAAATAGGCAGCGTGTTGTATGAGCAGGCGTTGAGGCACCCCGGATGGCTGCCATGGAAGATTGAAGGATTCCTCAAACATTCATGAATAAATCAAAGCAACACTCTAGGTATGTTTTTGACGAGGGAATAACATAACATGATATAAAGCTCAAAAAAGTCGATTTTGCGTAATACCCCCCCTTTAAAGAGCATCCTGGTTTCTCTTCATTAAATCAGAAAAAAAAAACTTGTGTTGAAAATCTTTTTAGGTACAAACTAGTACATCTGTAAGCCTCACTTGGATGCAGACACAATACCATATCTAAAACAAATTTGATTTAAAGGTCCTCCTACCACATTTAGTCTGGGTTTTTTACTTTTGGGTCAAGTTGCATACACATAAGCTCTGCGTCTGACTGCATGGTGGACATTTGCAGCACATATGTAAATATACGTAGTAAAACTGTGATAGGAAATAAGAACCATAGTCTTTTGATTGCCAAATTTGGTAAATTTTCACAAGCTTACTTTAAAACACCAACCACCAGCTAGGTTTTGTGTAGAGATTTAGCTGTGTATTGTTGCCCTGAACTGGCAGACCCAACTCACGAGTATTGCATTTTCAGATTCCAGGTCTGCATTCCTTTCCATCTTGACATTTGGTCTGGATTTTAGAGCTTTTTAGTGGCTTTCCTCTGAAAAGGGGCAGTTATCTGACTGACTGAAGAGCTGTATCTTTAACAGATTGATGAAGCCTTTACATTTGTGTATACTGTGTCAAAATGTTTTATATGCTGTCATCACACAGTGTACACTTGTCTCCTTCAGCTTTGGAGAATGTATCAAAGTCAGTTCGACTGTGGAAGGCAGCTGTTGAGCTTGAGGAGCCAGAAGATGCTAGGATCATGCTCAGCAGAGCTGTTGAGTGTTGCCCTACAAGTGTAGAGGTAGGCTTCAAACATCCTGGCATCATATGATGCTTGGTTTCCAAATATTCTGGTCACTCATGAGCTTCATTGACCCTGACCGGTGACTGACTAGTCTGAAAATGAAAAAAATTCACTCTTTATACACTCTTTATAGTGGCTGCTATTACTAAGTGAAAAGACTGATCTTTAACCAGTATCAATATCCTGTTGAAGGGTTTTTTCATTAGATATGTTGAGACTAGAAGGTGTTAAAAACATACAGGGAACTCCTGGTATTCACAGGGGTAAGGGACCACAGCCACACATGACTAGCTTATATCCACAAATACTTGAGACCCCCTCTAAAAATGCTTAGAACTGCCAATTTCAATAGTTCAAACACCAAATTTACCTTAGTATGCATTAATACATACAATGGAAACCATCTCAGCACTACCTCAGAAGCTAACATCTGCAGTCTTCCTTATTTCCACTCCTGGGGGTACCGCCAAACAATGCTAAGGAAAATGAATGGTGCCTCTGAATTGACTGCCTTGCAGCTATCGGCATGTTGAGTAGCATTTCACTTAAATATTTCAGCTTCCTGAGCTGCATTTTCTTTGGACTATTTTAGAAATGCTCCACAAAAAAAAAAATCAGAGAATAGTCTGTTACGTACCACAGAAAAATCCATGAATAGATGAATCTATGAATACACAACTGCGAATAGACGGGGGCCCACTGCATATATTTTGATGCATTTCCTGTTTCTTCTTATGTTATAGTTCTTACAGAGAAAACAGCAGGCCAAAGCTTTACAAAAACAGGAAATTGTCCAAAGAACTCTGATCAGTGCATCCTTAATGTTAACATTTTATTTGGAACGAGATTTCAAACAGCAGCTAGCTACACATGAACGATTTTATAACATTAACATTTAACATATTTGTTTTCATTAGCTGTGGCTAGCTCTGGCCCGCCTAGAAACATATGAGAACGCCCGCCGTGTCTTGAATAAAGCTCGAGAGAATATCCCCACCGATCGCCACATCTGGATCACAGCTGCCAAGTTGGAGGAGGCCAATGGCAACACTCAGATGGTGGAAAAGATCATTGACAGAGCAATCACTTCTCTGCGGGCCAATGGCGTGGAAATCAACAGAGAGCAGTGGATACAGGTCTGTTATTCATTGTACATCAGATGAAACACCGATTTCAGATGGCTTGGCAGACTAAGATTACATTGCCAATCATTGTTATAAAAATGACTTTAATGATTTTGTATTGTTTACATGTAATATCTGAAAACCTTTTGAGATGCCCAATGTTTACAAACTTGGTCTTGTTTTAGACAGAACACACATTAGCTTGAAAATGGTCTCAACATACATTTTCATTCTATTCTAAATGCATAACATTTGGTTTTGTTTGAACTAAATTCACATTTACAAAAAAAAATCCTTGTTGATCATTTCCATTTTTATTTTCTTTCTAAACCTCAGACTACCATATTAGAATAAGGTGGATGTTATTGTGACTACAGCTTTAAATCTTGGAAGGGAAACTGCGCCATGCTTGCATTCATTCTGATTTGACAGTATGCCAGGATATTGGCTAAGTGCTCCTCTGTTCCTTTGTACTTCAACTGAATGAAACTAAACATGCCAGCACACTGACTAACATCTATGTTTAAAGTTTGGTTATTTTGCAATAACTGACTGTCAAGTAGTTTTTTTCAAGTAACTGGCTTTTTCTGTCTTGTTGTGCTTTGTGTGAAGTTTAAATGATAGAAAAATACTCATTATTATAACTTGCGAAAATGTTTTAGGTTAATCAGTACCTTTCCTCATGTTACCAAGTTAGATGGCTTTCTTTATAATGCATTGTCTTCTATAAAAGAAGGTTTATGTATATATAAAGCTGTAAGTCATCTACATGGTTATTAATCAGTAACCAGGGTTCATCTCAGGATCTCAGGTATCTGTGCGTGAAACATTTTTTCCTAGAACACCAGGTGTGTAAATACTGCTATCTTCCTCATAATTCCAGTCTGACTGCTTGACTAAAATGGGTGCCAGCAGTTCATGCCTTCAGTCTTTTTACATTCTTCTTCTTCACCCAGAGACGTTTCTCCATCTAAATGTTTCTACTTGTCACGCAGGATGCAGAAGAGTGTGACAAAGCAGGCAGTGTGGCCACCTGCCAAGCGGTGATAAGGGCTGTCATAGGGATTGGCATCGAGGAGGAGGATCGCAAGCACACGTGGATGGAAGACGCAGACAGTGTGGGTTTTGGAAGATCACTTGGAGCTTTTAATAATATGTTTTAACTGTTATTTTTTTTGGGTGGGATGTGATTATTCAACAAATGGCTTCACAGAATTGGTGTTGATTTTCTTTGATCCTCACAGGTTCAAATTTATACATTCAGGCTCAAGTATGCACATGCGCCCCCAACGATATTTGGTTAAATGTCCTTTAGATAAACCATGTTTTTTTTTTTGTTTGTTTGTTTGTTTGTTTGTTTTTTTTAAGTTGGACCACTCTGCTTTTGGTAGCGCTCCTTTAAATCATAGACTTTTAATAGTAGACCATACACTTTCAGTAGGGTCGAGGTCCGGGCCATTCCAGAAGCTTAATGTCATCTTTCTTTATCTAGCTCAAAGCCAGTTTTGATAATGTGGTTGGGATCATTGTCCACTCCAGTGTCTAACTTTCAAACATCTGGTTTATCTGTGGTGAAGTTGAAAAACTTGGATGTTGTCCTCCTCCTTTTGCTGTGCACCATTGTCACTGGCAGCAATAAAGATCCTCAGCATGATGCTACCACCACCATGCTTGACATTTAGTGTTAAGCTTAAAAGCGTCACATCGACGACTCCTGACATTATGATCCCAAACTGGCAACAAAACTACAATTATGCAAAAATGCCAGGTCCGTACCAGGAAACCAACCAGTTTAAATGTGTTCCACCATTTCTGATAAGAAGAGTGGTCAAATTTAATTATGCAGGAGCCTTGTTGACGGCTACAAAAGGTGGGGTTTTTTTGTCTGTACTTGGCTGAGGTTGATCAAATATTATTATCTGAGCCTTCATGTTTAATTTTGAACCTGTGTTCCTCCATTAAGTTCAGACTTCTGCATTGACCCATAAGTTATTTTTATCATCAGTCCACCCTGGAAAAATTGTTCAAATGGATCATTAAAACCATATTACATTCATGCTTATGAAGAATGTTGGTAAACTCCTGACTTGTACAGCAGATGTTTGCAAATGGGTTTCCTGTTGGAAGTTTAACAGTTGTTCTTTGTGCTTCAGTGTGTGGCCCACGGAGCATTAGAGTGTGCCAGGGCCATTTATGCCCATGCCCTGCAGGTGTTTCCCAGTAAGAAAAGCGTTTGGCTTCGAGCAGCCTACTTTGAGAAGAACCATGGCACGAGGTGATCAGCTTTGCTTCGTACACTTTTGTTTTCGTTTGACTGATTGTCATTATCTAATTTTGTCTTGTTTTATTCTCATGAGTCACATTAACTACATCTGTTCCTCCATCCATCCTTCTCAGGGAGTCTTTGGAAGCTCTTCTGCAGAGAGCAGTAGCTCACTGTCCCAAAGCAGAGGTCCTGTGGCTTATGGGTGCCAAGTCCAAGTGGCTGGCCAATGACGTTCCAGCTGCAAGAAGTATCCTTGCTCTCGCTTTTCAGGTGACAACAAAAATCATGCAGAAGTTGACTTGTCACACTTTGTTACTGAACTTGTGAGTTCCTGTGCTACACTCAGCCCTCACCCCACATGCCCTCTGTCTTGCTCCTAACTGTTTATTCTAGGCTAACCCTAACAGTGAAGAGATCTGGCTCGCTGCCGTCAAACTGGAGTCTGAGAACAATGAATACGAAAGAGCACGTCGACTGCTGGCCAAGGCTCGCAGCAGCGCACCAACAGCCAGGGTGGGTGAGAGTTAGTGTGTGAAAGGCGGCTGTGAAGTAACTAAAAGTTTTTAGGAGGTCTTTTTTTTTTTTTTTTTTTTTTTTAACAAGCAGTCATATGATTGAGCTTTTGATTTGAAAGATGAACCTGAAATAGTGCATTTGTTCTTTAAGGGAGCTCAGTTTAACAAGATCCCCTGTTTGGGGAAACATGCTTTCACCATAACTGCTCCTGTATGACCCACTGTGTTACTATCAGTACAGCTTTTGAGTGACCCATGGCTCACAGTTGACTTAATGATAATGTTTTCATATCTTTCTTAGAAATCCATGTGTAATTGCAAGTTATTAGTGATTCGTCTTTCATTTGGCTTCTTCAAACATTCTGTTCTGCTCAGGTTCAGGCTTGCAGCACTTCTTCTTCACCTGCAAACAGCCAGGAACACTCAGGTTGACAGATGCTGTTGGCTGAGCTCATTAACTATCACCACATTTGTTTGACCTGGCTACATTCACTTTTGATCCCTGCATTGTAGGCTCACAGATTAAACTTTTATTGTTGGTTATTCTCATTCACTTGTCAGATGGGACACCTTTATGGTTTAATGGCCCAGTTAAGCTCCTAGCTGGGATATCAGGTTATTTTACCGTGTGGTTTCCTGTTTTATAGTTTTTGTTGATCTCTGTCAAGGGAAATGGGAGGGCTTTTCGGGAGCGTGCATTTGTCCTTATTTTGTGATGAAAGCAAATCTTTTCTCTGTGGTGTTCACAGGTATTCATGAAATCAGTGAAACTAGAATGGGTGTTGGGAAACATAGAAGCTGCACAGGAGTTGTGCACTGAAGCGCTGAAACACTATGAGGACTTCCCCAAGCTGTGGATGATGCGAGGTCAGATAGAGGAGCAGTGTGAAAATATGGACAAGGCCAGAGAGGCTTACAACCAAGGGGTAAGGCAGAGGAAAAGCTGTGCTTATGATTATCTCGTTTCACTGTGCTTTCACTGAAGATGAGCATGTCCGTGTAATTAGAAGGAGCTCTTTTTTTGTTGCTGTTGTTGTTGCTGCAGTTGAAGAAATGTCCCCACTCGGTTCCCTTGTGGCTGCTGCTGTCTCGTCTCGAGGAAAGGGTGGGCCAGCTGACCAGAGCCAGGGCGATCCTGGAGAAGGCCCGACTGAAGAACCCACAGTCCCCTGAGCTGTGGTGAGAAAACACAAGTGAAATTATTTTGTCTGAGGTCAAGGTTCAAAGGATCACCTTTGCTATCGTTTACATTTTGTTTTATATCTTTTGGACCAAGAGTTGATGTAAATCAATTGTTAGATTTTGTCCTTTAGACACAATGTTTTTGTTTGTTTGGGGTTTTTTTTAGATAGTTTTACTGTAATATTGAAACCAAAATTTAGCCAGTTAAGAAACATGTTTACCCAAGAATCCCTGAAAATAATTAGTGTTTGCTTGCCAGGCTTGAGTCTGTCAGACTAGAGTACAGGGCCGGATTGAAGAACATTGCCAACACACTAATGGCCAAAGCCCTGCAGGAGTGCCCAAATTCAGGTAAACATTAAAAACACACTACCCTGTATTTAATTAATAAATGTTTTTTCTTTTAATTCAGAAGAAATAACAATTTTGGTCATTCATTCTTAGAGAATATAGGTAATAGAAATTTCCTAAACTAGTCTGGGTCTTGAACAGATTTTTGTCACGAAGAATTAAGAAACCTTATAAGTTACCCTAATTTGGAGCTTTTACTTCCTTTGGTCACACATCACATTGGATCTTTAAGTGAGTGCAAAAATGAATAAATTAAAACCAGATGTGAAAAGACTACATTTCTACTTGTTTTCCACTGAAATAAAATTAAAAAAAATGTATTTCCAGGAGTTGTAAGCCTGAAAATTATGGTTTGGGAAGTGCTTTGTAATTTTTTCACCTTAACAGCAGAATACACTTTGGACTTTCAGCTTGTTTTATATAAACTTTTTGAATGTCAATTTTCTTTCCTTCTCCATTAGGCATCCTGTGGGCTGAGGCAGTGTTCTTGGAAGCCAGGCCCCAGAGGAAGACAAAGAGTGTGGACGCTTTGAAGAAGTGTGAACATGATCCTCACGTCTTGCTCGCTGTGGCAAAGTAAGACTACAACGTTTTACTGCTTTGTACTCTAGTGAGAAATAATATATATTTCACAACTGCCTCAAAATAACTGTTTCTATAATGTTCTCAGAAAACTTTTAGGAGATTTTTGACGTTTTTCAAATGTAAACTTGTGCAAACATCAGGTTGTTCTGGAGTGAGCGTAAAATCACCAAAGCCAGAGAGTGGTTCCTCAGGACAGTAAAGATCGAGCCCGACCTGGGAGATGCTTGGGCTCTGTTCTACAAGTTTGAGCTGCAGCACGGCACAGAGGTACCGATACTTGTGTTACATTATGGGTCATACAGTTTAAAGAATCATGAGTGTTTCCCAGAAACTTAATGGCTTCTTCCTGTGTTGTATTGTTAGTAGGGCTGCAACTAACCATTATTTTGGTAATCGATTATTCTATTGATTATTCTGCAGCTTTTCTCATTGATTAATTGGATTAAAAAACACATTCTGCAGCTTTTCTCATTGAACCACGTACCTTATTTTATTCAATATTAGAAATGTATAGAAAATACATATAAATATTTCATTTCCTTTTTTAAATAAGAAAATAAACATGTTGTAGCCTAAAGTGCAATAACGTAGCATTCCTTTAGTGCATGCTTGATCATCTGTGGCAAAGGATGCGTCTGCAGTTAAAAAAAAATATACTTCTAATGTAAACGTGAAACAATTGAACGTGAAACGTGAACTTTCTGCAATTGGCTTTTTTTTTTTTTTTTTTTTTAACTCCAGTCCAGTTAACGATCAATCGATTACTAAATTAGTTGACGATTATTTCAGTCATCGTTTCATCGTGATTGTTTCAGCCCCAATTGTAATTGTTTAACTTAAATGGTCTGCATCCATCAGGAGCAACAGGAAGAGGTGCGGAAACGATGTGAGAATGCAGAGCCGCGCCACGGAGAGCTGTGGTGTGCCGAGTCCAAACACGTCCTGAACTGGCAGAAGAAGACAGGAGAGATTTTGGAACTGGTCGCCAGCAAGATCAAGAATACATTCTGAAACCTGGAACAGTCCCTGGAGGACTCGGGCAGTCACCAGTAGAGCCGGGAACAGCGATGGACGCACATGTTCTCTATCTGGACTTTCCCAGCTCACACAAAGTTGATCGTTTTTTAGGCTTTATCATTTTACAAACATGGATCGTTTTTTTTTTGTATGTAATGGCAGAAAATAATGACTTAATGGTGATCTAAAAATGACAAGTTTTAAGTTGTTACTCATCTGAGTGTGACTGTGTAGGAACAACATCTGGTAAAAACCTATTGAGTTTTTGTGAAATAGTCATTGAGTGACTCTCAGCACCACATGGATTGAGGTCTTTGCTCAGACATTTAAGATTGTTATTTTTTAGGCTTTTGTCATGCTTGTTTGTGTTGTTGCAAAGTAAACCCCCTCTGCAATTTACTTAACAACAGCCCAATGGTGTCCTCGGTGTTTCTTTTGCTTTTTTTGCAATTATTTAATGGTCTTCCTGGAAAACACCTCAAGGTTCGGTCCACAGCATCATGCTGCCATTCCCATGCTGCGTGTCAGAAATAATTCATGTATAGGAAATGAAAAAGATTATTAGACGGTAGGGCATTGTTTGTCTTTCGAAGTTTAATCTCATTAATAAAGTACTATTTTTTTCTAATCAGTCTCAAATCTACCAAAAATCTCTTCTGAATGAGTAAATCCTTTTACTTAATTCATCTAATCTGTGAGAACTGAGTACATACTTTATGGAAAGGAATGAGATTAATGTTATTATATATTACAGATAATACAATTTTGAGAATCACAATATTTACACTTCAGTTGAAATGGATTTCCTCCCCACCGATGAAACGAAGAGTCACTTATCAGATCAATAACATTAATAATCACACTCATATCTCCTCATAACTTTGTAAAGAAATGTAAATGGACGTGAAATCTAACTGCAGAGGGGATTTTAAAGGAATTCAGAGTGACCATAGAATGACAGTATTTTTAACTGATTAAAGATTTGACTTTATCAAAGCATAATCAATATCTCTCAAAGCTTAACTTAAAAGTCTATATAATCTAAAGATCAAAAATACCTGTCTTAACTTTAAAAAAATGCTTAGAGTGCAAACAAGAATGAATTCTCAAATGAGCCACCTTGTAGTACCACAAAAACTGATTCTCTGACTCTAAGCTGGTCTGAAATCAGACTGTGGTGTCACAAGAGGAGCATTGTTAGCAAACTTCACCAAGATTTGGTCTTTTGCAACATTTTTAAACAGAAAAAAATGCATCTTGAAAAATATTGGGTGACCGCAGGAAAAAGCCGTCGCTGCTTTTTGTTGGAGAATGTGTTCTTCTCCTGCAGCAGGCTCTACTTATATTTCTGTGAGCTGCTTAACCATAAAAAGGAAAAAAAGACATTGATCATAGGAGTGTACTGTGTGTACAAACACAAAATTAAGAAAAGCTAGGAATATTATGGGATTTCAGGAAAAGGCACATGCTAAGAATGGGGTGTCAGTGATTCTGTTTTTCGATGAGGTGCTCACCTTTTACCTGTTTGATCTGCAAGCAGGTGATTCAAGTCATAAACAGCCTCAGGCAGCTTTTAATACTGAAAAGAAATATTTAGGTCACCATTGGTATTTGGGTTTTTCATCAAAAGCAAGTAAACTGATGTCTAGTTTAATGACTTTAATGCCATTAAATGAATATAGAAATTTGTATTTAAATTTAGTTGTCTGCTTTTCTGATGCCTAGTATCTAATTTAACTTTAAAATGTAAATGAGGAAAAAATACACTACATTTTACAGATTTAAATGAACAATCAGTTGTTTTTATCCTAATCCTGATATCTATTATATTTTGTAATTTTTCCAATGCTTTGTGTATTTTACAGCCATCTCCTGCACAAGAATGATTTATATTACTTTTTAAAATTAGTTTTCTTTTTTGGAAGGAGGAACCTTTTCCAGTGAAAACAACAAATTAAAGAGAAGTAAATTGTGGCAAAGGCCGTTTTCCACAGGAAAAATCCTATTATTTGATATTTGTTGGGATTTAAATGTCAATTTTTGTTTGAGAGCACAATAGTTTCATTGAGTAGGAAGCCTTCGCAGACCTTTGAGTCCATTTTTAATCCTCCCATGCAGTTCCCATGCTTGTTCTTTGTTGACACATTGGACATTTTAGTTTGACTGAAAGTCAGGTTCATTGTATGTTGTTTATCATTTTACTGTATTATAGTCCGAAATCACCTAAGATATTTCAGAAAACGAAAGAAAACATTTTCAGACATTAAGTGCTCCATCAAACTCAAAACAACACTACAAGTGTTAAATCATGAGCAGGACGTTAGATAAACGCGTTACCAAACAACTCTTGTTTTGGGGTCACATCTTTCAAACGAAACCGAAAGGATAAAGCCGAGTGATTTATTGCAAAAGTTCTCCTTGACTTGATCGGACAGGAGTTTAGTGAAACCTTAAGCCCATCGGCAGCCATCCATGACGGGGAAGGAAATAGGAGCAGCTGTTATGTTGGTGATGTTGGAAACAACTGAGCACCGCGCTGAACCGCTCGCAGCGACATTAACCTCTGCGCTGGAGGAAGTGCAAACATACTGAAGAAGAGGAAGGGGGGGGGGAAGCAGGTTTGGTTACAATGAGCCCTGCGGAATCTAAAGAAAGTCTTCGGATCTCCCAGTCACCGACAGAGATGGGTTTGCTCGTCTGAGGATCCTGCAGAAAATCATGATAAATGGTAAGTGCGGTGGCGCGTATTTGCGCAGCGCTTGAGTTAATCAGACGATATCGTTGAAGCTTGCCCCGTTCACGGGGAGGTTTTAAGCGGAACTATTTGTCTTTAATCACACTGATAAAGCAGTAAGGTGCAAGATGAGCTGTGAATATATATTTTTACTCATCTAAACAATATCTATATTATTTAATTAGTCTTTGTCACACCTCTCTTTCTTGCAGTGTCTGACCGGATCCTTGCTCCGTAGTGTCCTTGTGGTTCTTATTTTGGCCAACTGTTGCGGTAAACGTAGATGTAACTATCAAGAAATACTGGACTCCTATCGAGAGGTCATCTTCGTTGAGCTTCAAAATCTGGTAGGATCAAATTGCACCAGACTTTGATTGTTTTGGGGGTTTTTTTTTTTAAATCTGTTTTAGTAGTTTTTTTTTTTTGTTGTTTGTTTGTTTGTTTTGTTTTGTTTTTGTTGTTTTTTTTTTTTTTTTTTTTTTTTTTTTTTTTTTTTTTTTTTTTTTTTTTTTTTTTTTTTTTTTTAATCAACTTTTACTTTTAGCTGTCATGTTCAGCATGCATTCATGGTTGATTTTTAATGATAGGCTGCCCTCCAGTGTTTATTCCACAAGTACAACTTGGGGATCTCCTTTTATCTCTCTTTCACGACAAACCAAATACAGTAATTACATTTTGATAACCCTAATTTTGATTCTTGCTGTAGAATTTGACCGGCTCAGCCACTGCATTCAAAGCGAGAGACCCTTGTCCCTCAGGAAAAGTAAGTGGCAACACACTATGCAAACTCAATCAACTGGACAAAAAAAATGACAGAAATTAGTGCTTGGAAAATAATTTATTTGATTTTAAGATGCTTTTACTTATTTATGAAGCATTTAACCCTTTAAAGCCTCATACAACAGATATTATTTAAGAAATTTGATACTTTTATTAGATCCTTCTAATGAAATATCTAAATTTAGTTAACATATATTAAGTATTTACAACAAACATAAATGCAACATTTTAATTCAAATATATGTATTATATTAGTTCTAAATGTAATGCAGTTTTTGCTTTGACATAAATAGTTCAAATAAATCACAAATCCACCGAAAGAACAACTTTTTTTTTTTTTTTTTACTGACCCATAATGTTTACTTGTAGCATGTGCCTAAACCCAGGGACCTCAGGCATTTCAGAAATAGTTGCAAGCTTTCAGCCAAGGCTTCATGGCTCCTCCTGTGGTTTGGTGTATTTGTCAATCTCCAGTTAGGTGAGCAGCAGGGTACATCCTGGCAGGTTGTCCCAAAAATATGCAAATGAAAAACGATGTTTGGCACTGTAGGTTTGATAATCTTAGTTCTTTTCTTTTTGTTATTATCACAACTGTAATTGTTCCATAAACCCTCCAGAAGTCTCACGTCCTCTGGGAGCAGGTTTTCAGCTATCACATTTGTCCAGCATTGATTTACCATTATGGTCCAGCGAAGACCTGAGGATAGCTGGTCTGATAGTGGTTTTTTTTTTCATTCAAGAGAATTTTTTAAAAGTGAAATAAAAACACATCTTCCTAATTGAGGATTTAGTTGAGTTCTTAAAAGGCTTATCTGTGCATTTATTTACCAATATATGTATTTACAGTTATTTTAATTCAGAATTTATTATTGATTTATTAAGATTTGTAACTCAGTGGTTTTATTCTTTCCTGTTAATTTTTATTATTTCATTACTTATCTTTTAACATCATATATAATTATATATATCTTGCTTTACATTTTTCAGTGTTTTCTCCTCTGAAACTTACTTCCTGTCTTTTTGGTTAAGATATTGATTGACTGATTGATTGATTACACAAAAACAATTGTTCATTTGACAACTATGAGCCGACAGAAACAATACATGCTTAGTAAAATAAATCATTTGACTTTTTGTTAATAATACATCCTGCAGAACTGTCTGTCATAAGATGCTCTGATCTCTTCAGTTTTGTTGTGTTTGCAACTTAGCCATCCGCAGGTGCTTTCAGCACCATGGACAGGGTAAACTATCTGCCACAGTTTGTCACAGAATTCTCATGTTGGTCAATGTTGAGAAACATTTATCAAACATTTATCTGAAGAGCTCACTTAGTTTGACTCTAACCTGCCAGGCATGATAAACTAATTCAAATATTGTCCCTTCATTGTTTTATTTTTGACAGGAACGTCGCATCCTGGTGTCCATATATGGTATGACGCAACAGATACTGTGCCAGAGGCGTGGCAAGCAGCCTGACCTGGAAAAGCCAGTCGAGAGCATGGAGCGGCTCATCATTCAGAACTGCAGTCCTGTTTACATGGTAAAAAAAAAAAACAAAAACAAAAAAAAACACTGACCACTACCACTATTCACAGAGTTAAAGAGACTCAAATAAATCTTTTGCATTTTTTTGCTCTTTTTTCAGGCAAAGAAAACCTCGTGTTCAGCTGTCAGAAAAATACAAGGAAAAAAGAGGAAGAGATTGAGGTTAATCAGAGTTATAAAGCTGCTGATTACTTGTTGGGAGAAACTTCAGAGTGTCCATGTTCTCTAAGTAGGAGAAACTATGCCGCCCTTTCATGAAGATACCAGTTGACCTGCAAGAATGTTCACAGCACCATTACACAACTCAATGACCTATTTTTTATGCACAGCTCTCTTTCTAATGCAATACCATGAATGTTTACTGCTGTTATGTTCTCAGTGTTGTGTGTATAAAATCTTCTTGTCTTTTGTATCTCAACACTGCTCCTTGTTATATGTTTCATTGTAACCACAGATAAGCTAAAAATATCCATAGTGCATTCAAATACTTTACTAATATGTACATTGTCAAGGTCTCTCCTGATGTAACAACATTTATGTATCATGTTTATAAGCCATATGTCACTATAACCATAACATCTTTGTACCACATAATAAAAATGTTAAAGACTTGCCAATAGAAGTTCTCTGTGATTGGGATTTCAAATTTGACGTGTTAATCCAGTCTGTGGGAAAGGGTTGCTTTTGATGGATAAATTTATGGGGATATTTCAAGCTGAATTAGGGTTTTGAACAACAAGCTTTGCATATCTCACAGATCTTTTTGATCCATCTACTTAGGAAGAGTACATCATATTCATCAGATTCAACTTTAATTTTAAAAAAATTGAAAGGGATTCACAATTCTTCATATATATGCTGCTTTATCAGCCCCCACCCTCCATTTCCCCAAAACCCACGAAGTTAATGGCTGTAATGTGACAAAATCTTTAAAAAAATACTTTTGAGAGGACCTTCGGTAATGGCTCTTAATAGCTTTGGCTAAAAATTATAAAGAACCAACTAATATTTTTAAATATATTAAATGTACGTTTGAGCAGTTTTTCAGTTTTTTAAGGGGTAATTGAATTTCCACAAGATAATGACACTAAAAGTACCCATAGTGTTTTAGAGGCATTTTTCTTGCCATTACGATGAAACTGTTTTTTTTTTTCTTTTTACATTATTTTCCACACATATCAACATCCCATAAGAAACATGTATCTATCCTGTTTTTGCCAATGTGTTGTTTTTCTTTATTTCAAAAACCTGAAAGTAGGAATAAATTAGTGATCATTTAAAAATGGCAACAAATGTCCTTTAGTAGTTTTTTTTTTTTTTTTTTTTTTTTTTTGTATATTTGGCAACAATAAAACATCTCCAGTGGATATTGGTGAGAGGCACTTTCTGTACAGGTCAACTGTCTATCACAGGGCAACACAGAGACATACAAGATGAACAACCACACACACGCCTAAGGGCAACTTAGAGGGCCCAATTAACATAACAGTCATGTTTTGAACTGTGGAAGCCAGAATACCCAGAGAGAACTCCCACATGCACAGGTAGAACATACAAACTCTATGCCAGAAGATCCCAGGCCAGGATTCAAACCCAGGATCTTTTTCCTGCAAGGTAACAGTAATACCTGCACCACTGCAGATATGTTTTGGTTTACTGTTGTGTTGCAGGTTCTAGCACTGATTCAGCTATTTTTTTTTTTTTATTTTTTTTTTTACACAGATGATTTTATATTTTCCTCAAGCTCCCTCTGATACATGAGAGAATTCATGGTAGATTCTATGATGGTGAGCTTCCCAGGTCTTGCTGCAGTAAAGCCTCCCCAAATCATGGCACTTTCAGTTCCATTCTTCACAGTTGGTAAGAGGTTCTTTTTCTGGATTGTTGTATTTGATTCATGTCAAACATGTCCTCTGTTCTGATGTGCAAATAATACACTCAGATGTATGTCAACCTGCACTAATACCAAATATTACGCAAACATAAATAAAACATGTTACACATATTGAGCCTAAATTATATAAGTAAAACAGACATGAAAAACAACCAATTATAGCTAATAAATATAATAGTTCCTTAGTAGATTGAATCAGTAACAACCCATTACAAATTACGATAAACGTAAAATCCTTACAGTGATTACGTGAATATGAACGGTTTTTATTTCATTTTTTTTTATTTCTTTAAGCCCGCTTATGAGCGGCACTCTTCCACAACGACGCAGTTTCCGCCCGGAATACAAAAAATGTTACGCGTGTTATAGCAAACGATCTCCCAACGTTTGGAAAAAAAAAATCTGCTAACTTTAAGGTGGCTTATGGATAACATAAGTGTTGTTTAAATATTATTTCTTTTAGAGTAACAGAGTAAACAGGTATTTTTATAGCTCAGTAGCAGCATCAGTGAGTGTTTTCATATTTAGAGGCGAAATGCTCCGGACATGAACAGCTCATTTAACAGGTGAGAACAGACCTCAGTTTTTGAGACTCTCGGTCAGACATGGCGGGCAGCAGTTGTGTGAACATGGATCCAGATGTCGCTCGGAGGCTATTTGAGGAAGGAGCTACCCTGGTCCTGCTGGGTGTTCCTCAGGGCACAGAGCTGGGGATTGACTGCAAGAGCTGGCAGGTGGGTCCTCGCTTCAGAGGAGTGAAGATGATACCTCCGGGTCTCCACTTCCTCCACTTCTGCTCTGCCAACTCGCCAAGCTGTGGTGGAGAAATTGGTCCGAAATCAGGCCTCTTCCTCACCCTTAAACCCAGAGAGATTCTGCTGGCCCACTGGGACCCCAAAGAAGAGGATCTGGACTTCTCAGCTTCCAAGAATGATGAGGAAGTGAACCGGATCCAGGGCACATTGCGAGAGCTGGATCCCTACTTGGGTCCCTATCCATATGAGGTGATGAGGAAATGGGTGTCTCTCACTGACCAGATCAGCCAGGAGCTGGCTGTTAACTTGCAGCCCCTCTCAGGTCGAGTGTGTGCTTTCAGTGACATCATTCCTGAGCTGCAGTTCAGACACACCAAAGACCGGGCAGAGCAACCTAGAAATGACACAGCCTGTCAAAGCATGAGAGAGGGACTCGACAGGCTTCCGAAGATGAAGCAGAGGGAGGGTACAGAGTTACGCTTTTCAGATATTCCTAAGAAGACCTACCCTCCTGGAGCTTCTCCTGCAGAGATCACCCGATGCAGCATGGACCTGAGTTACTCCCTGGAGACTGTGCTGGAGCAGAACTACCCGGAGAAACCTCTCAACCTGCTTGGTATGTCAAGTACACTAATTCTTAGTCATAACCATTCTGTTACATTTCTTTTTAAACATAAGCTCTCGCATCTGACCTCTTCCAGGTGAGCTGCAGTTTGCCTTTGTGTGTTTCCTGGTTGGAAATGTGTACGAGGGCTTTGAGCACTGGAAGCGTCTCCTGGCTCTGCTGTGCCGCTCAGAGGAGGCCATGAGGAAGCGGAAGGAGCTCTATCTGGGTCTCATCACTGTGCTCTACCACCAGCTTGGAGAAGTACCCCCTGACTTCTTCGTTGACATCGTTTCACAGAATAACTTCCTCACCAGCACACTGCAGGTAAAGGGGAAGTGCTTAGAAAGTTACTAAATCTGAGACCTGAGCAGGTGTATGGAATACTCGCTTTTCTTTCTGAATCATGGTTGTCAAAAAGCTAGATTATCATTTTCTGGCGCATCAAAAGTCACATTTATTAACTAACTGAAACACAATGCAGCTTTAATTTTGCAGCTCTAATTTCTTTGATGGGTTTCACAATATTGATTTCTTTGAACCTTACATGAAATGTCTTTTTTGTGATCCAATATAATATTCATATTTCTGCTGAAGACTTCAGTCCAGTTACGGGTTAATTTGTACAGCATCCAGTTAACAGCATGTAATTTTTGAACAAATGGGTACAACTATATAGACTTATGTAACAGATATATAGCAGCCAGTCAAATTAATTTAATTACGGTTTCATCATACAGTCAGATTCAGATCCAAATGCAATCAACACAATCAGGAGTCATCAGGTTTCCTGCTTCACAGGGCATTAAAGGAAAATCAGCATTAAAGCATTGCATAAAATAAAAGATGTTAGCATACAGATTATTAAACATACAAGAAACAGATGTTTCAAAAAGTTCTTTAGTTAGATTGTTTAATCAAAAGCCCCCTCTCCTGGAACATCTCAGGCCCTCCACTAAATGTGGGGGTTATTTCCCCCCATCACACTCCCTGCCGTGGCTGCTGCCTCTGCCCGACAGTGCGTCGGTGGTTCTTGGTGCCCGGGGCTGGTTGTTCATTGTGTGCCGACTTGCTCCCCGTGGCCATTTGGCTCAGGTGTGTCCTTGGGTCTCAGATCTCCTGGTCCATGGCTGGTCTTCTCGCTGCAGCCCCCTCTTGGGGCTTCTGCATTGTGGCTGCTGGGTAGTTCCCCTGTAAAAGAAAAAAAAAAAAAAAAATCAAATTTGCAGTGAATAAAAATGTTTTCAGTTCACATTAAAAGGAATCAGCAGCTTCTGCACATCTCAGGAGGTTTTTCCAGAGACAAGGGGCATAAAAAATAAGTGCTGCCTTATTTTGTGTAGTTATGGTCCTGGGAAGAGTGAGTGAGTAGGTCTCTGAAGACCGTTTAGGGCTTTATAGACCAATAGCAGGAATTTAAAGCTTTTTCTTTAACAAACAGTAGTAGTCTCACAGTGAGTGGAATGGAGATGTTCTGAGTGCGGTGACTATGTCTCAAGTGATTGTAGTATAACGACACCTGTGTCTGGAAGGTCCATTCACTGGCCGATCCCTATACAATCTGAAAGAGCTTGAACAGTTTTTAAAGGAAGCACGGAGGACAATGGCAAAAACCTGAGACCTTTCCGAAGGTGCATCTACTAAATACTGACTTTGAGGAGGCAAATATTTATGCAGTCTCTTATTTTAGGTTAAATATTTTTATTTAATTGTCATTATTTTGCAGAATCAGTTTTCACTTTGACATTAAAAGGTTTTTTAAAATATTTTTTTGTCAAAAAAAGCCACATTTTGTTGATCAATTAATTTGTAAAAGCAACAAAAAGGGTGAAACATCCACAGCCAGAGCACTGAATCTCATCATTTATACCTATAGCAACAATACAAAGCAAGCAACAGTGATAATTAATACCTATTTACAGTCCCTCCACCAGGATGGCGTCTGGCTGTGATTCTCCTTCGAAGGCACAGCAGCTAAAAACAATGTCAGTGCTGTTTAATACTTGCATAGGAAGTCTGTAAAATCCTGCCTTAGACAGGATTCTGGCTGAACAGTGCACTGCCTTCTTTAGTGCTGGTGTCGTCTGACGGATATTTTCTAATCTCAACAATAAAGATACATGTGATACTTTTTTAATTTAAGTTCAAACTTCTTTCAAATTACATTTAATGACGAACCCCAACACTGTTTGATTTATTTTGCAGGACTTTTTCCAGTTTGCCACTGGACCTGGTGTGGACAGCACCCTGCGAAAGAAAGCAGAGAAGTTCAAAGCTCACCTGACCAAGAAGTTCCGCTGGGATTTTGATGTCGACTTGGATGATTGTGCTCCGGTGGTGGTGGAGCTGCCTGAAGGCATCACGGTGGACTGAAACTGCTTTTTTTCAAAAATACATCATATCATTGTTTTTGTTGTGTTTTAATATAATGTGTGTGCTGTGTAACAACTATAGAAAAACACAATTTGTACACTTAAGGTAGAAATGCAAACCTGTTGTTAAGCTGTCGGTATAATTAAAAAAGATGCCTTCTGATCATGTTTATTATCATCAATGCCTTTAAAGTTTGCAAGTTACATATAGGGATTCAAACAAATGCTAGCAATCTTAGGTTTTAAAAGTTATGAATACATATTAAACAATAAAGAATAAACAACATTGTGATGTCTCAAGAAAGGGGTGACATTTAGATGAATAGTTACAGATGAATCTCTATAATAGGAACAAAAATCAGGTATTTTAGGAACCAATGCATAGATTTACAACTGACAGGATGATATAGTTCTAGCATTGATTTCTGATCATTTTTATGATCATGGCTCACAGCTAATGAAAACCTAAAATTCAGTTTGTCTGACAATTAGATTACATAAGATCATCAAAGTCATGTTATGGTTGATAAAATGATGGAGGAGATTGTTGTACAGCAGAAAGTTGAACGGAATCGAAGTTAGCTGAGGCTCAGTATAAGTTTTTCATTGTCGGTGATGATTTTAGGATGTCATCTGCTGGTACTGGTCTTATGTAATATTTCATTTTCTTAAAAAAAATTTGGTTGGGTTTTTTTTAAATCTATAAAACGATCAAAATAAACAGTTGAAATATTTCACGTTGCTTCTAATAAATCTGTATAAAACTCAATTTTTGAATTAAATTACTGAAATAAATCATCTTTTTAATAACATTGTAATTTTTTGATATGCACCGGTATACCTGATCATCCTGACATTCACTTTTACTGAGTAAACATTCTTTCATGTGGCAATCTCAGGGCGTTGTTACTTTGCTGTCCTCTAGGTGGCAAACTTGGCTACAGAACGTGTTTATGTGGCTCATCATTGTACATGTTCTGGTATCTCCTCACAAGTCATTGGAGAGACCTTGTAGTGATTTAATGTCTCTTAGCTGTTTCAGATGGTAAGAGACATTAAGTTGTTGCATGAAATTTGGAAATTATCTCCATATTTTCTCTGATTTCAACCAAAAAAACTGATAAATATATGTGGAGAACACTGATAGCAACTTGGTGACAAACATAATTATGTATAGTTATGAGCAATGAGTGCATCTGTGTATGTTTCCCTTCAATGGCTGTGATTAATAAGGCAGATATTGTATTTTCCTGTTCTCTCATTAAGCTTGTCAAACATGAATTCTGTTCATGTTGAACCACTTTCTTCCACAGCTGGATCTCTCCTCTTTGACACACAACCCCAGGAGCACATTTAAAATGGTAAAGCTGCCATGAAAAGAACAAAAAGAAGATAAAAACACTTAATGCAATTATGTGAATTAATAGACTGGGGCTGTTGATGAAAATCCAAAATGTCAATCCAAGAAACCCATTCTCTTCCCTGAAGACAGATGGTATTGTGACATAGATGGTAATGCTAGGCTTGGTGAATAAAATTCCCCCCATGAAAATTTATGCCCAACTTAAAAGAAGATCAGCGTAGTATTTGTGGTCTACTGTGGGCCCACTGAACCCCTTTGCTGGTTGTAATTTTTCCTTTTGAAAACAATTAGATGGAGAAAACAGCTTGGAACACATGGCAGATCCATATAAGCACAACACGGAGGGGAATGCACGCCAAGCATTTGTACATAGATTTTCCTCTCTGGGGATGAAATTATGTACATTACACAATGAGGCAGTCACACAAATGACTGTTGGGATGTCTTTGGCATTCTGGCTCCTCCATTAGTGTAGGAATTACATACAGTCAGCAGACAACTCATCAAGTGTCCCACTTCTCTGTGCTGTGTGCACCCACTGACCTTTAGAGGACAGTCTCCTTGTCATCTTCCTGGTATGGCAGCGTTTTCCCTGCTGATCTCTCAGATATGTTTTGTTTGGTGAGGCTATGCTGGGAAGTAAAGTAGATTGGAAAACATGCTGTGTTGATTGTGCTGAACCTCAAAGCCTCACTGGCCCCTTCAGTCACGCTGGAGATGTTTTTTCCAAACTAGATGTCAGTTTGCCATTCCCATGGAGCCTGCTGGCCGCTCATCCCTCCAGCGTAAACGTGTGACTCTGTTTACTCTTCAGTAACTGGGCTGATCTCTACTTTGCTATCTGGGAGAAGAGAAGATGGTTACTCCTCACTGCTTTCAGTCCAGCTGAAGGAAGAAATTGATTTTTTTCTCATGTGTCATTTATCCTGTAATTTTTAATTCAAAGTATGTGTGGAATCTGACAAATCTTAGTATCTAAAAAGCATATTCATCTGTTCAAGCCTCATTTTAATACCTGAATATGCATTGATCCAAACCTTTTTATTGTAGCTCTCACTTCTCCCCCAGTCTCAAGTTTTTCTTCCACGATTTCCCTGTATTTAGATCCATCTATCTATCAATCAACTCTGACCAGCTATCCTTTCAGGGCTGAAGAAAAGCATCATCCTAACATGACACTGCCACCATTATGGGCATAGTATGTTATGGGTGATGGGCAGTATTCTTTTTCTGCCATAGTTAGTACTTTTGGATGTAGGCCAAAAAGTTCAGTTTTGGTCTAATATGATCAGAGCAAACTGTTTGCAAACTCTAAACAAGTGTGTTATCTGTGCAGTTCCTCCAGAGTTGCCATGGGCTTCTTGGCTGCTTCTTTGAAAACTGCTTTCCTCGCCCAGCCTGTCACAGTTTAGGCGGACGACCAGGTCTTGGTAGGTTTGAAGTTGTGAAAGATGAACTGAACAGTGCTCTGTGGGATGTTCAAAGATTTGGATATTTTATAACCAAACCCTGCCTTAATGAGATTAAATTATATACAAGTGCATTCTATTTACTAATTAGATAATTTCTTTATTAAATGACTCTTTTTTTCTGGGGAATCCTTGATTATAGTGAAATCTGGACACTGAGTGAAAAGTAAAGCTATGAATCTTTTCTTTTTCAGCGGTTTTGTTCTTTATTTGTTTCTGTTCTTGACTTAATCATCAGGTTGTATGACCCAGATTCTGCCAAACCTTAGCAACCGGGGATGATACCATGTCCTAGCTAGTGGGCCGTAATGGGCAACAAGTGAGGTACAGCCTGAGAGTGTTACCAGTTGATCAAAGGGCCAACATAGAGACACAAACACATGCTCACGCTCACATCTGAGGCCAGTTTTACAATCAACATTTAACCAAACATGTATTCATCTTGGCTATGAGAGGAAACACAGGCATACTCCACAGGCCTACCAGCCTCCACAGCTAAGATTTAAACCAGAGGTCTTTTTGTTGTCAGGCAACTGTGCAAACCACCACACCGCCATGTAACCGTGGTCAAAGACCAGTGGCCACAAATCAAGCCTGAATCATCACCTCTCCACTGATATATGCAGTCATGTTAGGTTTAGAAATGTCTTTTTTCTGCTAAATCTTTCAAGCCAGCCATACTTGATGTTTTGTTTTTATTCAACCAGTGGGCTATAGAGTTTGGACACTCCACATTCTGCTCACTGAACATTCAAACTTTATGGCAAACATTCTGGAAGTCTACCCCTGGGAAAACTGCCTTTCGTGTTGCCTTTTTGGGGTAATCTTCCTCACTGTAGAATGATGGACTCCATATTGTTTGGGGATAGTCCTATTACTCCTCATAGATTGATGAATGTTATAAATTCCTTCTCTTTGATCCTTGATGATCTCATTTCTCCTTGGCATTGATCAAACTGCTCCAGACTTTTGCTTTAGTAGAGGCACTTACATTCTCTGATTCATCTGGTAATCAAACCCACGTAATTAGCAGCATCTTTCTGCTAGTTTCATCCCTTATTTTAGTTTTTTACCACTGCGGGCTGTTGTCTTGCTTTTATGGTGTAAGAATAACAACATTTAAATCCAGATGAGGATTAAAAGAGCTGCCCTCACTCCGTAAATATTATGTCACAAGAGTTTGTGCCTGCACATCTGCACTGTGAATTCTGTTTCCCCCCCCACACACACACACAATCTCAGTCCTTCCCAGCTGCTGGTTTCTCCCACATTTTGATTGTGAAATCGTTTGTCTCCTAAAAACTTTGCGCTGATGACCAGGGTGTGATTATTCTGTAATCCCTCCTCTTCTGTAGTAACAGCGAGGCTTCACATGTTTGACTCGCATGACCTTAATGTGAGTCAGGCACGTGTGGTTTTCTCCCAGGATGCACAGCGTGGCTCTGGTGCCCAGACATGTGGAAGCGGGGGTGATCTGGGGGAGGGGGTTTGTAGAAGGCTGGAGGCAGGGGAATGGACGAGGTTAAAAATCCCTCCTGGAAACTGTGGAAAGTGAGCACAAAGTGAATGCACACACAGTATGTTCTGCTATGGTGATCTGCTGAAGTGATTAAAGCCAGGAGCTAAAAACAAGGCGGCAGACCTTTGAGGTGGTGGTGGTAGGCATGTGTGCCTTTTGGATCATGTACTACATGAGCACACAACAGCTGGTCAGTTACTTTCTGAGCACAAGCTGCTAAATTTGTGGAGGTGAAACAAGTGCAGGCTTTGATTAGCATGCACAGATCCTGCTGAGCAACAGAGGCAGAGCTCACCTTTGTTGACTCTTGTTACACAGCTCATAAAAGTGTTTACATCTGCTCTGGAGGAGTTAAAGAAAGCATTGGGTGGTCATTTTAATTCAGGACCAGTTTAAATAACCAAAAGTGAAAATGTTTCTTGGCCCATGTTTGTTGTGCTTAGCTCATTGTTCAACATGCCTTGCAAACGTATTCACACCCCTCAGAGTTATTACATTTTGTTATGTTACAGCCACAAAATTCTGTGTATTTTACACAAATAAGTGCATAGTAAAACAGCTACATGCTAAAACATGCTAAAACAGCTACAACTACAAACTGTAGCTCTGGCTGTATGTTTAGAGTCTTTGTCTTGCTGGAAGGTGAACCTCTACAACATCCCACAGTTTTTCCCCCCCTATTTTTTAACCCTGTATTGTGCCATCCACCTTCTCATGAAGTCTAACTAGCTTCCTCTACCTGATGAAGGAAAGCATCTCCACAGCATGATGCTGCCATTACCATGCTTCACCAGGATCAAATTTGGTCTTATCTGACCAGAGCACCTTAATCAGCATGGTTTGTGGCAAACTTTAAGCTGGACTTCAAATAGGTTTCCTCTTTTCAGTCTTCAATGAATGACAAATTTGAGAATTCCTTGACAAGGTGGATGGGCATGTCTTAGCAGGTTTTTAATTGAGCCACATTTTTCTGTTTTCAGATGATGGATTGAATTGTGACAAAAATCCCAATAAAATATATTAAGGTTTGTAGTAGTGATGTTCCAAATGAAAAAAGAAAGTCTTTTTCAAGGCACTATAGAGGTAAAGCTATTCCTTGGTACTTATTTCCTTGACTCAGCACATCAGATATCTATCATCCTGCACCACCTGACCATCAAATGACAGATCTCTGACTTCCCTTTTTAGTAAACCCATGTTGTCTTTGGCTGTAGTAACACTCAGAGCTAAAACACTGGCCGACGTTGTCAAAACACAGAGAACCTAAATACCCCTGCACCCTGAGTACACACACACCTCCTCTATTTCTTCTCCTTCTGAAACCATTTTTTAAAAGAACATTAGTATGGTTGTGTGTCAGAAGGCTCTAAGACTGAAAAACACCCCTTTGGTAGCCCCACACCTATGGGAGAACACCCCCTCATTGGTAGAAGCTATTGGACAGGAAGAGCAAGAGGAAAACCCTGCAGCAGTGCAGCGGTTTCAGAAAATGAATACATTCATTACCTTTTGCTTTCCACTGGGTATTAAAAGAAAACCATGGTTTCTTCTATTTTTCTGCTTTATCTCAACTTTCAGTGCTTTCCCTCGGCCTTGTTCCTCTTCACCTTCTGCCATCTGCACTCTACCTTGTGAATAATTCACGGGTTTCTGATGCATTATTTAAATTTTTTTTGTCTGCTTTGAATTTGTAGCCATATTTAGTAGCTTTTGTGGGTTTCTCCCTCTGCCTTTCAGCTAAATATGAAGCATGTCACGTTGATTGGGATGAATGTTTTCAGCATTGATCAAAATAGAAGGAAAATGTTTATATAAGAGCACTTCACCACATTGTAAAAGTTTACATGTTTCAAAAAGAAAAGTTTTACACGTTTTGTTATGTTACAACCACAATGTGGTTAAATGGGAATTTAAATAATTGATTGATGCAAAGTAGTCCATCAATGTGAAGTCATAGGAAAACGGTATCATTTTAATTATTCTGAACAGGCCATCTGCACTGTGAAGCATGGGGCTGACAGCATCATGCAGTAGGAATACTTCTCTTCAGCATGGAGAAGCTAGTCAGAGTTGATGGGAAGACTGAGGGAGTTAAATAGCCAATCCTGAAAAAACAAACAAAAAAGCAGATCAAAACCTGTTTGAGGTAATTTTGAGGTAACTTTTCTGTTCATGGCAACAAGGATCAGTACACAGCTAGAGATACAATGGGATGGTTTGGATCAAAGCATATTCATGTCTTAAAATTTCCCAGCCAAACTTCTGACCATAAGCTAAAGAAGAATCTGTAGCAATACTTGAACATTAATGCTTATGGTGGCTCTTATCCAATCTAAGTGACCCTGAGCCAATTTGCAAAAAAGAATTATCAAAAATTCTCTAGAGTCCAGACATATAAACCTAATTCAAACTTTTCAGATTCTATGTAAAACATATTGAAAACCATGTATCATTTTCTTTCCATTTACATATGTGCACTACTTTGTGTTGCTCCATTACATAAAAACCTCATAAACTCATTGAACTTCATACCATGTAAAAAAGTCTTAGCTGTATGAAAACTTTTGCATGGTGCTATGTGGCTGAATAAAGGGTTTCTGAATTGTAGCACAGAAATATGGGATAGTTCATCATTTTAAACTACTGGTTTAGAACTATCTATCTTAGAATAGTCCTTTTAACACATTAAACTCTTTTAAAAAGACTAAATCTACACACTGAAGTTAAAATGCATGCACTATGGCATCAAATGTTTGGAGGAGAGCCTTACTATGACTTTTCCAGTTATTATATGTGACACAGTTTACATAAATTATGGTAAAGAAATTGCATGGTTTGGTTAGAAATGTTCTGCATTCCTTCATTAATCCACATTTTATGACATGGAATTTCTTTTGTTATCCAGAGTTTTTTTCTTTTAAAAGCAGCCTAATAAAATCCCCAGTTTCCTCTTTTTTTTTTCTCCTTTGCAAACTTTTTTCTCTTCTACTCTTTCCATACTACTTTCCATTTCAAACCAACCCCAGCCCTCCAACACCACCACCCTCTTTATTCTCAGAGCTCAAGTTGGGAATAAATGAGCAGTGAGAGAGGAAAAAAGAGAGGAAGAGCATAATTAGATTTTTATCCAATTCGCCTTAGAAAATATCAGCTTCCCAAAATTCACTCCTAATCAATCACAGATCCAAAACAAACTTCAGTTCTCATCAGTATGTTTATTAAATAAATAAATAATTTACAATTTACATCCTCTTTAAAGCCTTTCCATCTGTCTTTCCAGCTCTGATTCTCCTTCAGTTTTACTGGCCAGGATCCTAGACCCATCTCAGCTCATCGTCCCTAATCTTAGCTCCGACTGTCTCCTGTCCGATCCAGTTGCTGTCACCACTATTATTAAGTCTGTCTAATTGAACCAAGTTCTTTCGGTGTGTGAATGTGTGTGTATGTCCATGCTGTGGCGAGGCTCACTGGAGCCAGGTGGCCACGTGTTTGGCTTGTGCTGGGGAGACTTTTATTCTATCAAAGATTAACCACAGGCAACATACAGTGCCATGAGATGAGCGCAGAGAGCAAGAAATGATATTAAATCAAAGACTCGGCAATACATGAATGGGGAAAAATTGGATATAACTACAGGGAATGGGATATTTGGACAACACTTTTAGGTTTGGCAGTTTGGCAGAGCATTCTCCAAATGCTAATGGGACTGTGAAGGAAAGATAATATGCGTGGATCTAGGGCATGCAGGACAACAACTAAACATTGATGAGTCACTGAGGAGAATTTAATCGATCCACAAATATCAGGCTGGGACTTGAAAAGTCTGAGAGAAGAGAAGAGAAAGTTGCAAACAAAAACTGTGAATAAAACTGCAAGAACTTTTGAAACAATCTCCTTTAAGTCGAACAACAATCCAGCAATGTGTTAGGTGTGGTATAATTGTGGTATGTCGGCTAATTCTGCATCTTAAGTTACTCAATCCAAGTTGCAAACAACTTGCAGAAGCTGCTGATTTGCCATGATGTAATTTAAAGCTGCAGAGCAGATTTTTGCCTTCAGCAAACATCTACTCATTTGTGAACCAAACTGAGAGTGATTATCACAACACGAAAACTTCTCTTTTTCACAGCAGGTTACCTTATCTGGTGCTGGCGTTTACTTCTTTGACCCTTGCTGTTTAACCAATAAACCCATACTGGCAGTGAACATACTCTGGACCGGCTCCTAGTTTCTGTTCTGGGCCTTCTTCATGTTCCCGTAACTCCTCATCAGCAGCTGGCTAATGAAAGTCAGGCTCTGAATAGCCATATTATCCCCTCACAAAGAGTAAAGTGTCATGAGATGAGCTGGTTTTATGAATTCATACAAAAAAATCAGCAAATTATGTCTAATTTTCTGCCTTTTGCTCTAGTTTTATTTACTGGTGTGATTTGGCTTCACATAAGTTTCAGCATTTGAGCAGTCAGCATAAAGTACAGTATTGTATGTTCTAAATTTATATGTAGGTTATGGGTTTATACACTTCCCATCATGGTTCCTACAAAGTCTTAAAAACTCTGGAAAAGTGCAGAATTTAATTTAAGCATTAAAAGGGATATATAGTCCCTATAAGTTCATTTATTTCAGTAATTTTGTTTAAAAAGTGAAGCTGACAGATTATACTGATTAAAGCTGGTACTCAGCTTTAATCAGTATGATGCTACTCATTACACAGACAGGGTGATATATGTCAAGCTTTTAAATGATTTCAGCTTAGAATTAATAAAAACCCAAACTTATTTTTTTCTGAAAATTGCAACATTGCATAAGAGATAATATTAAAAATAATATGTTCAATTTTTAATACCCAGTGTATGTTACAGTAATGTTATGGTCTGCATAATCTTTGTGTCGACTGATGACTTTAGAGTTTTCCAGCAGATAGTCACTGATGATCTTAACAGTGAGCTTTACCCAAGCATGAAAGTTAAGTGGAACGGAAAAGAAAGTGAAAAAATTTAACAAAGTTGTCAAACTCAAATTCTGGGGAGGCACAGCATCTAAGCTGCTTGAGGTCCAGTGCGAAGTTTTCACATTAAGTGATGATTTGGGAAACCATGTCATTTGCTGCTGTTGGTCCATTGAGTTTTATCGAGTCCAAAGTTATCTTCGGCATCTGCAATTAAATCTTAAAGCACTTCATGCTTCCTTCAGCTGACAATTTTCATAGAAAGGCTGATTTCATTTTCCAATTGGACTTGGTGTCCGCCCACACTGCTAAAAGCACCAGTACCTGTTTTAATGACAATAGCATCACTGTGCTTGATAGGCCAGCAAACTTGCCTGACCTAAACATCTGAGAATCTATGAATTATTGTCAAAAGGAAGATGAGAAATACCAGACCCAACAATACAGATATGCTGAAGACCACTATTGAAGCAACCAGGGCTTCCTTAACATATCAGCAGTGCCACAGGCACCTCCATGCTGTGCTGCATTGATGCAGTGATATATGCATAAGTTCCATAACACCACAGAGTATTGAGTGCACACACTGTGCAGCACATGGACATAGTTTTAAGTAACTGACATTTAACATGTCTGTGTTGAAAATCTTTTTCTATTTAAGTCAAATTTCAGACAAAGAATTTCTGGTTGTCATTTGCTATGAGCCATAACAGTCGAAATGAACAGAAATAATTGCTTGAAATATATCACTCATAACGAATCTACATAATACATAATTTGTTGAGAAGTACCAGAAGATTGGTTGCTATCTTGGATGGATGCCTCAGGTATTCGAGACAAAACAAAAATAAAATAAATATCTTAAGAGCTTAATAATTTGATGTGTCTTCTATCTTCAGAAAAAAAACAACTAAAGAATAATTTCAAAATATGACTCAACATTTGGTGAATTAATTGGTTCCCTTTTTTGCTATTTTGGTTTTAACGAATTAAACACTTGCACGTTTTCACACAGCCTTTGCCACCACTAAAGAAAAAGTTTCTAGAATGTCAGAATAAAATCTGTCGTAATTCTCTTTCAGTGTCTGTGTATGCATGTATTTGTTTCTTTGCTCTGCCTTGATTCATCTGAAAAGCAGCTCCCCACTCCCCTTTTCTTTCTGACGGTCTTGTCAGTCTCTTGAAAGCAATGAAATGACTGACAAATCAGTGGCCGTCACACCCAAACCATTTAGAGTCCAGCTTTTCACACAGTTATTTCACACGCCCGGCAGGGACCTCAAGGCTCTGACAAGGACATAAGAGCACATTGAATATGGGTTTATTTTAATTGTAAGAAGAAAAGAACAACACTTTTTATGAGTCAAAGAAGCTAGTGACTGTGATTTGTATGCCGTGGGGAGCTAGATTAACATAATTCCATTCAGTTGGAGTGAGGCCTGCATCCTTTTGCCACAACTGGGATTTATCTTTAAGGTTTAAGGTTGACTAGTCACAGAAGGGATTTTTTCAATGGCATTCACATCGTACAACACTGCATGTGCCTTTTTACAATAACACTACCATAATAAAAGGTTTATAGAGAATAACCATATAATTAATTATACCGGTAGCACTGGAAGACTATAAACCACAAATAAGCCATTATTAAGAGAACTTGCTGACACTATTAACAACCCAGTGGTCAGTTTTACCTTAATTCTCATGTCTCAAATAAATAACTCAATATTGATGGTTTATAAAGCATTTACAATTTGATTAATAACTAGTTTATTAGTTATATGTCTTATTCTAGTGCTTTGCTAAGTGAAGAGCTGCAACCACACACACACACACACACACACACACACACACACACACACACACACACACACACACACACACACACACACACACACACATCGCTTTACAAATGTGTTTTGTGATTGCTGCAGTAGGTGTTCCTCTGGGCATGTGTGTTAAAATTGATCTGTTGGGATCTCAGCATGTTGGGTACAATCCATTCTGTCAAGAGTTAGAAAAATCCTCCTCAGGGCAAGAAAAGTATTCCTTACCCAGGCTGAATCAATAACATAAAAGATACACTGGTAATTAAAATCCTCTGTGTGTCTGACATTAATTGAAGAAGAAACAGGATATTCTTACTTTTCCCTCTGGACTTAAAATCAAATCCTTTGGCCTGATGTATGTCAGGCTCTGGGATTAATTTGACAAAATGGCATAAAGGAAAAATCTGAATGGAATCAAATGGAAAATGAAATTTATCAGGATAGCATAGCTTCAAAAAGCTTGGTCCTTGGTTCTATGATTAATGTGCTGGTTAGATAGGGAGCTTGGGGTCATGGGATCAGGGCTTGGGTCAAGGATACAGGCATGGGAATTAAGCGGTTGCTGCATTTAGTTTGTTAGTGAACTGCTCTGTTTTGAAAAATTGTTGATGCAAAAATTAGCATTCTACTTTTACAAGGTTCTGAGTAAACCAGCATTTTTAACCAACACACTGTATTTTTTTAGTATTTTACTGGCCATACCATTTAATAATGCAACTATATGATCAAAGTAAACTACTCCTCTAAAAATGATAATCAGAAAAGTACAGAAAGATGTTTTCAACTCTATGGCAACCAAATGCAAAACAAGAAAGTAAAAGTTAAACTATCAAAGGAATCCACCAAAATCCATGAGCTTGAGCTGCTCTGCACAGAGGAAAATCGCTTTAAATGGATATGCAGAACTGATGAACAAGGGAGTTAAATTGAAAGCATATTTTGACAAACACAGTGTTCAAAAATAATTTACTTACAACAGTATATATTTCCTACATAAAGAAAAAACAAACATTTTAGAATTGATGAGCAGCAGAACATTACATTTATTCAATATATATAATCGGGGCGGACTGGCATACGGGGCTACCGGGAAAATCCCCGGTGGGCAGGTGGCTTAGTGGGAACCACTGGCCCACCGCCCTGCACAGACAGGGCAAGTGCGACAGCAAGTACGCAACAGACGACAGGCTCTGGAGCACTGATGTTTCGCTGGGCCATTGTGCCCTAAACTATGCCATGTCAAATGGCTTCTCTACCTCTCCTCCGCTCCAGTCAGGCAGATCAGCTCTGCAGCTGTGCATAGCAGAGCTGATCTGTAATGAGCACACGCTGCAGGGCCGGCCAGCTGAGCTGACAATGAAGATCAGAGATCAGAAAAACTCGTCCCAATAAGCCCAGGCTACTAAAACAAATGGCACTTATTAAAAACTAAAAATTCACAAAATAAGAAATGCCTTGTCCCTATTAGTGCCACATAAATAAAATCTTCATTTGTCTCTGGCATCCAGCAAAGAGATGCGCAGTGCAGTGGCTCTAGTTTATCATCTCATTCCTCCACGGAACATTACCTGTCAATCACTGTCACTATAAGCAACGTTAAATAACTTCGCATTAGCTATGAGGATGGAGCAGCGAAAGCAAACTACACAGTGTTAAAGTGGCGCTGAAAAGATAAGAGAGAGAAAAAAGACAGCCCTGCAGGAGAATGCATCAACGAATGTAAAAATTTCTAACCTGTTTGGTGAGCCTTCCCATAGTTTTGGGTCTGGTATCTCCACTAGACATGAAAGGTCAGATGACACTGCCTGAAGCAGCTTAAGTGAGGTTAGCACATATTTCTAACTTGAAAATGTTTTTGTTGATATGGCATGTTTTTACATAGCCATTTACACATTAACAATACTAATGTCTTACATAGACTGTGGCTGAGGATGACTCAGTTGGGCAAATAGAAGGCCAGAGGGACTAAATCTTAGATTATGGGGAAAGGAGAACAAAGGCGCATACATATATATATATATATATATATATATATATATATATATATATATATATATATATATATATATATATATATATATATATATATATATATATCAATGGGTAAGTCACCCGACCTTCACCCGGGAGACCGGGGTTCGAATCCAGGCCGGGTCGCTTTGTTAAGATATCCAGTGTGGGTCCTTAGGCAAGATCCTTCACGCTACTGCCTGCCTCATGATGAGTGACAAAGGACTACACGCCATACCGGCTCAGACGTCGCCCAGTCAAACAAGGTCTGCGTCAGGTGCTGGGGAACCAGGGCACCTTCACGAAAAATGGGTTACTGGAACAAGACGGAATTGGGCGAGAGGTGAAAACTTGGATCTGTTGGAATGCTACTACTCAAGTAACCCTAGTCAGATGGGTTACATGCAAAGAATGTGGGAGGAATGGTTACATCGACATCCCCATTCAACGCTAACTGCCAAACAACTAGTAGCTCAGTGTTCCAACATCCGCAAACGGCAAATGCTGTCACAACTTGAGATAGACGAGGTACAATACAAATGCTACGGCAAGGGGGAGCCAGGACGCCAGGTCAGAGGGGAGTTAGCTTCAACTCCCCACCCGGAGATTGGGTATGCAGCCCCAATAATGAACGAACCATCAAAGCTGAACGAGGCAGCAACTGACCTGAGAGGTAGGATCGTGGCCCGAATGAACACCAGGCAATCCCGATGCCAATTACAACGGCTGAGTGAAGTACCATCAGAAAGTCTCATTGAAGATGTGAATGCAGCATTGAGAACGATCCCTACCAACACCATAACGGAAACCAATGAGCTGGTGTACAACTCAGCATCAGTGATCCTTGAGATGCTCGGCTATAGGAGCAACCATGACATTCAATACCCACCATGGAAAAGACGGTTAGAGGCTAAAATCAAGGTAACAAGGAGGGAAGTGAGCCAATTGTCAGAGCTCCAAAGAGGTGCAATCAAAAGACCAGTACCCAAGCGGTACAGCCAGATGCCCATACCTGAAGCGCTCGAAACTGCCAAACAAAGGCTCCAAGCCTTGGCCAGTCGCCTAAAGAGGTACACGAGAGAAAATGAAGCCAGGAGGATTAACCACCCAACCAGCTAAAGTGTACTCTCAATGGCAGGGTAATAACAACAGAGCAGACCCACCAAGGCTGGAGACCCAACAGTACTGGAAAGGCATATGGGAAAGGGCCACAACAGCAATGCACAGTGGCTAATCTCTCTACGAGATAACCACAGCAACCTCCCTGAGCAAACCCCAGTAACTATCACAGTGGCAGATGTCCAAGAAAGAGTCTCAGGTATGAAAAACTGGACAGCACCAGGTCCTGACATGATCCATGCCTACTGGCTAAAGAAACTCACTGCCCTCCATGAGCGACTGGCAGCTCAAATGAACCAGCTGCTACAAAGTGTGACTCACCCTGAATGGTTAACTGATCCAGACACACCAGACACACCAACCTGTGTGGCCACACACTTGGATCATTGAATGCTTAGAGATGTACAACATCAACAGGACTCTAAGAGCCTTCATTGCAGCCTCGATGGGGATGTGGAAAACCACCCTTGAAGCCAACTACAAACCAATTGCACAAATTCCAAGTCCATCAAATGTGGCATATACCAAGGAGACGCTCTGTCCTCACTGCTGTTCTGCATAGGTCTGAACCCCCTCAGCCAAGTCATCAACAAGACTGGCTACGGATACCGACTCAAGAACGGAGCCACCATCAGTCACCTCCTCTACATGGATGACATCAAGCTGTACGCTAAGAGCTAAGAGCAAACGAGACATCGACTCACTGATCCACACCACCAGGATCTACAGCACTGACATTGGGATGTCATTCGGACTAGAGAAGTATGGTCGGATGGTTACACAGAGAGGGAAGGTCATCCACACAGAAGGGGTCTCACTCCCAGAGGGAACAATAGCAGACATTGAGGACAGTTACAAGTACCTGGGAATACCACAAGCAAATGGCAGCCTCGATGAGGTCACAAGGAAAGGAGCCACAGCCAAATACCTCCAACGAGTAAGGCAAGTCCTGAGAAGCCAGCTCAATGGCAAGAACAAAATCCGTGTGATAAACAGCTATGCCTTGCCAGTAATCAGATACCCTGCAGGAATAATAAGATGGCCAAAGGAAGAGATAAAGACCATGGATGTTAAAACTCGGAAACTACTAACCATGCATGGAGGGTTCCACCCTAAATCCAGCATCCTGAGACTATACGCGAGCCGTAAGGACGGAGGCAGAGGACTAGCGAGTGTGAGAGTCACTGTCCAGGATGAAACATCCAAGATCCATAAATACATCAAGGTCAAAGCCTCAACCGACAATGTGCTCAGCGAATGTCTCAAACAATGGGGACCAGAGGATGGGGTGCTGGAGGAACCATCATGGGAGGATAAGCCCCTACATGGGATGTACCACCAACAAATAACTGAAGTGGCTGATATCAGGAAATCCTACCAATGGCTGGAAAAAGCTGGACTCAAGGACAGCACAGAGGCACTCATCCTGGCTGCACAGGAACAGGCCCTAAACACCAGAGCAATAGAGGCTCAGATCTACCACACCAGACAAGATCCAAGGTGTAGATTGTGCAAGGAGGCCCCTGAGACAGTCCAACACATAACAGCAGGGTGCAAGATGTTGGCAGGGAAAGCGTACATGGAACGTCATAACCAAGTGGCGGGCATAGTGTACAGAAACATCTGTGCAGGATATGGACTGGAAGCCCCGAGATCAAAGTGGGGCACACCCCCAAAGGTGGTGGAGAATGACCGAGCTAAGATCCTGTGGGACTTCCAGATCCAGACAGACAAAATGGTAATGGCGAACCAACCGGACATCGTGGTGGTGGATAAACAACAGAGGAAAGCCGTTGTGGTGGATGTAGCAATACCAAGCGATTGCAACATCAGGAAAAAGGAACACGAGAAACTGGAGAAATACCAGGGCCTCAGAGAGGAACTGGAGAAGGCCTGGAAGGTGAAGACCACAGTGGTGCCTGTGGTCATCGGGGCCCTCGGGGCAGTCACCCCCAAACTGGAGCAGTGGCTAAAACAGATCCCAGGAACAACGTCAGACATCTCAGTCCAGAAATGCGCAGTTCTCGGCACAGCCAAGATACTACGCAGAACCCTCAAGCTCCCAGGCCTCTGGTAGAGGACCCGAGCTCAGAGGTTGAGAAAGACCACCCGTGGAGGGTGAGAAGGGAATTTATATAAAAAATTCCCTTCTATATCTATCTGATTACTGGCAAGGCATAGCTGTTTATCGCACGGATCTTGTGGGACGGCAAGAACAAGATCCGTGCGATAAACAGCTATGCCTTGCCAGTAATCAGATATATATATATATATATATATATATATATATATATATATATATATATATATATATATATATATATATATAAAACCAATCAGCAGTCAGTGGGCCAGTACGTTAGGAACTCCTGGGCCACTTTTCCTCCCCAGTCTGCCCCTGCATATAATTCAGTTCTGTGGAATTCAAATTTTAGAATCATTGCAGACAAGTTGGAAACTGATGTTACATATGTCAATTCAGGAGTCTGTTCAGAGATAGAAGCAATTATTTGGTGACAGAGATCCCCAGTTGTGTTACAACAAATGAGTTTATTATACAGCTGAAATTCTAGTAATTTAACAAGCCCGTAAACATGCAGCTTATTTCTAAATCTTAAACATAGTAAACGTTTTTGCTCATTATTCTTGTCTGTTTTTATAAAATATGATATTGTTTGCCTTTATGTGTTTTATTGAAGTTTAAACCACAGTCTGTTTCCTCTGTTTCAAATTATTTTGCCTTTCTGTCGACATCCTCTTCATCAGTGAGGTTATAATGTTTTCTTCAGTCTTTTGTGTTATTTGGCAGTCTTTTACTATAAATTAACATTTGCAGAAACAGAGAACAACCAAACCAACTAGCGACAAACTTGTCAAGATCTTGGGTTGTTTGGGGTTTTGGGTTTATAGTTTTGATTTTGTGTTGCCTTTGTTTTCCTTTTTTCTTATTTTAATTAGATCAGCCTTGTTTCTGTTTTACTTTAGTTCAGTCCTTTCATAGTTATTCTAGTTAAGATTATGTTTATTTATTCTTTTATTCCCTGCTCCCCCCCCACATCTGCAATTCATTAGCTAATCAGCCTCGGTCTTTTGTTCCAGCATTCACCCTCCTAGTATTCATACACCTCTCCTCCTCTCACTCTTCGCTGGTTCCTCCCGTTTTACCCCACTGTCTTCTTGCACCTTGTGACATTCAGATGATGAGGTCAGCACCTGGTTCAGACAAGAATAGCCTGCATCCACTGCCTTGTGTCAGTGGTGCAGGGCAGTGCTGTAATAGTGTGGGAGATTTTTTTGGCCCTTAGTACCAGTCAAGTACTGTTTAACTGCCATGGTCAATCTAAGAATTGTTGCTGATCATGTCCATGCCTTGATAATTACAATTTGCCAAATTTACTGATAGCCACTTCCAGCAGCATAACCCAACCTGTCCCAAAGCTCAACTCATCTCAAACTGGTACTCCGATGGCCTCGACAGTCACCAGATTTCAATACAATAGAGCACTTTTTAGATGTGGTAAAAAGGGAGATTCACTTCATGGATGTAAAGCTGATAAATTTGCTGAAAATACCTTATCAAGTAAATATGGATTAAAATCTCTAAGAAATGTTTCAGACACCTTCTTGAATCTTTGTTATAAGATATACTGGCAGGACTGAAGGCAAAAAGGGGCCAACCTGGCTCTCGCAAGGTGTACCTGGTGTCTGTTGAATGTATATCCAAATTCCCAAATAGCTGATGTTAACTTCCCTCATCATGTGTCGCAAAAAAAAATATTCTGTCTACTTTAAATCTATACAGCATATTTTCATACCCTATGCAAAAACAATGTATGTACACTAATTCCTTTAGACAGCTGAAAAAAAACCTTCAACTTATTCATCATGCAGGAGAATTCCTGTCTTTATTAAAATGAGATTTGTTTGGCTTATGCTGTGCCATGAAGAGGATTACGATGTCAGACAGAACAGTCAGTTTAAAAACCTCTCAGAGCCTGTCTTTTAGCTCTTCTAACTAACATGCCTCAGCTCTCAACCCTTAATCCGTACAGTTCATTATTGATTTATTGACACTGAGCTACCAATCAAGTACAATTACATTCCAAACTGTATTATGGCAACAGTCTCTCTCCGCTGTGTGTGAAACCCAAGAGTGAGACTTGTGGGCTCCGCTGCAAGTAATATATGCACAGAGATGCATGCTTAGGATTTTTCAAGGCTTTGATGAAGTGCAATACAATGGGGTGAGTGGAGCAGAGGGACCAGCAGCAGCTGCTATGTGTTTGATATGTGTACTATCCATTACAATCGCTTGTATAGCTTTTACCGTGCCATTTCAACATTCTTCTGAAGTGACAACAGGAGGTCAAACTGTATAAATAGTCAATCTATACTTGCATGAACACATCAAGAATCATATTCAGATTGGTTTACACACAATCAGTGTTGTCAAGTTTTCAAATAAAGCTGTAATTCATGGTGTTTCTTGCAAACTGCCAAGCATAAAGGTAAACTTCAAAGGTTGAGCAAAACCACTAAAAGCTTGTAAAATGTAGCAGTGCTTGAGGAGTAAAAGCTTCTTAGCAAAGCCACACAGTGGTACAGATGATGAAGAAAAAAAGTGTAAATTAATTCCCCTGAGAATAATCATCTTTCAGTCCACCATTTTCAACCAGAGCAGAAGAGAGATGACTGGAGACTTTAGACCTAAAAAGAAATCTGAGTATTTTTGCCCAGGAAGAACATTTGCAGGCTCTAGCAATTTAAACAGAAGAAGTGGCTTTAGTAAAAAAAAAAAAAAATAAAAAAAAAAATCTTTCTTTCCTTTTCTGTACTTTATCCCCGTGGTCCTCAGGTGCACTGTTTTGCAGATTCTAAATGTGTCCTGTCCCTGCTTCAGCACAACTTATTCAAATGAGTACATTACCTCCTCAGCTTGCCCTCAAGTGCTGCAGAAGCCTGTTAATCACCCATTCATTGAAGTCAGGTCTGCAGCAGCAGTGAAACCAAAAGAATCAGGGTTAAAGGCTGATCCTTAGTGTACAGTCATATTCAGTAAATTCAAATTTATTGAAAAGTTCACTTATTTCAGTAGCTCAATTCATTAAGTGAAATACATTATATAGAATAATTACATACAGACTAATGTTTTCAAGCCTATATTTCTGTTATTTATGATGATTTTGCACTTACATGGAAACACATTTAATATTAGATTACATGAGATCAATAAAAAAAAAACAAAATTTTTTATGCGGAAATGTGGCTAAATAAAAATGGTGTTTAATACCTAAAATATTTCAGAATGCACAACCTATATTCATTGGAATGCATATTCTAACTTATTGAATATGGGTGTATATTTTTGGAATATATAGTCATATTCATATTGCCAGCTAAAAAAAACAAACAAAATTGTTCCTTTCATTTGAAAACATTTGATTTTATTGTATTTGCCAGATTTTCTATGGAAATCTTTTTCACTGTCAGTTTGCCAGGGTGTACAGTGCTTCTTGCACAATGAATGCTGGGAAAGGGCCCAGCCATGCATCATCATGCATCCCTCCTATCTTCCCAATACTTGACAAGTGCAGAAAATGAATAGATGGGTGAGTATTCTTTTATATTGCTCACTTCATTGAATAATTTAAAAATTATATTTTTGTATTTCTGATTAAACCTTACTGAAGAACTAACCCACTCACAAAAAAATTGTTTGAGGGTTGGGTATATGGATGGCAATTGTTACATTATTTTAGCCATTCTTTAATATATGCAATTTTCTTAATAACCCAGGATTTTAACTGGCAGTTGAATTGTGCTGAATAGAGAAAATATAATAAATATTCTTTGCCAAACTTCAGAAAATCTGAACCATTCAAGAGTTATTAGAATTATCTCTATTAAATGAATGTGTAGCTCCAGATTCCAGGTTAAAACAGAGTCTGGACATAGTGTGTTGTACTTAAACTAAACCTGGATAGAAAGTGTTAGATGTATTATCAACAAGAGTCACATCTCAACCACTAAATCCCTTTCCCACCTAACTGGTCCCAGTGCTAAACTGGTGCTAGTGCTTAGCACTGCTTCTTTGTGTTTCCACCCTTGCAAGCTCAGACAAACTGGTTCTCTCTTAGCATCAATTTGAAACTGGGCCAGAGCAAAGAACTGTGTAGGTCCAGAGGCAGGCACATGTTTTTGGTGGCCAATGAACCTTCAAAATGCTCTGTGTGCCATGTTAGTTTTGTTTTTGATCTGCATAATTTAGGGCAGAAAACAATAAAAAAGAAAAAAACTGGACTTTCTCATCAACAAAATGTAAAATTAGCATTAGAATAACACAAGATCATTTTCTCTCATTTTCCAACTGTGTATTTTGATATCACACTATGAAATACTTTAAGCAGGATTGGGATATTTAAATAAGAATATTATCCTTCATTATATTGAAATAAAATTTTTATACCTCTTTCATCCTTAGATCCGCTTAGAGCATTTTCTGAATACCTTTAACAACCCATCAATTTGCATGAACACACAAACTGACTTTATGGCTTTAAATGCTTTTTATGATTTCATTGTAGTGGGAGCTAAATTTCTCATTAGCTAAGCAGAGTAGACGCTCTTGTCACACATGAACACACACAGCAGCATGTGACTGGACCGCTAGCTTTTAGATCTGCCTGTGTTTCTCCTGTGTTCTGACTCGGTACCAGACGCTGTGAAATGAGATTATTATCTGTGAAATGATAAGCCCTCTTCCTCTTTCTTGTGATCCAGACAGGAAAGATTTGGGTCAAACGCAGATGCTGAGAAATTGCTGCAGACCAAAGCTGCACCTCTAGGGAGGGAAACTAAAGTCTTGAACCTCATTAGGTAAATCTTTATTTGTTTCCTGAAGATTGCGTCTGAGATGGAGGAAGCCAGTAAACCCATGAATCTCTCTTCCTGCCTGAAATACTTTCATAAATGATTCCAGGTTAAACAAACATTCAGGGTGTGAATTGTCATCTCTACCCCCTGACTGCTGATTCTTCTTGCTCAAAGCACTCAGCAGCAGATGCCTGGCTGTACTGCTGGTGGGATTCTCTGCATACTTTTGCTCTCAACCAGTAGAAGCACATGCAGAGGTCACAGGGACAGACCAGGAAACTGATGTATGCCTGTTCCTGACAATCTTAAATATTAATATTTTGCCTCTTTAGTGGTAGATTAATCTTTTGTGGATGAGAAAGAGAAGGTGACTGGGAGCAACAAAATGGGCCAAAAGTTCTTAGTTCTTGTTTGTATCATCCCTAGTCAACTGTGACCTCTGGGCACCCTCCTCTGGGATCTTGAAGTGAGCTCAGTGGGGGCCATGCTCCTCTGATGCAATAATTAGCGTGAACAATAACACACAATTGGTTACAGTTGAATTAGCTGAAACTTATCTAATAAAGCAGGGAATGCACCAAGTGGCTCAGTCAAGCGCTCAGTTTGGATAATTATACACATTCTTTGATGTTTAATGAAAGGCTTCTCTGGCTGTTCAGTTTGCTCAGTTCACTGCCTGCTTGATGGTCATATGTGCAACACATAATGATAGACATATATAAAAACTTTGCATAGAAAACAAAACACAGATATTATACAAATTACATAAAATATGCCACAACACACATGAATTTTAAATTAAATTGTTTTATATAGTAGTAGAACATGAAAAAAAGTCCTCTTCTCATACTAGGCCTTCAAAACAGATTAATACAATCCCATTAACATTCATTTGGGATATTTTAATGCTTTTACTAAAGTAAAATTAACCAAGTTGGAAGGCCCAGAACAACACAACCCCCCATCCCCTCACTCAACAATACCTGTGACTCAATCACACTAAAACTATGAAGTCTGAAGTCCTGCTGCAATCTTAAAAATATATTTTAAAAGTTATGAGGCAGTGCTCACACTCTCCCATTTCTCATTGCTTGATTCAATGCAGGGACTATCTTTCACAATGTGATAAGTACATTTCACATTTAATCTCTCTGCTGAAAAATTCACAACATTCTTCAGTTTCTTAAAAACCAGCCTGTGTGAAATTTGTAGGTGGGAGTGCTTCTTTCTAAGTCAAAACATTGTTTTATAAGGAGGACAACATATACCAGTCATTATCTACAAGGTTCCTGGTTGTCGCACAATATTTGTTGACATGGAGATTGTAAATTATTTGTTCAGTTGCTTGGTAAGTTTCTTTATGTTGCAGCAGAATCTATTTTTATGCACATAGCAACAGTGCAACAAGTGTTGCAAAAAAAATTATTTGATGTTCTGCCACTGCAGTGAGGTTGTGATGATGTTATTCCTTTAGCATTATTAGCGTGTCAGCACCTGCTTCAATTTCTCCGATGACCAGTCCACGCAGGTCCATGCAGGCCACACATCATATATAACCTACCCGGTGCTATTCGGTTCCTCCACTGAGTACCCAGGATTTTGATAAGCCATCACAATACTGAACCTCCAAGGTTAATCATTCTATTAAGAATTGTCAGCTTCTATGAAAACATGCAAAGTCAGTGGAATTTATATTATATCATTGCTCGTGCTACTAATTTACCTCTTTTTATATACTAGTGGTCTTTTATTTTTAATTCTTTGATGTAGTAATTAGTCCTCGAAGATACATGTTTTTGTCAAGTGCTGAATTATTCTCTAAATCCACCATCTGCTTGGTTCCAAAATGTTGGGGGAAAAAAATTACGTTGGAAAATTTCACAGCATATATTGAAAATAGATTACTGGATTACATAATCAAAGGTAAATAATGGAATGAAAGCTTATCCACTTTCCCAATGCTGTTTCCTTACCTAAGTCAAGATCTGTTTCACTGATTAGCAGAAAGATGATATAATGTAGCATGCTGTTCACAATGCAATGGGAATTATTCCCAAACAATTTTAATAAGTTGTGCTGATAAAAAAGTATACTCCTCCTCCCTACAGGCATCCAGCTTGTGTAGAATACAGTTGCATTTAGTTAGGACAAAAACAATAGCAGTGCTATTCTCAGTTAAACCCATGTTTCTGCTTTGGTGGGCTTTTTTCCTTGGGTCCACTGCTGCTCTTGATTCTCTGCTGTTATCCCACTGCTCCTCCACCCTTTTAAGTTATTGCCCCCAAATCCCTATAAAAATGTTTGATCTTATTTTGGACATATTTTTTCAACAATAATCTGCACCATGTTTTAGTTTGCAGTTGTCATGCAATTCAGTCTTACTCAACATTTCCTTTTGGACACCGTCAAACAGCTTGGCAGCACCCCATTAAGTAGTGACCTAGATGCAGCGGAGATGTGATCACATTGAATCTGCACTGACAGTCATTTCCACACAACACTCTAAGGCAGTTTGGTCAGTCTACTCCCTGAAGTGCAAACTGATTGCAGCTCTGTCTGTATTTACTTTTGTGGAGCTGATTCCAGCAATATTAAAAAAAGTGAACGGTCTCCAGACCTCTGCACACCAGCCTCTGGTGAGCACTTTGTTGCTGCCTTCAGCTCCTCAGCATTTTCCAACCAGCTCAATCTTCTTTCCATTAAGTCTCTATTCTCTCCTTCACTCAATCCACTAGACACAAAAACAAATGTTGAAAAGAATGCAATTAATTGTATTAAGATATTATATATTTCGATCTCTGTGTTTCCAACAGTTGCCCTTGTTGCATTACTCCTGAATGCAGGAAATAACACAATAAAACAAAGCACTTTGTTTTGGCAAGCTTTGTGTTTTCAGGTAGAAACTGATGTAAACTTGTTGCATTCAGGCTGGTTAGTGGAATCCTAGCTGTTCAGTCCCCATAGCCTTATGTCTGAAGGGATTGGTTAGACTACGCTTTTCTTTTTTTCTGCAAATACCTTAAATTCAGAGATTAGGGCAATTACATTAGAGAACTTTCATTTGCAAGTTAAACAATTTCCTGTGTCAAGTGAGGCATTTTAATGCACAAATAATGCCTACATAGTGCAACATTAGGGTCAAATTATGTGGTGTAAGACAAAGGCATGTCAAAGACAAAAGTCTCACTCACAGCAAACATATCCAACCAGGGATTCATATCTTATTTCAGCAGCAATCTTCAATTAGAACAGGAGTGTCAGGGGAAGACTAGACACTATGACTCCTGATTGGTGAGGTTGAAATGATTTCCATTCCTGCATCTATTAGGTTTAATAGTAGAGGACAAATCTGTTTGTGGTTACAATGCCAGGCACTGAAATATTTTCTACCCTCTATTATCCTTTTATATTGGTGCTGAAGGGGCTTTGTTCATAAAAAGGGTTGTAAATCAGCATTCAGTAAAGTGAGCATAACTGAGTTTGAGCATGTACTTATAACTTAAACTGAATTCTAATTTATTTACAATATGACCGGAAACATATCCAAAAGCACTGCAAGTTTTCATCAGTGATTAGGATATTTACCATGTTGGGGTTTGGAATAACGCAAATTACATATTTAAACATATAACATGGATTGTAAATCAAGTTTATGGTGTTAGGATTATTTTAATGATCATACCTCATTATAGTGAAATATGGGTGAAGTTTGTTATGGAAAAGGAACTTGCTGAATGTGAGTGTGCTTGGCTGAGTAAGAACAGAAACTTGTTTAGCTGATTGGGAAAATAAACACCATCTAAAAGTGAAATCAAGAAACAAACTATTATAGACAGTAAAGGCTTTAACCCTGCTCCTTCTACAGATATGACAACATTACAGAAGTGCTAAGCAGTTTGTTTATTCAAAAACAATGTGTGGAATAGTTCCCTTTGCTTCTCAAACACCTTGTGTTGTAACTGAGTACAATAATTGTTTGTAAAGCTGTGTTCATAGGGTATTTGGCCCAAATTTATATAGACATTGGTAATTATGAGTAGTATCACTTATTGGCTGTGCAACTGTAAATGCATCAATGGCAATGGATGCAGGTTAATTTGTCCCATTGCTACTGACATTTCTTTACTCATAATCAAATTATTCTCTTTCCATGTACTTCTCCATTGTGTGTTTTTTTTTCTCTTGGTAGTATTTTGATGCATTTGGGAGATAAATGATGGTAAAAATGTTCAGATCTGGTGTGTAATTTAGTTTAAATCTAGTGTTTGAAGATTTTATATTACACACCATTTCCACTGATTGCAGTTCTAGCCCCTTTAGGACCCTTCGATTCTGATGAAACATGACAGATTATGACCTCTGATCAAAGTGTCTGTTGGTAGATAGTATTTATTCAGGTTACAAAATCACATTTCATAGACTATAGAAATTACTCTAGATAATCGATTGTGAAAGAAGGTGGCTTCTTTTTATAACTACAAAATAAATAAAGAAAGAAAGAAAAACAAACAAAGTTATATCATTATGTTGTAGTAGTGAGTGGACCAAGATGCATACAGGCTGAGGTGAAGCATAGATGGTGAATTATTTAATAAAAATGATAAACAAGGGCTGAGAAAAACTAAGGAGGTCACAGGAGACAAACACAGGGACCAGGTACATGCAGTAACTGAGTATAATGGGTGGAACCAGGGAGGAGTGAGAGATGTGTTTAAATACTGGGAGAATGAATGCTGAAACAATAGACCGGGGCTGAGTAGCTAACAGGTTGCAGGTGTGAGGGGGGGAGCAGAATGCAGCCTGAGGAGAAACAGAGAAAATGACACAAGGGAATGAAGAGGAGAAACACAAACAGGAGAATTGGGAAATCAAATCTCGAGACAAAAAAAAATAAGTACAAGAAATAAATAATAATACACAATCTTACTAAAACAACTAGGACAGAAATAAGCCTTATCTTATCAAAATAAGAATAACTTAGGAGAACAGATAACAAATTAACCAAACTAAAAACCCAAGGCTGGTGACAAAGGAGCCAAGAGTCTGGAGACCATCGACAAAGGAGGAGGAACCTTGGAGGCCATCAGCAAAGGAGCAGGAACCTTGGAATCCATCGGCGAAGGAGGATAACCTTGCAAGCTGTCGACGAAGAAGTAGGAACCTTGGAGGCTGTTGACAAAGGAGCAGGAACCTTGGAGGCTGTCGTCAGCTTTTAGATCTGCCTGTGGTTTGGAGGTTTGCGATGAGTGAGGAGCTTGGAGACTGCAGGCCTGCTATGAAAGGGGTGCTTGGAGATTACAGGTCTACAATAAAAGAGAAGCTTGGTGTGTTAAGGCTGGCAGTGAATTAGCTGAGCCTCTGGACATCAGTGACTGAAAGCTGAAAGACCACCAGACCAACCAGGTGTTATTACAGTCCCCATGAGGAGTCCTGGCGATGGCAGCTCAGCTGACAGGGACCCAAGATGAGGCCCAGGAGCTGGGGAAGACCCAAGACAAGGCTCACTAAGGAACTCTAGTTTTTGGGAAGACTGAACCACACAAGAGCGCTGGCTCTGGGGAGGAGGATCCATGAAGAATACAATGAATAGCAATGAATACATGTTAATATTTTCTAATTAGGTTTGCAGAGACAACACAAAAAAGGTAATCAGGACTACCCTTCTTTAGATCTGTAACATTGGGGGGGACAGGTGCCTATCTCCAGTGGTCACTGGGCAAGAGGCATGGTACACCCCAGACAAGTCACCAGTCCATCACAGGACAACACAGAGACACACAGTACAAACAACCATACACACACACATCTAAGGGCAATTTTGAGATACCAGTTGACTTAACAGTTACGTTTTTGGTCTATAGGAACCCACTACACTCACACATGTACAGGTAGAACATGCAAACTCCATACAGAAGAGCCCAGGCTGGAATTCAAACCCAGGACCTTCTTGATGCAAGGAAACAGTGCTAGGAAACTGTGTCACTGTGCTGCCCTGACAGTAAATCAAGTAAAATTATATGGAGCTCTTTGTTCCGAAGAGGGTTACATAAGTCTAGAAATCTTGGGCTCCTAAAACAATTACTGTGTATAGTATTTAATGTTTTGTTTTTGATCAGTAAGAATAACCAAATTTCATTTTATTCACTATTTCCTTCCACAAGCTTCTCACAACAGTTTTTAGAAATTTTAGCCCATTCCTCCCTGCAGAACAGTTATAACTGAGTCAGGTTTGTTCGTTACCTTGCCCACACAGTTTTTCATCTCTGCCTGCAAATTTTCTTCAGGACTGAGATCAGGGCTTGTTGATTATGAAATATGAACTTTGCTGTCCTTCTAATCTGATTTAATCTGATTTAATGTCAGACAGTGTCAAAAAAGGTTATATGTCTTTTTTCTTTGCATATATGGTCCTCTGAAACATTTTGTATCTGAAATGATCACTGTGTTGTTTTCTTCCTAATGAACTTGCCTACTGAAGAAGAAATTCATCAAATTAAACTTTTATGATCTTAATATTGCTTGTGCAATGGCAAGGTGGGTATTTTGTTATTCCTCTGAGGATGAGTTCACATAATAAAGTACTTTAAAGATTGGTATCAGAATTTCCTTATTCTATTAAGAGATTATATAGGTCCTTATCACTCCCATCATATTGAAAGAAAGAGGAACATGTTGTGTTTGGTCAGCAGTCTATGTAAGGTGGAGTTTTGTACATCTGAAGACAAGACCAGGGAGACTTTTATAAAATTGTGTTCCAAACATTTGCTCATGAAGATTATATAACAGCCTGGCCAGCAAAAGTACTAAGATGAGCAGGAGCAGGACAGCAATGTACAAGGAGTTGCAAGCACAGCTGAAGTCACATAGCCCATAACATATTATTGCATTATACAGACTAAATGGTGCTTGACAGCTTTTTAGGATCACCTGGATGCATTACTGTTAAGGGGGGGATTTTTTCATTGGGCTTCCTTCTCCATCAAATTGGCCAAGAGACTCACAATATAGGAATTATGTGCTGGTTGTTGTGGTAGTGTGTTGTCTGCCTAAAGTTGCTCTGAAGTAAAATTGCAGATGGAAAGTAAATTATCTGGAAATTCTTGGCACAGATATTGAGTGAAGTTAAGAAATGATGTGGGAAGAAAATAGATAGCCAGAAAAGCATGTGACTTAAATTTGACCACAAGTTAGCCTCTGCCTTCGACTTCAACCATTTTTATTTATCTATTCAGTTTGCTTCTCTGTTACCCCATAAATGTTCATCTCTTGTAATTTAACGTTCAAATGCAATCTGCTCCAATACTAAGTCATGTAAGTGAAACAGCTTAATGCCCAAAGTCAATGGAGTTATAGCATAATTAAACCTCTGTCAGACTGCCCCAGGGCAGCTGTGCCTACAATCCAGTAGCTTGCTACCATCAGTGTGTGAATGACTGAAGGTTGTGTGAAGCACTTTGGGGTCCTCTGGACTTGACAAAGTGGTATACAAGTACAGGCCATTTACTAAACCAAACTGTTATATTGTGGCAGTAGTCGCCTCGTAACAAACTCTTGTATTCCTGCCAGTTACATTTCACCATTAAGCAATGCTACCATAATCCTGACTACGTAATGCTGTACACTTAACCTGTCTATTTTAATGGATTTGCAGACTTTTAAGCTGCTCATTTCACAATTTAACACAGTTTCTCATTCATATAATTAACAGGTAGCATCTGATCAGCTGTTGTGTCAGCTTCTGCTGATATTTAGGTTGCTTATTTCTTCAGTTTATTTCTCACATTTAAAGATCGGTGTTGTTAAAATGTCAAACAACAAGCACAGCAATTAGTTGATGCAAAAAATGTGACATGAAAAAGAACAACTTTCTGATATATACTGTAGCCTTGGCTTCATGTCTTTTTTCTTGTATCTTAGGCCAATGTTTTACACTCAAGAAATGATCATTTTCATTTTCTCATTTTCATCACATCAAGTCCTTATGAACTCATATTTGAATACTGGAGGTCTGATGTAAATATTATCTGTGACAGTTTAGTGATTAGCCCATGGGTGGTGGCTTTTCACATACACACCCTGTGAAGACATCTGCACTATGAAGGATTGCTTCAACACACAAAGGCCAACTGTTTTGGTCTCTTTGGACTAAAACAAAGAGTATATATATATATATATATATATATATATATATATATATATATATATATATATATATATATATATATATATATATATATGAGCCTTTATTCACAATGCTTGAAGTATTCAAAAGTCCCAAAGTAATATGTCATCCAAGTCCATTTTAAATTTATGTAAACTTCTCTCTCCAATTTCACTGTTACTGAGTGCATTTCTCATTTGTGTCCTGCTGAGAGCAGCACATGTTGGTGTTTCAGAAACTCACAGAATGTAAGACAGAAATATGTGGGCAGGTCTCTACAAATATCTTCACTAGTTGTCAGATGTCACAGAACTTGATAATTGTTCTTCATTACCAAGTAATTTTGTACGCACAGAACTGCTAGAAGCAATGTGCAAATTCAGGAATTTTTAAGTAGCTATTTCCTTGAATTGGAAATGTTAAAAAGTCCAAAAATGATTATTGTTTTCTATATTTGTCTTCAGAAAGGTTCAATAAGTTAAGTTTATTTGTATAGCACATTTCAGCAGCAAGGCAGTTCAAAGTGCTTCACATCATAAAAACATCAATCCCGTATACAGCAAAATCATCAAAATCATCAAAAACATAAAAATTGTCGAGCAAACTCATCAAGCAAATACTTAAAGCAATACTTAAACACTGAACATAAAAAGGTACAAAACTTTTGAGTGTTCATCCAAACACTATCTTAGGTCGTAATGAGTGCAAACAGGAAATGTCTCTGGCATTTAAAACAGAAAGAAGGCAGTCATGTGATCTCAGGAGGTCGTCATGTGACATCTGCATTTTACCACTTTTTTCCAATGATATTCCTATGTATACCAGTTCAACATGGCTGCTTAACAGAAGATGGCATTGAGTTAAGTGTTTAAGTTTGTATGTTGTTACTTGCAAAGTTTTTGCATGTAGTAGCCAAAGCATTGGGTATTATTTTGGCTTCAGGCAACAAATCAACTTGGTAGGAAATGGATCAGTGCTTGAGTTGAAATGTATGACTTTACTACATAAACTGCTAAGGCTACACATGAAAACATGTGGTTACACATTGCTCCACATCAGTTGAAAACTGAATGTTTGCAGGGAGCAACTGTGTTGATTTATGACACCAAGAGATCAACAGAAGTATGTGTCCATATTTATGTTGCTTCTGCACCTGGATATTTAGCTATATCCTCAAAATGAGAGGCCTCACACTGGTTAAAGAGAAAAAAACCTAATTCTTGTATTTTATGTCAAAGCCTGGATTTGTGCTCACCCAGGTTGTTAATATTCTTTCAAAGCACTGTGGAAATCAAAAGACATTGTAACTGATGCCCTTTTCTGTTACAGATTTAAGACCCAGAGGAGTAAAAAGAAGTAATTCATCCAAAACAATGAAATACTAATTTTAGGCATGTCTTGAAACCTCCTGGTATGAAACAAAGAAAGGCTAACTTACACAAAACAATTAGGGCAGAAGTTAAACTGGTATTGGAAACTTGGTGGTCCAGCAGACAGACTGGGAGTTTCTCATGTCTTAAAAAATGTCAAATTGCATCTGTGAATCACAGAAAATGGTTTTAGATGTGCACAGCTTTCATTGCTGGAGTAAGTAGTGAAAAACAGCAACAACAACAACAAAACACCTGAACATGTCACCTGAAGTTTGTAAGTCAGTGAGCTGTGTGACGATGAATCTAACAGCAGCTCCACAGGACACATCTCAACATGTGACTTTGATATATCAGCAGCAATGAACTGGATTCTGTCAAAAGGAGTTCTCTGACCTATGACACACAGACAAAAGCAGAATGAGTAGGAAAACACTGGAAGCAAAAGAAACCCATTTGGAATTCCTGCATTCCAGGATTCCTGGGCTCCCTGCTGTGACTGTGAAGCTGCAGGAAACAGATTGGCTCAAAATGATTGGATGGAGCAAAGTTGACTTCCTGAGAGGACGTGCATCTATGCAAATGAGGGAATGTGAAATCTTTCTGCAAAGTTCAATGAATAAGTTCCATAATTTGATGTTATAACAGAGTTACCAGGATTGTTTCCCCATTTTTCAACTGAAAACATAATTGTTGAAAAGGGTTTCAGTTTTAAACATCTGCTTGGGTGTTTCCCATGGCAGCGATTCAATACTCAGGAGCTTTTCCTGACAAAACTTTGATAGATTTTGTTGCGTAACCATTGGAGATGAATCGCTATATTAAATACACAAGTCAAAACAAATACCAATAACACATTTATATAACGTGAAAAATAAATGTTGAACAAAATTATGAAATACATTTTTGGTGGGTGTAGGTGCTTTTCTCTATAATGCCCTTTAAGTCTAAACAGAGTTCAATATTTGTTTAAGTCACTCTGTCTTTTGTTAATGGCATTGATAGTCTACTGTGTGCTGTTTTGATACTACTGTACACAAAAACTACTTCAGGAAAACAAACAAACAAAAAAAAAAATACAAATTTACTACCACAGCTTTGTCATGGTGACAAAGCTGTGTATCATGATTAATACAGGCTTTAACTGTGTTTTTCATACTCTGAACAGAAATAGGCAATGCAAATGCAGCAAGAAACTGTCCATTAAGGTACTTAAGAACTGCGTGGGGAAGAGTTGGAAGAACATGCACACAAAAACAGTTCCGTTTCCTCATTGTTATTAGAAAAATGCGCATTTTTGATCATTTGTTAATGCTTTTAATTCCAGAGTGTGTCAGATCCAGCATAATTGGGCACCTTTGGCAAGCTCCACATTTTAATCACAGCCCCCTCAAATAGTGTTTTAAAGAGTAGGGTGGTTGGTTAATAACAAAACAGTGGAATAAAACAACTCAATTTGACCAGTGTAAATAGCTTTGTTTTTTAACTAAAGATTATTAAATAACCTAGAATTACAATAACAAAACAACACAGAAAAAAAACTGAAAAAGCCTATTGCTTTAGCATTGGATTAGAAACATCAAATCAGTGTCATTATCCAGCCACAATGTATGGCATCATTTTTTTACAGTGCTCACACTCATGTCACCCCTGATGTAATTCCACCCTGGGTGGTGAGCCATAGTGAGTTTCCCATATTAAAACCACACTAGACTTTAATAATAAAACAGATCATCAGGCATAAATTGTGTCTTACAGAATTTTGTGTAATGTTCCAAATTATATCTCTGAATGCGTATAGCATGCATAGCCTGTACAGCCCATTTCTGTGTGTATGCTACGGCTTGAATTTTGCCCATGTTGCTATTTATTTGGGGAATTTATCAAGCATATGGGAGCATTATGTGAGTAAAAGTATTTCTGAGTGTTGGCAAGACATGAAAAGCAGTACAGTATGAGTGATGAAATGTGAAACACTAAACTAGCAGTAAATTCAGAGCGGAGATTGGATGCAATGTGAAAGGTCACAGAGTTTAGCACAGTCACCTTTGTTTGGGATTGTTGTGTCATATTTCATACACCTCCATGTAGTGGAATAAAAAAATATTAGATTTGTGAAATATCACATTTAAAATGAAGTGTAAAAAATGTTTAGTTAGTGGTAGAAATCTGGTGTGTATTGCGCTTGCAGACTGGGAGAGGTTGACTTTTTAGTATGTATAAGGATCATGCGCTTTTGGATCATTATTCTTGGGTGGACCCTGATCTTTGGAAACAATGATGACATTGTTCTTGTAAAAACATTAAAAATCTTTAAAAACATTTCTTACTGGCTTTATTTCCTCAAAAGACGATTAGTAAAGGTTGTCAGTGTCTTGTTTTGTTACAGTTAGGCATGCTCAGAAAGTGTAGTTGCAGTCAGCATAATTAATGTCAACTCCTGACATCAGAGATATTTTGTAACAATGGTAGTATCATAATTTATAATTTTACAGCAACCAATTTTAGTCAGAGGGAAGATGTTTCTCAACACCTAAAAAAAGATGTTTGCCATTTTTTCTAACTAATTTCATTTTCCATCTCAAAAGGACACTCACAAAGGGCTAAAAGGGTACAGACATGTCCAAATACCACCATCATCACTTGAGGCTCCAGGTGTCAGGCCACATTAGTGTCAGCGACATGCACTACACACATCTGCCCCCTTGCATTAGACTCCATTGCTAACCCGACGCTTCCTAGGCCTGAGACAGGCCACACCTGGTTTAACCTGTCCACAGATGTTGAGTCTGTTTGGGTGAAGGTTGAGAGGAAAGCTGCTGGGATTAGACTAATTCACTGGCTAAGTCCCAGTGTTTAATTTTCACAGTCTAGTATCCTTTAGCTGGTTGCTGAGAATTAAAATGCTTTTAATTCTAAAAAAAAAAAATAAATAAATAAGCATGCCTTTAATATGACTCTCTCAGGTCTTTCAACAATGTCAGAAAAGTACTAATGTTCCTTCTGCATTTATGAATAATACTTTTATTTGTGCTGAACAGTGAAATTAGACTCTCTCTTTATATATAGATTTAAATATGTCTCTGACAAATGGATGTTAAAAAATAAGATATCTCAGACTGAATGGTTCTTAATGTACAGAGATTTTCAAGAATATTCATACTCCTCAAACTTTTTCACATTTTGTCATATTACATCCACAAATTTAAATGTATTTTATTGAGTTTTAATGTATAAACCAGCACAAAGTAGTGCATAACGGCAAAGCAGAAAAAAAGTGATACATGGTTTAAATTTTTTTTGTGTGCAACCAGTTCAGTTCAGTTTATCTATATAGGCCAATTCACAACAAATGTCGTCTTGAGGCACTTTACAGAAATATAATTTCAATTTAATCATACATACATTCCAGTTGATCCAAGTTATCAAACAGTACAGTGAGCCGAATTAGTTATCCAAAGTAGTTTAAAAAGTTTCTATCTCAGGAAACCCATCAGATTGCATTGAGTCATTGATTTGAAATATTCACTCCTGCTGGACGAGCATGTAGTGACAGTAGAAAATCACTTGTGTTGTGTCGTTGACTTTACTTTAATCCCTCATACCGGGCATGCATGTAGTGACAGTGGAGAGGAAAAACTCCCCTTTAACAGGAAGAAATCTCCAGCAGAACCAGAACCAGGCTCAGTACAAGCGGTCATCTGCCATGACCGACTGGGGGTTTGAGAAGACAGAGCAGAATGCACAAGAAACAGATGAACTGATGTAGGATTATTTTCAATGTTCATGAAAGTAAAAAGTTAATAGCAGGAGAAGGAGAACGATTAGTTGATGGGTGCATTATCTCAGCTGTAGCCCTCCAGGAAAGTATCACAGCAAACAGAACACCAGACCAGATGTAGCTTCTATGGAAAGAAAAATTACTTAGAGAAAACCAAAAGTTAACTGTTGAAATAACACCAAATAATGCAAATTGGAAAGGGTAGTTTCTACTAGAAACTACACTTTCTAGTAGAAGAAGAAAGTGAGAAAAAGCGGTCAGTTTGTCCTCCAGTAGCCTAAGCCTATGGCAGCATAACTACAGAAAAAGCTCAGCATAACCTAAGGTTTATCAAGAAGGAAAGTTTTAAGCCTTGTCTTAAAAGTAGACAGGGTGTCTGCCTCACAGACTAAAACTGGGAGCTGGTTCCACAGAAGAGGTTGCCTTCAGAAGTCTCCTAAATAGTAAAGTGAGTCCACCTATGTGTAATTTCATCTCAGGACAAATACATCTGTGTTATTTGAAGGGCTCAGGTTATCAGAAACATTAATGAAGAAACAGCATTCTGAAGACCAAGGAAATCATCAGACAGGTCAAGCATAAAGTAGAGAAGTTTAAAACATGATTGGGTTACAAAACAATATTACACACTCTAAAGGTTCATTGAGCACAGTTCAATCTATAATTTGAAACTGACAGGCATGGTAAAAAGAACATTAATCAAAGAAAGTCAAGTGGCCCACAGTAACTCCAGAGGAGCAGCAGAGATTCATAGCTCAGGAGGAAGAATGTAATCTGATGAAAACCAGCCCCTTGTTCCATACACTGCATCATACAGAAAGTCTGGACCCTCTGCTATTGAGAAATGATTGTTTGCTGGAGGCATGGACTCTGTTTTAACCAATTGCTAACGTCTGGCTGTGACAAATGTAATGTGGCAGTTTGACGCTATGAAGCTTACCAGAAAAATTGCCTGCGCTGTAAACAACCATCCCCCACTACAAAGACAGAAATGTGAAATGGCTGTTAATGTTAATTCAATATTTGGAAGCGTGGCCAACATGGACTAAATGGCTTCGTTCACTTCCTCCACTGCTATTGCCAAACTACAGGCAGACTACAATTCTAAAACAGTGCAGAGAATTGATGTCATCATTCACAACTTCTCCTTCTTTTCGCTGATTGGCCCAGTTGAAATTTTATCTGAGAAATCCAGCTCAATGGGAGGAAGCACAGATGGAGCACTGAAGGGAGATGAGAATTATGTGGCCAGGCTAAGGAGAATCAGTTGATAGGATAACTGGTAATAGTGCACTCCACAAATCTGGCCCTTCTTGAGTTCACATCTTCCATCACTTATAGTGGATTAATGGGATCTTATTGTATAAAGACATCAGTCAGGAGAAGAATACGAAACATTCCACAACAATAATTGGAGAAAATATTGGACAACAGTGATATTGTAAAAATAGGCTCTTCTTTAAAACTGATTAAAAGACAAGACTTATACTGGCCAAGGATGCTCCCCAGGAGGCTCACAACAACACTGATAGAGCTGCAGGATTTGTCAACAAGTACTGGTTGTGCTCTAAATGTGACACAAATTTCATGTATTCTACATCTGGAGTAGGCTTGAAAGATGGAAGCATTTTCCTCTAAAGCAACCAAGCCCAGCTGAAATTTCCCAAAACCTCATGGGGGAATGTGTAATAAAACCAAATTTGAACATTTGGCACAAAAGCAGCGTAACACATCACCAAAAGAACACCTTACCCACAGTGAAATAAAATGGTGGCAGCATCATCTTTTGGTATGACTTTCCTTCAGACTGAGACTGAAGACTTTTGGTTGAGGTGGGTAAAATCTTGACCAGTTCTAAATACCAGTCAGTTTTTATCCCAAACATTCAGGTGTTAGCTAGAAAGCTAAAGATGAAGAGAGAATTTATTTTTATTTTATTCTAAAACATGATCCATGATCCGTCCATTAGATTTTAACAGGGGATGTGAACACTGTCTCATTACCTGCTCTTCGCTGTGCAGATGAGCATGGAGCTCAGGACAGGTCAGATATCATCCAAACAGAGCAGATCTGTTGATCTCCTGGGCTCTAATGGGTTCCAGCTGCCCCTTCCCTCCTTTTCTCATGAGTGCTACACAACCCAGATGTCTCATGCTGGCTGGCCAGGCAAGCTCTCAGCTGGCTTAGAGCAAAGGACGAGAGAGGGAAAAAAAAGACGAGAATTGAAATAAAAATGTAAGTCCTGGTAAAACTTTATGCATTATGCTGGTCTGTCACACTGTAGAGATCTGCGTTATCTGCAAATTAAACACAGAACATGTTACAGCAAATAAGTTGAATTTGTTGCAATATCTGCCAAACATCTTTCAGAAATATAGACCATGTTGCGGTGCAAACATTGTGTTTACATAACTGTACAGTATTTTGAGACAGCAGTTTGCACTGGCCATTATCAAATGGTTCCATCTGCTTTTACAATAACCACAAAACACAAACCAGCTATTGTTTCTTCACCTGTCCAACACATACGCTTTCCTGTATCTGCAAATTACCTATGCAGTCATTTTCTTTTTACTATTGGCTGAAAGTGGAGCTTTAAAGTCTTTTGATGCTTGCTGTGTTTTATCAGTTGCTGCAGCTACAGTGCCTGTAGCAGCCCAAGAGACAGGAGACCACCTGCCTACACAACTCCCCCTCTCTCACACTGTCACTCCTCCTTATCCAGATCTCCACTCTGTGGTGTAAAAGTCCTGCAAACACCCACACTTACACACAGGCAACCTCTGTCCTGAGTGCCTTTGTCTGGAACCATATATCACGGGACTGAACACACCTTCAAATTGTTCCTTTGGGGATGATTCCTAATGCACATTTCATTAAATGTTTTGACATAATATTTTATTTCTTACTGCTGTCCTACAAAAGTCCCTGTCTGACAGCTTTTTTCCATCAGAGAAGTGCACATGTACATCCTATTTCATGGGTTTGAAGGTGAAACAAGTGTGTAGAGTCAAAAAGCATGAATGTGGCTTTAGAGCGTTCATGTTTGTCCTTTTTTTCAAGCTCCACTGCAGTAAATATCTTCTCACAAATTATCAGAAGGAACGACTTTTACTGGCATGCAAGAGGATGCTGTGGAAAGAAAAAGATGAATAAAATATGTCTTCTATATCTGGTTTTGTTCTACTTTACAATATAGGAGCTCGAATAGTTTGTGGAACTGAGATTGGACGAGTGACGAAGTCACAAGTTTGCCAAAACAAACCACAAAAAAATACTTGCACGTTGTAATTTATGCTATAGCTTTTAAGTTTCCTCTGTGGATTTTCTGATCGGCGCTATTTTACAACAATGCATACCTCACCCCCTGAATCATGGTGTTGGCTCCAGCCAGCTATGACTATATTCATGTCAGTTTGACCATGGAAGTTTTCCTGGGATCTTTTGAGGTCTTTAAACATGAGAAATTGTCTTAGTCCTGTACAAACCAGATGGCCCTGCTATTACTGTTCACATCTCAGCTTCAGGCCCAGAGATGGCAACACAGGCGTGCTGTTAATGACATGTGAATGTACATCTAAGAGGGAGGAATGCATGTTTTCTGCCATTATTTATATGTAAAGCAGACCTGTTTATAGCCACATCCTCTAGTATGTATTTCGGTAATTTCTGGCTTTGTAAAGCAAGTTTCTTTGAAACTGAAGTAAGTATGTTTTGTTTCAATAGTTATACGAGATGTCACAAAACTAAATATATTTGAATGTATTAGACATTGACATAAACATATGCAACCTACTGACCCGCTATTCTATTTCAACAGTTTAAAACTTTTCCAAGATTCGGTGTGTATTGGCAAGTTGTAATGTGAGAGTTTTTCAGCGATCTTATTTACATTGGAAGAATAAGGAGAATGTTACAGGGTAAGTGTAAGTCAATATACTGAAATACAATGCTGTTCTGTGCCTGTCTTTGCAATGAAATGAACCCAAAGATGAGTTCCTTGGAAAAGGTCAAGTCTACCACTTGACCTTTTTTCTCTCTCACAATTAAAAAAAGAAGATAGATAAGAAATAATTCCCAGTAGTATACATCAAGAGTGTATACAGGGCAGATTTTATACACACACACATACACACACCACACATCACACACACACACACACACACACCACCACACACACACCACACATATATATATATATATATATATATATATATATATATATATATATATCTATATATTATATATATATATATGCTTTTTATTCGGCAGTCTAAAGTATCATTTGCTTATACTTTAGATTGTCTTCTGTATGAGTAGTGCCATGCAGATAGGTTTTATTCAGTATGAATTTTTGTTGAGAAGCACATCTTGCTAGTTTATTCATTTTATTTAAATTTGTTGATATTGTGATGTATTTAAGGCTTTTAATAGCTGTATTTTATCATTAATTCTTGGAAAGCAATTTTGTCAATCAACATATGTTTTTACATTTGCTATTTTAATTTGAAGAACATACAGTCAGTTAAGTTCAACACTTTGACTTTCACTTTTTACACTGGAAAGATGATGATGATGTGGCATGTCATATGATACATTTTGAGCAGTTTTCAACAGCCAGCTGTGAGGCACAGCTGCAGCTGCTTGATCTGGAAGTGGCAGGTGAAGATGTGAATTGATGTGGTGAATGTGCAAACTTTAGCTGCTGCCTTGGTTCAATCTGCTGCTATATCCAGCTGTTATTATTTGAACCTGTTGTGCTTCTGTAAAATATATTTTGGCTGCAGACCTCAAGTGTGTGAAATAAAGTAGCTCCAGAGCAGTTCTTCTGCCAATACAGCTTACATAACCACTGCTTGACTAGTCAGAGCTGCACACATTGATATTAGTTGCACTACATAATACCTAATGGGTCAAAGCTTGAACTGCAAAGTGAAATCAGTAAAATAAAGGCACTGATACTTATTAAGGCCAAAATCAGTATATCACAAACTATGTGCCAAAAGTATTCACTCACTCACCAAAATAATTGAAATCAGGTGTTCCAGTCACTTCAGTGATCACAGATGTATGAAGTCCAGCACCTTTGCATGCAGACTGCTTTTACCAAACTTTTCTGAAGGATGACTATCAGGAGCTCAGCGAATTCTGGCTTGGTGGTATAATAAAATTCCACTTGTGCAATAAATGCAGTCATAAAATTTCCTCACTACTAAAATATTCTACAATAAACTGTTAGCTGTATAAAAACAAGTGGAAGTGACTTGGAACAGCAACAACTTTGCTATGTAAGCCATGTAAAATCACTGAGCGGGGTTAACAAGTGTTTGGGTGGTTTGTGTACAGAGGTCATCAAATTTCTGCTGAGTTAACAGCTACAGACCTCCACACTTCATCCAGTCTTCAGATTATCTGAAGAACAGTGCATAGAGAGTTTAATGCAATGGGTGTCCATGGCTGAGCACCTGCATCCAAGCCTTACATAATCAACTGTGCAAAGCAGTGGTGTGAGGCATGTCACCACTGGACTTTTGAGCTGTGCTGGTGTGTTTTCTGGAGAGATAAATAATTCTCCTATGTATAAGTCTGGGCTTGGCAGTTCGCAGCAGAAAGACACTTGCCTGGCTACATTTTGTCATCTGTTTGATGAAGAAGGGATTATAGTGTGGGTCTGTTTGTCAGGAGTTGGACTCAGTCCATTTATTTCCAGTGAAAGGAATTCTTAAAGGGCTCATGACAAGAAATTTAATTTGTCTGTGGTTTTGGGGATATAATATGATCTGTTGTGCCCTGATGAGGCCATGTGAATATCAAGAGTTTCTTTGCTCAAAAATAGACGGATCAAAGAACAGTTTATCTTTCTACGTAATTCATATTTTCCAATTAGAGAACGCCATTGGGCAAACAGCCTTCCTCCTCCTCTTCCCTCCTGCTCACAGCTGATACACTGGCTAATTTAAGGGCTAAGTTGTGCTAGCATGTCTGGCTACTCCACTTGAGAACAGGACGGCTACTAAAAAGCAGAGCTGTTATGTCCGAGGGAGCTCAAAAACAGATAGAAGTTTCCACTTACTCCCGAAGGATGAGAGAATCAGAGAAGAGTGGCTGAAGTTCATTTATGGGGAAGTACCACACAATTATAACCCCAATTTGAGACTATGTTCAACGCATTTTACCGAAGAGTTTCCCAACTATGGTTGTAGCCAATTAGAGTGAAGTCAGCTAGGTCGAGCCACACATTACCGTACCCAACCCTTTTCCCCAGGAGGGATATCTGGCCTGCCAAAACAACTCCCTACAAAAAGTTGACGTTATTTTTTTTAATGAAATTCTTTGGCAAATTGACATATGCAGCAATATCGACTACATGAAATAGTTTATACAGTGATGTCACCACTTCTTCAATGCTGTTGTCATTTTTCTGAGCTGCCATTGCTAAAAGTATATAGACACTTGCTGTATTTACAATCTGCACAATATTAAAGTTCTGCCTTTTTCCTAAAGGGTTACACAATGTGCACTTGCACATTAAAAAAAACCCAGATAATATGTAATAATATGACTCTTTGCGTATTTAATAGAAGCTAAACATACATTTTTCACACTTCAAAACCAGTTATGGATTTTAAATCTGCTTACCATGACCACCTTTTCATACATTGTTACATACAGCTGGTGGAGAACTTTCAAACCCTAAGAGGCCACTAACATCTTTTTCAATATTTCTTTTTATTGAATATCTTAAAAATAATCAAAGATAAACCTTCTGTTGCTTGTTTAAAATACAATGAAGTAACACTAACTTGAAACTGAGTTTTCTGTCTGAGAATTCCTTTCAGGAATAGTTTGTGTTGAGAAAAAAAATTAAACAATCACATATTTTTTAGGAGGGAGGTCTCTGGGCTGAATCCCCATCCTCCACCCCCTCACCCAGGTCATTAAAACACCTTGTAAAACATTCCCCACACTCTATATAATGTATGATAGAGTAAGGGTAGAAAGCTTAAAGTGTGCTGCAGCAGGTCCTACAGGCTTGTCTCTCTGACAACAGAGAGACAAGCCTGTATTTTTAATGAACTTGGGCCTGTATGCAATCGAGCTGAATGTTTAATGTAACCAGACTTAAACTGAAGAAGCATAAAATATTTTTGAATAATTTTGATGTGAATTATTTTTGGAAACTTGTGACTTGTGAGCTGATGATAGCTATATGAGAAAAATGTAAATGTAAAATTACAATTTTAAAAAAATATTTGCTTTATTTCACATTGTAGTGACAGCAAACTGAACTGTTGCTTGCAGTTTGTTTGTAACTTGTCATTTGATTGGATTTCAGTCATTCTTGAAGTTGCATTACTTTATATTATGTCAATTTGAATGTTTAAATCCATTTTTAAGGTTTTTTAAACCCTAAAAGTTGTATATTTACTGTGATTTTGTGATTATGTTTGAATAAAGCAAATGTGAAAATACCATACCAGTAATGTTTTTCTCTTTAGCTTCATTTAATACTTATGTGCAGATTGTGGGAAATAGAATAGAATAGAACAGAATAGAATAGAATATACTTTATTGTCACCTATGGGAAATTAGTCATGGGCTCAAGGGTGTGTAGTGCATTGCAGCAGCACCTCAAACAGACAATAAATACACATAAAATACATATAAACAGCTAAAAACATAGACTATATACACAACAGTTTAAAAACAACAATGGAACACCAAAGTTATTTCACACCTTCCAGGTCTCAGTGTATTGCATATTTAAAATTTTGATTCTAAATTTTGATGGAGGTTGGTACAAAAGAGTATTTAAAACAATTCAATTTCATTTGGGGGATTCTGTACTTTCTACAAGAAGGCAAGAGCTCATATTCCATATAAAGGATGTGGGACAGGTCCAACAATACCCTCCAAGCCTGCTTAAGTACAGACTGCTCATAGAAGGACCGCAGGAGGAGGTTTTCAGGAGGTTTTTTCCCCAACACCTTCATAGCAGTCTGTACCAGGTGATGCAACTTAGATTTAGATTGTTTGGAGAGATTGCCGAATCACGCCGTCATCCCATACCTTATAACACCTGGAAATATATTTTCTAGTATAGACCTAAAAAATCAGCATTAAAGAGTTGGTTTACAACTTAAACATCAGGTAGATTAACTAATTTATGAAGTAATTAATTACTAATGAAGTACCAACCAGTCTTGATTTTGATGATGTTATTGCTGACCCTTGGTAAAGATTTGTCCATGTTTGCCACATTGCATCAGGACTTCCAGAGTATTCAGTGTCATAGTTACAGGAACTAGACATCACATGGTTTGGAGATTTGACAAATTGATGGTTTAGAGTCTACTCTAGATTCCAAGTTATTTTAAAAGTTGTTTTTTTTTTTTTTTTTTTTTTTTTTTTGGAGAGATGAAGCCTATCACTCTATACTATAAGCCACATAGTTTTCTTTTGCTCTAGTTTGGCCTCCTGCAATCACCTGAACAATCTTGGGAGTTGTTTTAAACTAGTAAACTTTCCTAAACTAAGTCCATCACTTTTCTGTGTAATCTTAAATAATCTGGATAATGCTGACAAACAGGTCTTGAGTGTGTGCATGTCATTGGAACTGCCAGGTTTCTGATGTAATATTATTTGAGTGGAAAGGAAGCTGAGAGGTGGCAGTCAGAAAAAAAGTTGTGATGTAAAGATTCCTGAGATCACATGGAGCTGTAATCAGGAGTTGAATGTGTGAAAGACCTCTTTGTCTGGACTCCAGGTTCTTGGGTTCAGCATATCAAATGGATTGGAGACGGCTTTGAAAATCCGCCCATTGGAACCAGGCCGTCCGCACAAAAACAAACACACAGCAGTGATTGCAGCTGTCCACTTTAAAGATGAGTGCCTATTTGTGCTTTTCCCTGTTCTGATGTGGGTTTGCATACCAGTCCACTGGACAGTCAACTCGTTGTTCCCTGGTTTCAGAGTGTGAATCATAGATGTGGTTTTGTACGTCTCAGGTGTTGATTAGCAGCTGTATGATTAGTTCTCATGACAAAGAAAGCAGGGCTCTCTGATAGTCATGTTGTGATGTTCTTTCTCTGACCTAACAAAGCAGTGTGTGGTCCTTATTAAATTTCTTAGAGCTTTTTTAGAAGAAGAGCTATCATCCCTATGTGATTTAAATGGCACTTCTTTGTTTTGTGATGTCAGACCCAATCAGATAGATAAATGTAAAACGTAATTAATTTCAGACTGCTTTTTAAGAATTCCTACTCTTTATCATTATTTGGTAACCAAAATACACTAAAGTTTTAATCTTGTGAGTTTCTGTTTGTGTGGATGTTGAACTGTATCAATAGTTGTTTCATAGCCTTAGGGAATATCAATGCTAACATTAATATGCACTTGCTGCATTTGCACCTTTTGTTGCTGTTAAATCATGATTTTTTATGAGAAAGGCTTAGATTTCTGTAAAACATAATTTAAGCTGTTTTTGTCTTCTTTTTGATGCCTTTCTTGATTTGCACTGGCCTTGCTCACATTAAAACTTCAAATGTGGAACAAGTTTACTACAGAGAGAAAACAATGTGACAGAAAACATGAACTGCAATAGTTTTGGTTGACGTGTAAGTCTAACCCTACTTTAGCCATACTCAGGATCTTGTTCTTTTGAATTTTGTTGTTGTTGATGCTTACATAATGGCCACCTGCTGGTGCACAATAGCTATTATGAGGCTTTTGACTGCAGTCCCAGAGACCATATGGACACCATTTAAAAAAATTAAGTTAAAAATAAAATTGTTTCATTAATTCAGTTATATTTCAAAATATAGTTTTGAGAAAAGAAGCTTATGAGAAGACATTACAGGGTAATTATTTTAGACAGTAACCTAAATTCTTTGCAGCCAGTCACTGAGTTTTAGCGTTGTGTTTACATGTCACAGAAAATTCGGAGGGTTTTTTGTTTTTGCTTTTTGTTTTGTTGTGGCAGTGACTTGACCACAATTTAATTCAGCAAAGAGCATAAAATTATGTAACTTGAAGACCCAGCAAACCAGCATCCTATCCAGCATACCAATACTTCACCACAGTGGTGAATGACCTCTTGGGATAAAAACTGTAATTTACAAGATTAAAGTTCTGGCAGCCTTTTGACAGATGTTATAATATCTGCTCCAATTCTGATCAGCATTGTTTTTCTCTTATGCACACAGGCATGTATCTGCCTATTTCACCCAGCAAGTGTAACTAGAATAGTCAACTTTATTCTGGTGAGCCATGCAGTGATTGTGTTTCACTTGTGAGAACTTAACTTCACCACAGTAATGTACCTAAAAACATTATTTTGCAGACATGGTCTAGCCCACCTCTCAAACCCTGTCAGTCCATCTGCAATTAGTTTACTAACTACAACATGTTGTTTGGTCCTAAATAGTTTACTACTTGCTACACTTGTACTGGATGGAAGAAGAATTACAATACTGATGATTAGATTGCAGCTGTAGTCAAACAGTCTGTCTTCGATTTGGCTCAGACAAGCTCACAAAGAACCTCAATGGTCTACTTGCTAACTTCCCACTTGATCTATTTGTCTTAGCCATGACATGAATTGTGTTGTATCCTCACTGCTCAGCTTTGAATAGCTCCTACCCTTTATTTCAAGATTCCAAGTCATCATATAGCTATCAAACGCATTCCCAATAATAAACATGTTGCATTATCATAATCTATTTGTTTCATTCTTTCCAGAATTATTGCATTTTTGGCTCTAAAGCCTGACTCTAGTGTATTTCCATTGTTTAGAACAGTAGTTTCTGGGCTTTTTTTTGACAATGTTGGTGTTGTTATTTCTGATATTTTTATTCTAGTTGTACTTAACGTTGTCACCCAGCTTTTTGATTTTTATTCATCTAAAAGATGAATTATGCAACATTCATCCTTAAAAGAAGGTTCAAAATTTAGAGGGACCAGTCAACCAGTCAGCAAATTGCTTTGCTTTTTTCAGCAGAAAGAGTTTTACAGAAATGTTGAGTCTACATTTAATTGACAACTTACCAACCAATATTTTTAAAGTGTTGCATTTAGGCATGTTTTTTCCACTTGTATGTACCATTTTTTTTAATCAAAAAGTTCAGATGTTTCAGGAAACAGGCAACTGAATTCTGATCCCATTTCTGAAACTTTGTAACGCTTAGGATCAGAGCGTGATGGGAGTGGACCTGTGGCTTATCAGCGAGGATACAGATTCTGTTGTACCACTCCTGATCCCCAGGAATAATTACTCAGTTCTTCCAAGAATTAGGAAACCCTAAGACTTTCCATTTGATCTGAGCCTTGTTAATGTGCAAAAGTGTTTGTATTTTCCTCCAGCTGAGTTGAGAAATTTCCACTGAATGTTTGTTTAAGAGAAGAAAAGGTCAAGTTGAGCAAGACTCAGCTTACACTTGTCTTTCAGTCATGGAATGACATATGTCTCTCTGCTGTTGCAGAAAACATTTGTGCCTTTAACAGAAACAATCCTTAATCATCATATTCATGGACATGTGAATTTGATCATGATATAAAGCTAAGAGAGTGCAAAACGCTGTGAGTTTAGAGAAACCAGGTCTTTCAACCAAAAAATTGGCGGTTTTATATTCATCACTGGAAATTACTCAGACACAAATCCCCATACCAAGAACTAATGCCAAGCTAGTAACAGGGCTGTGGAAACCGATTTGACAAAACAAAGGCAAAAACACAAAATGTGAGCAAGTCTTGGCAGAGTAATGATTTAATAAGATTAAGCAATGTTTTCATCATCAGTACTCTTTTTGGAAGTTTTTCATTAGAAGAGAAACCAACTGGTGCCTATAATTAAACTGCATTGTTGTTGAATTTTTTTCAGCTGACTCCATATCAGTGTTTTTGCCATGTGTATTTTGTTCTATAAAATTGTAATAATGAATCCCAGTAGATAAAACAAGATAACAGATTTCACATGTGTGTTCCTCCTTTTAAGTTCTTTCTCAGTATCTTCACTGGGTTAGGAAATGTAAACGTGTCAGCCTGCCTTTCTTTGTGATATCATTTTCTAGTTTTTTTCACTGGTCTCTGCTCTACAGATGTGAACATTTGTTTTTGAGTGCTGACAACAATATCAAAGCCAACTAGGTTTGAATTGGACTCAAAAGTATTTTCTATTTTCTCACTATTTTCTAAACGAGCCGTTTTGGAGACCATGTAAATCTACCTTTTTCACCTTTTTGGACATTTGTTGGCAATTTGGATTAGTCCAAGTTTATGGCCAAGCAAAATCATTGAGACACCTCATTTGATACTTTGCAGATGTACCCACAAAAGTACATTGTGAAGTATGATCCATATTGTATGGCAAATTAGAAACTTTCAGGCTCTTGCATTTCCAGTTGTATAAGAAGGAATTCTAACAAAGTGCTCTTAAAAATATAATAAAACAGCAACCACCCCCATTCCCCCACTTCCTTTAAAATGCCTTTGCTTTTGTCTTGTTTGCTTTGACGATAAAGACCGATGTGAAGTTTATTGTGTTAGTCCCGATCATCATTTTGAAAAAGTTTGGGCTTCTGTGGCTTAGATTTATTTTTAATAAAACATGTTTTTATTTTATTTAAAGACAGAAAGATGTGAGATTTGTAGGCCTTTTGCATTCCTGGTAAGGACTGTGAGGCTCAACTGACGTCACTTTTGGATGCAGTCTTGAAGAACTGGCTTAGACTTCAAAGTGAAGGCCACAATTTATCAGAGGATCTATCACTTTAGAGTACATTAATCTTGTAATCCCCATGGTTTTATTTGAGCCACAAATTCACCTTCATATTCATTTCTCCATTTCACACTTAATTTCCTCCCTTAATTTTTTCTGCACGAAAACACAGTGCCAAAGTCTTCGGTCACAATAGGCTCTGTTCTTGGTCACTTCTATGAAAGATGTTCCTAATCCAGCAGATGTTCCGAACCATGTTGCTTTTGTCACATATTAGGCTAGTTATGCCAGAAGCACAGTCCCAGTGGCTCCAAGGGCTCAGCAGCATCCAGCTGGCATGGTTGAAAGAGAGTGAACTGCTGGGATCCTTGACCGCCTGGATAGCACCTAACCATCAGCAGCAGTAGTGTATTAGACACTGAAATCTCTCCAGTTTTGACATCGTTATGTTGGTTTTTTTAATACTTGAATGGAAAACAGCTTTAGGTTTTTCTCAATTTTGGACTTTCAGTTATGGATTCAATTGAAAGGGTCAAGACAACAAATTTCATTTTTCTGTGGTTTTGGGTGTATAATAGGATCTGTTGTGCACTGATGAGGCCGTGTGAATGTCAAGAGTTGGTATCAAAAGCCCTGCTCATAAGCAGTCAGCTTTATTTCTTTGCTCAAAAATGGACGAATCAGAGAGCAGTTTGTAATTCATATTCTCCAATTAGAATACACCATCAAGCAAACATCCCTCCCCTCCTCCCCCACCTGATACACCTGGTAAATTTAAGGGCTAACTAGCGCTAAGATGTCTGGCTACTCCACTTGAGAAGAGGATGGCTACTAAAAAGCAGAGCTGTTACGTTTTGAACTCAAAAATGGATGGAAGTTTCCATTTACTCCCGAAGGATGAGAGAATCAGAGAAGAGAGGCTGAAGTTAATTTATGGGGGAAGTACCACACAATTATAACCCCAATTTGAGACTATGTTCAAAGCATTTTACTGAAGTTTCCCAAATATGGTTGTAGCCAATTAGAGTGATGTCAGCTAGGTAGAGCCACATATCATTACCGTACCCAACCCATTTACCAAGGAGGGAAATCTGGCCTGCCAAAACAACCCCCTACAAAAAGTTGACGTTATTTTTTTAATGAAATTCTTTGGAAAACTGACATATGCAGCAATATCAACTACATGAAATAGTTTATACAGTGATGTCACCACCCCTTTAAGGGAATGTTTTGGCTTTAATATTTCTATCCATTGTAACAGGCCATAATTGTGTAGAGAAGTATAATATTTGTTGTCATTTCCATATCCATTTGTATAAATGTTATGGATGTTATACTGTCAATATGTTCACAACATGGTTGTGGATCAAACTATTACATAAAAATATTTTTAGCCCACACATAGTAATGTATGTAGCTCACCATACCAAAAAGGATCACCCATTGGCTGATCCTTACAGTATTGCATTATACTGTTGGAAATGTGAGACATTTATTTTTTTAGACAATCAGTTATTGAACTGACTGGTCAATATTATCATTGAGGAAGGAAAGATGTTGCACTTTTCTTTCAGATTGCAACAAAGGCTCTGGTGGTATGGATTTGGGCTTTCCAATATTCCAATAATCAGTTTAGCTGAAGAATATTTATATTTTAATAAACAGAAGAATTAAATAATTTTACGTTACTGAATGTCATTTCATGTCTGTGTAACTGATCATACAAACTTTGTTTATTATTAACAAAAAAAAAGTAAAAGTAAATAATCTTAATCACTGACTTGAACAACCTTTATTTTGATGAGGTGCGTCATCTGAAGAACTTTTCCAGCTCAAACTATCACCTTTCCTAAATGATATTAATCATAATACATTTGTGGAGCTTAATTTATCTGTCTTCAGCTACTTTAAAAATGCTTCTGACACAAGACAGTGGAGCTGTAAAAGCAGAAGAAAACATGAATGGAAGCCAGGACATCCAAGCAGGGAGTGGGGGAAAGAATGTATTTCATTTAGGAATGAGAAGTTCAGAGAAGTGTCATGGCACATCATCATGCAGACTTTCAATGCTATTGTGTTGTGTTATGATAGGAAAAACATAAGTGGTTGAGTGTAGATGGTGTAATTTAGTGGTCCTTTCGACTACTTTTCCACCTCATTTACTGCTGCGATATGAGCACAGCTAAGATCTTATCAACAGACTCTTCGTTTGATCTTTGATAAGGCCTCTGAGTTTAAACAGCTATAATTTTATCAGTATTAGAGCTTTCCATTAACAAATGGAGAAAAGTGTTCTTTTAAAGTTGTGTAAACATTTTTCCTATCCCTGCATACCTGGTCTATTCTTTGAAATTAAGATTAGGATTTGGTATCCCAGATGACACTATTTATCCTTTTGAAGAAGATTTTTGAACTTGTAGCCCAAATTAAAGGGGAAAGAAGAAGATTTGTCTCAAAGAGAGCCGTTATCAGCATCTAGTGACTTGGTGTTCCACCAAAGCTATTTATGATGCTCTAAGCCAGGAGATGCAAACATGGATTAATTTGTTTCCACCCCCTGTAAATATCTGTAAAAAGCTTTAACATAAAACAAAGCTTTTAAATCAGTGGTTAAAAAAAATTATGTTTGGGAATATTGTTTCTGGTAAAGAAATCACTGGCCGCACAGTTCTTGGTACCCTCAAGAATGGCTTTAAAATAATATGTTAGTGCATCCTTTTTAATATATGCTTAACGTTTCGAAGTTGATCAGAGGTTTCAAGAACCTCAGCTTGGTAAACCATGACTTTCTTTTTCGCTGGGGTATAAATTGCATGACAGAGGCCAGTTTCTTTTAGCCATTGGCCACTTGCCTGAACCCATATTTATCTTGCCAACATGAACAGAGTGGAGGGTAGGAATGGTGTTTGGGGGTGGGGATTGAAAGTTCACTGTTAGAGAGCTGCACAGTGCAACTTCTTGGGATCACCAAGTCTCCATGACAAGCAATAGACTGTCTGTGTGCATATAATTATTTCTTAACATGACATTTTTTTGTTGTTAATGTGCTCAAATTAAAGGTTGGAATTTAATTGAACTAGAAAAAAAAGTATTAAATTATATTGCAATAAAAGATTAATTTTACCAGGGATGCCAACAAATGTGTCCATGTCTGTTCATTACTGAAGAATATGGAAAGACATGAAAATATGGGAGCAGTAACAAGTAAAAACATTTTTTAGAAATACTTTAAGTTTCAATTCCAATACAAATATTAGAAACTAAGAAAAATACAAACATATTTAAGCCAAAAGGCAATCTCTACCAGAAACCCCTTGGATTTTATTTTTTATTTTTTTGTTTTTCCACATGATTATCACAAACTCTGGAATTTTAATTGCCCTTTATTCATTGACACATTTCTGTTTCTATACAACTGTCCTCATCGTCACACATGGCCAGAGGACAGATTAATTGACCGCAGGGCCTCAGTTTGGCATTGCTGTGCAACCTCCATGTGCAGACTAGCAGACTCCTGGTTTTGTTGTGCATTCTGCTGTGAGAAAAGCCTGACAGTCAGGGTTTGAATGTTGACCCTCTGTGTTAATAGTAAACACCAACCAAATGCCCAGACAAACAAAAGCAAAATAAGCAAAAAGCATCCATCTCTCTTTGTAATTTTTCTCTTTTACTCTGTCTCTCCTCCCTCTTTACTTCCCCTTCATGTGCTTTCCTCTGGAAAGCTTCAATGTTTAGTGTAATAATTTAACATCGGAACATGAAGCAGAAAGCCAGGACCAGCAGCAGCAGTACAGAGTTCACTCAAATGTCTGAAGGAAATTTAGCTCAGCTTTGTGTACATAGTCCTTCAGTTAGCCACAGGGCTCAAAACCACAAAATTTCTCTGTCCATGTTGTTTCCACTTTCATTGTTGTATTTGTAAATACACATTTGAGCCCAAATATCTTATTTTTTCCCCATGTATAATCTCTGATGTACAGAGTGAGAAACAAATGAATAGGAGGATAACTTAAAGCACCCAAACTCTGATGGACACTTGGTTTCATCAGCACTAATACAGCTGCTTCGGCTCTGTCTTGTATCCATTTTCTCTTTTCCTCTCATGCATGCATGCAAACACAGAATTAGCCAAGTGCCAGTGTAACTAAGCCAAAACCCGGTTATGAGGTAGTGCATGGCAGCACTCCATGAGCCTTGGTCCAAACAGAGCCACTGCATTTTCAGCTCTGACCGCTACCGGTGACTCACAAACCCCTGGATCTGTTAGCAGATTAATGCCTTGAGGATTTGCACTGATTGACTAGAGTAACCACACTCTCTCTGCATTCCAGAGTTCGCTTGTAACCGAGACTAATCCTGTAAGCCCTAATAGATATTATCACTTCACTCTGAAACCCACATACTGTTTAATTAAACCCGGCTGCTCTGTTCATTTAACCAGGCAGTAGTGGGGTTCAATAGCAATGCCAGTCAGATTCCACTGACCAATCAACAGTTGTTTACCTTTCAATGTTTCATAATCAACAGCGACTAAAAACCAAACCCTCTCAATAATTTTTCAGAATTTTAATCTTACATGTGTTTTTCCTTCTTGCAGTGTTTACCTTCGGATGACTATGCCTGTTGTTTCTGAGGTCTGCTATTCATTGGCTTTATGAGACTGACTATAAATTCCTGAGCGCATTGTGTCTCTCTGTGGACTCCAGTCTATTTCTTTTATTCCTCAGAATTGGACCTCCTTTGGTTTAACTGACTGGCAAACACTAGTATTTTCTTTACACTTTGTAGCAACCTCATCAAACCTCTAAGCATCAATTAAAGGTGATAATTATTTGCTGCAGCTGATGATGGGTCTGCTCTTCTTGGAAATGATGCTGCTGTGCCATTCCCATTGAAAGTTTCTGGCTTGATGAACACAAGCAGGTTTAACTTGTTTAACAGATGCAAGGGAAAGACAAAAAACTTTACTGTATATTTTATTCATTTTCTGTTTCAGTGATATGCTTTTAAGGCCCGTTATTTTCAGCTGAAACATCAAAAAATTGTCCTAAGTTAGTAAATGCTGTAAAAAGTGGCTAGACATGTACATAAGTGAGGTTATACAGTGCCTTACACGAACTTTTCCACATTTTGTCCTATTACAACCACAGACTGTATTTTACTGGGATTGCATGCAATAGACCAACACAAAGTAAGTTCATGATTAAAGAATGAAAGAGAAACATGGATTTCAATTTTTTTTTTTTTTTTTTTTTTTACAAATAAACAGCTGAAAAGTGTGCCATGTATTTATATTTAGTCTCTGTTATTGACACCTAGTTTGTAAATAAAATCCACTCTTCGGTAATATGAACTCAGAATAGATAAAGAATATGAAAGAAAGGCACAAAAAAAGCAAGTGTTGGCATAAAGCAGTCAAGTAAGCAGATGTGAAGTTGAACACACACACACACACACACACACACACACACACACACACACACACACACACACACACACACACACACACAAAACATGAAAGGAGGTGCTCTATCAAATGAGACCAGATCAAACGTTTTGCCGTAGATGCAAAAAAACAGTGATTAGGTAAATCATCATGGCACTTCACCCTGAACACACCATCCCCATGGGTGAAGCAGCGGTGGTGTTGTTGTGGGGATGATGTTTTTCTGCAGGGTCAGAGAAGCTGGTCAGAAAGAGGAAGATGGATGATCCTGAATTAACAGGCTGCAAAAGACTTGATATTGGTGTGGAGGTTCATCTTTCTGCAGACGACAATCCTAAATATACAGTCAAAATTGCAATGGCATGGTCTGTTTAAAAGCATATTCATGCCTTAGAATGCCATAGTTAAAGTCGAGTCCTGAATCTAACTGAGATTCTGTGGCAAGATTTATTCAAGGACACTCTCTGTTGGGAAAGTTTCTAGATACAAGCTGGTGGAGGCATACCCCCCAAAAGACTTGTGGTCCTTTGTTGGTTCTTCAGGTATTAAAATAAAAATAACCCACAATACAACACTCTTCAGAGTTTTACTTGTAAAAAAAATGTTCTATGATATTCCTTCAACTTCACAAAATGTTAAATAATGTTTTCTAAAGGCACTGTGTGTGCTTTAGATATTGCTTTGAAATGGGATAAAACTCTAACAGAAGCAAGAACCAGATGACTGCAGTGAGAATAAATGACTTAGCACGTTACTTTCGACAGCTCATGTTTTTTTTTCATTGAGTATCTGCATGTTTGTGGCCTCCAGACTTCAGTACATGAACAGAGGACCAGGAAAGGAAATGGCACAACACGAAGACTACAGAAACTACCATCACATTATGAGGTAGAGGTGTGTGCTTGTGATAAATTGGCTGAAGAGCACTCTTTAGACATCTGTTAATGATTTTGCCAAAGTGTTACTGGAGACAGAGAGGGGTAGTTTCACTGTAATAACAGACAGCTGCATTGTGCTTTGCCTAAATTAAGTTCATTACATTATTTTTTGTAAGGCAGTAGAAACTTCTGGCTCTTGGAGAATTGTGCATGGTTACCATCATGCAGAGTGACATGTCAGGGCAACAGTGTCAGCATGTGAGCTAGTGTGCATGTTATTTTAACTTTGCTTTCTGAACACACAATTTGGAAGGGACAAAATATACACATTTTAACAGTAATCCCTCATCGAAGGAAAATACCACTTAGGTCTCAAAATGATGTCTTCTGAAGTTGCATCCACAACAGCTGTCTAAAAGATACAAGTCAGGGTCCGAGCAGTCCTAAAAAAGAGGATATGACATTTTGAACTTTAAATCGTTCCTGCAGACACACATTTGTTGGACTATTAAAATGTTGGACCTTGAAAAATCGAGCTCAGATCAGGTTTGATTTTAGTCTCAAAATTATTTTAGACATGAAATGTGCTATGTAGCTGATAGAGGTACAAACAAAAAAGGTTAAACACCAAGTTAAGCATCTCAAATGAAAGCTTCAGTTTACACATAATTCAATACAGATGCATGATGGGCGTGCAATAGATTGTCAAGGTGCTTGCACATTTAGGACCAGAGGCATAAGTCGTCGTATTAGGGGTTGTGCATTGTGTCTCAAGCTTGTAGATTGTCCAACAGTCAGTCATAACAGTATTTGAATGCCACCATACACTCAAAATGCTTCATAGACACAACAGCATCAACATCTTAGGACCTCTTTTGGATCAGAATAAGATTTTAGGTTTGCATTAGGCCAGCCTTTTGTATTTTGCATCTGCAACACAGTTTACCATTAAGACACCAATAAGGAAAATAACATTTTTGATGCTCTTTAATTTGTAGAAAAGGTAAATCAAGCAAGTTTTTTAGACCCTTTTCTAAACCATTAGTTGCTGTCACACTGTTCCCTATCTTGGTATTTATGTTGGCACGTGTTAAGTCGATCAATCATGAGAAAATGAAGGAGAGTTTATGGAACAGCAAGCCCTGTCATGTCTTTGATACATCTGTATTGTTTTTGATAAATTTCTGTGGTAAAATTTGTCTTTAGATCACTGGGTTGGAATTCACTGTGTTCTGCACAGTTTGTTGCTTTTCCTTGACTTCACCATGTTGTGTCATTGTTTAATTTATATTAAAGGTTTGACTGGCCACCAAAAAACAAAATTTAGAAACTCTGTGCAACCAATTAGTCAGACAATTATTAGCCAAAATACTGAGACAGCAAAAGATGGCATAAGTTTCACTTTCAGTTTCAACCATTGCACAAGTGGAGGTGACTAGGTCTCTGCATAGCAGAGTGTGGGATGAAGTGGTTACTACCCTCTGTTTCTGTGACTTTCACTCGCTGTAATTTTAGGAAAATGCATTCTGAAATGTTCCGTCTCAGCCAGCAGGTTGTGTAGCCAGACTGACAAACCACTCAGTTTCATTTTATTCCTTTACTTAGCCCTGTGCACCTGTTGGAGAAACCTTTTGACAGTCGAGGAAGAAAATCAAAACACCAGTACAGGCTGCCAAAATTGTCAGATTAAGAAGGAAAATGAAACTGGGTGGGGGTTTTTTTTTGTTTTGTTTTGTTTTTTGCACAGCACATTCTAAGTGTTGCTTAAACATATTTTACTTTTAAGTGTAAAGAACCGACTAAATAAAGCTGTTTTGAACCTGAAAAAAAAGGGCTATAAATGGCATTCCATGAAATCAGCCCACTCCCCCTGACATATGAATCCAGAAATGGAGAGAGAGAGAAAAGCATGAATGGCAGATTTATAGAAAGAGAGGGGCCTGAAGGTGAAAGAAAGAAGGTTGAAATAGAGGCAGGAGGGAACATAAGGCTTTGGAGAGTGATGGTATGGAGTGGTTGATGGGGAGGAGGATTTGGGTCCTGATAGCTTGAAGTGCATCACTAATCTCACCCTTCTCTCCACTCATACAAACTCACCCCTCCATTCTAACTGCTACATTCAAAAGCATTTTGAACTCCAAGCCCCCATTAAGAGAAATGGTTCAACTGGTTTCTGAACATGGGAGGAAAAACAGTCTTGAAATAGAAGTAATTTGCTTATACTTTCCCGTTCCTACAGATCTGGGTCCACTTGTTCCTAAATAGGAAGTCTGAGCTACAACGATCAGATCTCATTAGAGATGTTTGAATTTACCAAGATCTGACAAGCCATTCTCATATAATCAGCTAAAGTAATCCAAATAAAAATACTTAAGAACACTGTATATATTTTTATCAAACTGTGTTTTGTATTTGTATGAAACTCTATTGGCATGTGGATAAATATGTGCAGGATTAACATGCTTTAATATTTATTAGTGCACATGCTGCCGCTGTGTTTTCCTTTACTTTGAACTACCTAGAAAAAGAAAGTTAAAGGCGAAACTAAATGCTTTACTAACACCAGGTAAGATGTGATGGTTGTTTCTGTATTGATGGTAAAGCAAATTGCGCTGCAATATTTTTGCCTTCTGCTGTAAAACTGCACACATTGGGATAATTGTGGAATGCAACCAATGTCGCAGTTGGGTTCATTTTGGGGTTAAGATGATCTTTAGGCAAGAGCAGGATAGAACTTTTTCTGGTTCTCAAGGAACGTAGTCCTGCATATTTTAGACATAGATTTAACTTGCCAGGCACAGCTTGGTTGGGAACTGGTTTTGTGCATCTCTGGCCTACAGTTTCTAGAAATGCATCTAAAAACACCCCCTCAGATGCATAATAAGGTCATAATTAACATCCCATAGATGGATGGAGCTATGAGAAAAATGTCTGTTAGAAAGTAAAAAAAAAAGGCTTTAAGATATGAGAAGAGGATCACCTCTAAACAACTCTAAACATACAGCCAGGGTTATAATAAAATAGTTTGAACTGAAACATATCTATGTATTGGAATGGTTGAGTGAAATCTAGATCTAAGTCCAGCTGTAGGTCTTTTGCAAGACTTGGAAATGGCTGCTTACTTAATAAAAAAAAGATTAAAGATTTTTATCTATAAAAGATATTTGAACATTATGTATCCTTTTTGTTCTTCATTGACCACATTCCTCACAAGGAAGAGAAAAGGCAAATAAAATAGTAAAAATAGTAAAATGCTTCAGAAACTTTATTTTGCGAGCACAGAGGAAAAACTGCAATTTTTGAGAAGTCGAGTCTGGAAATGTTCCACAAAGATGCAATAAATTAGCCCTTTAATCTACTGTTCAGTTTCATGCTAACACGTTAATGCTCTCCTTCTGTGTGGGGGTTTATACTGTTTGAGCTATAAATTACACCATGTTGGTGTTTGTTTGGAGGTTCAAAACCACAGATAATATCCCCAGATCATGGCAGCTATGGTGGACTTCTGATTGCAATCTGAATTTAAACCTGAAATGCTTATGTGCTTCTCTGCGACATAAACAGGATTTCTTCAACTTGAACCACATTATTCTCTTGAAAACAATGACATCATTTAAAAGGAGCCACATTTTAGACTTTTTTTAAGTCATGGTTTTTCATGCTTTCTTTCACCACCCATCTGTAACAAGGCCTCTTTGTGGGAAAGTTTAACATAGCTATGGTTGGAGGCACCAGCCAGCGTAGCCTCAACTGGGTTTCCCGATTTTCTTTTATACCTAATTACTCACCACATATGTGACAAATGATGCCAGATGCCACAATGAAGAGAAATCCAGCTCTCTGAGATTTATGAGCTGCAGTTAGTCTTATTTATAGAAGGTTTTTTACTACACCTGGCCCCAGGGAGTTAAGAGTGACTGAAGCAAGTTGCAAATTAGACTGTGGCACGTGTGATCCATTAAATACCCTAGGTAGTGATGGGAAGGGTGGTTCTTTTCAAAGATTCAACTCTTTTGGCTTGGCTCCCTTAGAAGAACCGGCCCTTAAGGTTCCAAAATGATTTAGCACTTAGTCTCACTTAGACCCTTTAATTTTTACCTTGATTTAACAATTATAAATAGTTTTTGTGTTGATAAACATTTTTTTCTGTGGGTTTTTGAATTAATTTTTAATCACAAAAAAGTTTACAGTTTAACAGTTAATTCAAAATTACATTTCAGTCCGACTTCCGTATCTATGTTGCTCCATATCCTTGGCTTGAGCCACTACAGTCACTACAAACCAAGGGGAAAACATTGAACTAAGAGAAATAAATCAGAATGCACAGAAAACAGAACAAAGGAATAAACTAAAAAAAATACAAATCAATGAACAGAAACACCTTTAGAAATAATAAATACAGAGAAATGAATTGAATATGGCAAAACTCTTAAAACAACAATAAAGAACTCAGAAGTGATCAAAACACAAATGAAAAGCATAACCAAAACACCCAAGGATCATATGGAAAAGAAATGGAAAAAAAATATATTAAAAAATGTAAGCTTTGAATCATCTTCAGTTAATTTTTCATATATTTGATATCATATTAGGGTTACATGATTTACACATGATTTACAAGTGGCCACTTTTGCATTTATTTTGTACAATATAATAAAATGAATTACCCAAGAATCATGTGAAAACCATGTGTTGTATAAAGGGAAATCATTTGCTTTCTCACTTTTTTTTACTATACCTTTTTAAAACACTTATACTTCACATATTTGAAGAAATACCATTACATGTAGATCTTTTGCATCGCTGATAAGTGAACTGAATATAAAAAGTGTAGTTATTTGTATAGAATGCAAAATAAGTATAGCATAATAAAAAATAAAAAAAACTGTGTCATGCAAAAATAATGTGTAAAATATTTCATAAAATACTCCCTTTTAAACTGCAAGAAAAGTTATGAGTTCGAGGTGTTCTTAACAATGGAAATGTTTTCTTGAATGGGCTTTGTTGTCAGTTTCAATCCCTATGAAAACATCTTAGTAGTCCACAAATGAAACTGGTATTACCCACTGTCTGGTGTAGGTAAAGTTCTGACTATTCATAATTACTTCACAAAACATTAGCTTAGAATAAAAAAAACAATAATAATAACACTTCAGTTAAAATTCTCCATCAATATAACACCTAGTTTCTGTTTAATCCATGATAATAATGTCTTATGGTTTCTGATGTTCTTCAGCCTAGTAACATTCTGTTTGATTCTGCTGTTTTCTGACTTATTCTGCCTTTTCTTTGTTCACTCAGGTATTCAGGCCAGAGGTTATTGGAATCCACTGCATTCGACTGCAGCCCAGATGAGCCCTGTTATACTATGTCCGCTCTGCTCAGCTCACAGGAAATTAACCCAAGTTTAAAACTCAAAAGTTGTGTTGACTGAGCTCAAATCCAGGTTAATAACACTGGAGACAGATATGTGATGAGATAGTCCATCCTAATGCCTTACTTGACAGGGAAACACTATATCTATCTATCTAGTATGTATATATATATATATATATATATATATATATAGTATATATATATATATATATCTATATATATATATATATATATATATACTATAATATATATATATATATATATATAGATAGATAGATATATGGCAGCAAAAACACTTTCAGAGTTGCATTTTAAAGCTGAACATAAGAGACTCATTTATAAGATGAATGAATATTGAGAACATCACCCAACAAATGCTTGCATGTGTACATGTGTGTTTCTGGGGAAAATAACCCAGATTAAACATTTTGTCCATTGAGCCAAAGTAATAAAAGCCTTCATCACAGTGCTCATAGCAAAATAAAAAGTCTTTCTTGGCTCACATTTCCTGCCAAATGCTCCTGTTTTCCTCTGTCTTTTTCATCCCTAAGTGCTGCTTATAAATCACAAACTCAACACATTCAAAGAAAGAGTGAATTACAGAGTTAATACAATAGACCTCCCTTAAGTTCTGAAGTTAAACTTTTAATGCATGGACGTTAACAGCTGTAGTGAAAATTGTTTAATGTCAGCACATGCAATTGTTCGAAAGCACATGCAGTTTACCGGAAGGTTACAGAACATAGCAAGGTTTCTGTTTTTTAAACAGGGTTGTCAGCAGTAAAAATCAAATTTCTTATGATGCTAGTGAAATGGAGGAGAAGAGGACCAGCACGGAAAATGAGGTTGCGGTTAGGACCCTTAGGTGAACAGAGTGCTGTGGACTTTATTTCCAAGATACAACTTTCCATCTAAGGTCTTCATTGACCACAAACTTGCATTAAACAGTTCAGAAAATCCCAATGCACAAAAAAAAAAAAAAAAAAAAAAAAAAAAAAAAAAAAAAAAAAGAAATCCTCTGTCCTCTAGCCTCCCTTCTTCCCCTGCAGGGAAATGTGCATAACGTTTAAACAGCCATGGGCAGAGTGTGAAGGTAACCAAAAGTTCATTCCAAAAGTAATACCCATTAATTTTCTTTCACATTTTATCCGGTTACTGTCAAAAAATTCAATTTGTTTTATGTGGTAGACCAACACAAACTTGTGCACATTATGAAGTACGAGGAACCTAAAGCATGGTTTTCAAAATGGTTCATAAAAATGTCTTAAAAGTGTGCAGAGGATTTGTATTCAGCTTCTTGAGTTAATGCTTTATAGAAACACCGTTTGTTGCTGTTTTTAGTTTTCTACTAACACCAACTGGCTGGACCTCTGACCACCACCAGCAGGCAAGGCAGGTGAAGTGTCTTTCTCAAGGACACAACGATGGAGATGGACGGAGCGGGGTTCGAACTGGCAACCCACTGGTTAGAGGATGAACTCTTTCCACTGTCGCCACCATTTGCCATACTAATAGTCATAATTTAAACCATCTGTCATTTTCCTTCCATTTCACATTTATCTTTGTCTATTTAAAACATTGACTATTTGGGATTGAAGTTCAAAGGTTATGAATGCTTAAAAGACACTGTACATCACATAAAAATAATTCCTGTAAAAAAAAATGTGTGCTAATGTATTTGGACTGAATTCAGTTTCACTATATATATATTACTCATATTAGGCCATGTGATGGATATTGACATGACCAGGGGGTTACCTTACTTCAGCCATGTGATCTAGAAGTTGGCAAAGGGAAACAGAAAATGACTAACTGACAGAGTTACTGAGTCCTTTTAATTTGTAGCGGTAGCTTCCTCTTTAGTTCAACTTTGAGTGGATCCAAATAAAAATCTCCCACAGAATTTAGGACTGTTTGTGATCCTGGATAAACAGATGATTCACATTATAAATATGTTATGCAAATCCAGCACATGAGCAAAGTCAAAACATTAAGAGGGTCAAAATCACAACTCTCAACAGGCTTCATTTTTACTTCGTAACAGCATCTGAAATAACAACTCTGACAAGACGAAATCCAAACTCTTTAAGATCCCCTTTCCAGCTTCCATTTGAGAGGAGAACTTTGACATAGAAACTACAAGTCAAACAGCTGGGCCTCAATCAATATGACCTTGAAATCTGAATTTTGGAGAGTTATGAGCCAAAGTATCATGTATAACTTTTCTCATTAGTGGGATGGATAGCTGGATATACTCAAGCAAGCATAGAAAAAAAAAAAAAAAAAAAAAAAACTAGGATGGATCCAGTCTGAATAGATAATGAGGAACAATGTAAAACATACAGGAGTGTTGCAAGTCAGCTGGAAAAGGGCAAAAGGTTCATGTAGAGGGGATGAACATATTGAGTCCGACATATTTAACTGTATGATGTATTATTGTGCTTCTGAGTTGGTCAACCACTGTTAGAGAGAATTTAGGGTTTTTTAAAGGGATTTGTAGATTATTCCATGGATAATTTGCTTTAAGAACAGTGACAGACAACAATAAAACAGTTTAAGATCATACATTTTTATCATTCAGCAACTGAAATTTCCTTCATCTGTCACATGTTGCTTGCACTGTGGTGCATGAACAGAATACTATTTGTAGTGAGGTACAAGCATTGTCTAAGAGACAGAATAACAGTCAGCATGTGATTCAATCAGTGAACCACTACAAAGCACTCCTCTCAATAGGAGCAGAACAACTTATCATAAACACACACGCTTAGACACACACACACACAGAGTATAAAAAATCCTGGTCACTGTGCATTTCTCAGAAATGTGGCTGCCTGATATGTCAGGAACTATCTATCAGGAACTATTTTGATAACATAAATTCATCAATAAATATTTGACTGATAGCAACAAAATTATCTGAGGTTGAGAACAGAGGCAAACAAGAAGTTATATCATCACCATGTCCTTCCGATTAGTCATTGTAATGTTGTTTTCATTTTATCATTGTAGAAAATGGATGCATTTTGTGAAAACTACCTTCTTTTCTCAGGAGTTGTGTTGAATGAAATAGAGAGAGGGATCTTGTGTATCCAAAAAAGCCAGCCTTGATTTTCTATTTTTTCTCCTTGACAGTGGAAAGAAATAGTTTTGTAGTCTTCTTAACTTGATAGCAGCAAAACTTAACATCAGCAAAAACCTGCTGTAGTTAAGTTAAACTCATGCAGACTCTGTAGGTCCCATGATTGGTTGGAGATTGGTTTATTTGCCTGGCAACTTATTCCTCAAAAAAAATAAATATCAGTCATAATAAAGCAATCTGATAATCTGTTGAAAAGTTAAAAGATGTTTTTCATCTTATGCTGACTGATTATAAGTTGTGGTTTTGGGGTGATTCCATCTGAACAGCGACTAATGTTACAGCATAGAATCAGCTTCAAAAGTGAGCCAAGCTGCAGCTCCATAGTTTCATTGCTCTGCTGCAAGAAATAAATTCCTGCATTATGATGGGGTGCTGAAGCAAGAAGGGGAGGAGAATCGGTTGGAATTCGAGGAAACAAACAAACTAAAACTCCTTATTTAACAACAGTGCTGGGATAGAAATTACCTAAGGACTGAAGAATTAGACCCAGCATTGCTTTATAGACAGATAAGTAATAATAAAAAAATTTGGAAAATGAAAAGGAAATTTGTTATTCTGAGTTTATGGCCCTTAAAAGTTGACACCATTTTAACATCCCAGTGTGCATATGGAGAACAACATACAAACGCCAGCTGAGAAACAGACAGCACATACAGTATCTCCACAACTTTTTAGGACTGATTGGCCTATTTCTGTTGCTTTTAACCACAAAATGCAGGAAAGATAACCAACAAAATAACACAAAGCCTCATTGTAAACCAGCTTCCACCACAGATAAGGTAAGGGGAACAGGAAGTACGGCTAATTTATTTGATGGATTTATTTTAGTGAGACAGTTTTAAGTAATGGACCAACACCAGAGCTCATTCTATACTGTTTCCACCCCAACACCCCACTCAAGCCACAATAAGAATCCCAAACCCGCTGACCCTGAGTGAGAGGGACCTTGTTTAAATAACAGTAATCCTTCCTCATCATCTCTGTTTTGCATTTGGAGAGATTTCAGAAGGATCGAGGGGGAAAAAAAGGTAAAGATCATGTCTGACACACATGGAGAAAGTTACGACTGCTCCCATTCCTATACAGTACTAACATGAGACACATCAGACTAGTGTGGTGGTCCCTCTGTGAAAACACACAACCTGTACAGTTCATACCAATGTGAGCTGTGGAAAACGCCTGACTGAGCAGCAATAATATTTGACCACACAATACACTAACACTCAACAATTTATCTCACCAGTTTATTCTTTAGGGACAGAGAATAATAAATACATTAAAATTCTTTGAAATGTTATCTCAGCACAATGAGATATCGCTTTTTTTAATGATGATTCAATTCCCAAAACATAGAGCTAACATATTTTTGTGGAATGTTAAAAATGCTGAGATTCAAAAGTCATCCATTCATTTTTTTTTTTTTTTTTTTTTACACCCGCTTAATCCTTGCTGGATTGCATGGTCAATACCTTAGAGGCAGGATAAATTTGGTGCCTATCACAAGGCAACACAACCATACACACAGTCATAATTGAGAGCAATTAACATAACAAACATGTTTTTGGACAGTGGGAGGAAGCCAGAGAACCCAAAATGAATCCTTGCATTCAGGATTAGGTTCTAAAATGTTATCTTTGGGTCTGAAAGTCTTGAAAAGCATTGCTCAATCTATCATCTGAAAACAGATTGTGGCACAACCACAAATGGAGGTATTGACCAAGCCCAGAAGACAAAAAAAATAATAATGAAAAAAGAAACTCGTGCCTACTTATAAACTTGAAAAATTTAATATGCTATGTTTTCTCTCATAAATCTTCATCAGATAACAAAAGGCAAGGCAAGATTTTTGTGTGGATAAGACACATAAAAAACACAAAATACAGGGAAAAAACAGGAAATACACTTTACAAACAACACATGGCATAAAAATAAAGAAATGTTTAAAGCTCAGGTTAAACTACAGCAAACAGTATTGTTTAACAACATCTTCTGCAAACGTTTCTGCAAATCTTAGGTTTTCAGGAAGTTATTTCTAGAGCTGAACAACACAGAAACCAAATGGTGCCTCCATTTGTTTAGTTCTGGTCCTGGGAACACTAAGTGAGCAGGTCTCAGACGACCTGAGGGGTCTATATGGTTCTAGCAACTGCAAATTTAGCAAGACATGATGATCCACCTAAAATAACAGGATGAGCAAGGAGAGGCTTAAGAGCAGATGAAGCCATGAGGCCCTTGGTAAATCTGGAGGAGCTGCAGAGATCCACAGCTCAGGTGGGACAATCTGTCACAAACAGAGCAATTAATTCTGCACTCTAGAAATTATGCTCTCTGTGGGAGAGTGGCAAGAAAAAAGCCATTAGAAATCCTGTTGGCAGTGTGCGATAAGCGGGGAATCCAGTACATTGTCCCCACACTGAAACATGATGATGGCAGCATCATACTGTGGAGATGTTCTTGTTCAGGGATAGTGAGGCTGCTCAGGGTTAATGGGAAGATGGATAGTGAAAAAATACAGTAGAATCCTGGAATAAAAACCTACAAAGAGTGTTTATAGGTTTAAAGATCCACTGGGGTGGAGCTTAGCTTCCAGTAGAACCATGACTGTACCCAGAGCTACAATGAAATATATTCATACCTGATTCCCTTCATCAAATTTCTCTGACCTTGGGCTATTTTGCAAAAAAGACTGGGCAAACATTTTTGTTTCTAGATGCTCACAGCTAGAGGCATTGATCTGTTACATAAAGTTGCATTAAAGTACATTAAAGTATCTGGTTACAAATTGACAAAATGTGAAAAAGGTCAAGGAGTTCACATACTTTTGAAAAAAACTGGGTCTATGCTGTCAGACTATTACAGACTAAAACTTAAACAAATTTAAACAAGGATTTGAAGTCTGTATCTTTTCAAAAGGACAAAACATATCCAGTAGTTTTTTCTTCTTCTAAATAAATTATACTTAAAACACTTGTAAATCACATCTCTTTACATATTGTGGAAAAGTTGTAGTAAACTACATTATGAAAGTTCTCCATTTTTAAAAAAAATTTACAATAGTTGACATTATCAGCAAACACCTCTAAAGTCACATTAGACTTAAAAGTTTTAACATCTGTATTTTTTAAGCCAACATGTTCATGACTGTAAATTCACATGATGTTTCTGTCACTCATCTGAATTTATTGGAATCTTGCTAAAGGGAGAACCTCATACACTGTATCCCTTGTGTTGCTGCTGATGTGAAGTCTTTTCCTTCTGGCAGCTCTGGCTGAGCCTAAATTATCTGTGTATGTGCATGCGTGCATGATTGCACACACCACACACATGAATGTGCATGTGTGTGTGCCATCAGTCAGTGTACAGCTGGGCAAACCGGGAGGATTGCGTCACGCGCACGGAGCAAAGAGCAGACCCTGCCAGTAAACTAGTCTTTAATTGCTTTACAACTGAGAACACATTGCAGTGGAAACAAGGGGCTCATTGTGAGTCCGCATTCATGTCAACACACCTCATATTTTCTGCAGACCACTGACCCCCACCAGCATTTATAATAAAACACACAGCCAGCAATTAAAATGTTTGTATGCACACTCACTTGCAGACACTCCTAAAACCCCTGCTTGCATCTCCATATTCTTTTTTTCCAACAGTAGGGTTGTATGTTATTGCTTTCAAACAACAGGGATTAAAGTGAATTTGGTTTGATTGTTTGGGGATGTTCAAATTTATGCTTCTGTGATTTATCCTGAAGGCTCTGCATGATGTTGTCATTTAAAACAAGGGACAGAGAAAATTGTGTGTGTTGCATGATAGATTTGGGTTCTGGTGGTGGTGGTCTTGTGATGATGTAAACCAGATGTGTTCTAAATGCAGACTTTTTCATACCAGCCTGAGGGTGAAAGAGCCATGTGTGTGCAAGGCATATATATATATATATATATATATATATATATATATATCCTACCACATTTGACAGTCGGTGGATGCTCTGTTGGCTGATATGTGTTCATGTCTCATGTTAGTGACTTATGAATCATGCAAACTTCATACAGTCTCTCCTACAACAGATACTGATGTTACTCTATGAAACAGACCAATATACATGTGATTGCTACGAACAAGAAGGTCTACATACACAGTACCTTGAAAATCTACAAATATCATGGCTGCACCTTTTCAGGAAAACATGTAATTGCCATACTATTTCTAAACATTGTGATAGCGTTCATGATTAAGCCATATTTTTGTGACTCTTTTCTTTCTCTTCTGACTCATTCCATCTCTGTGTGGTTCTCCAGCTGCACCATGGCACAGAAAAAGGCACTACAGAGGGTTATTAACACTGCTCAGAAGATCATTGGCCACCCCTCTCCCCTACTTCAAGGACCCCATATCAACAGCACCCCCTGTTTTAGGAGGGCACTCAGCATTCTGAGAGACAGCACACAGCGAGGACATTGGGTGTTTCAGCTGCTGCCCTCTGGCAAACGTTTTAGGGTGCTTAAAACACAAACAATCAGGCTGAGGGACAGTTTTTACAACAGGGCCACAACCCTATTAAATGCAGATATTTGACACTATTAGGTGTTGTTTCAGGGATAGGCCAGGTGCAACAAACGTTTGTACAATTTTTTTTTTCCCCTTTTTTTGACATAGTACACATATCAGACCAGTGCTTACATTTATAGTTTGACATATTTTAGCACATCTCTGTTTATAGGCCTGTTGTCCCATTATTTATATATAGTGTTTTTTAAGTGCATACCTCATTTAGTTATTTATTGTTTACTTGACATGTTTGCACTGAGGAGAGAACTGTGCACCAACTTTGTTGTGCTTGTGCACAACAATGTACTATGACAAGAAAGATCTTTATCTTTTCCTCCATAACAATATCTCCAATACTCTTTATGAGTTTTTGCATAGCCAACGGAAATATGCACCAGGTTTGGGCATAGAGGGCAGTGAAAATTTTATCTAACATGCAAAAAATATTATTAAAGTTGCATGTTTTGCACTTGAAATATAATATCATACCAAATATTGGTTCCAAGCAGTCCTTGGATGCAATGTTGCACATATTGCATCTATATTGCATTTATAATTGACACCCATCAAACTTTTTCAAATTTTATCTTAGTACAACCACAAACCTCAGTGCTTCTTTAGGGGTTTTATATGATATAGATACACAGAGGAGCATAATTATGTTAAAGGAAAATTATACATGGTTTTAAAAATTCTTCCCACATGCCTACAAAGTGTGGTGTGCATTTATATTTAGCCCCGTTTTCTATGATATTCTAAAATAATATCCAATGCAACCAAGGAACTTCAGCAATCATTTAATTAGCTGAACAAGTCAATGTTTGAGCAATTAAATCTCAGTATTGTTAGAGAACATTAATGAACAAATAACAAGCAGAACCAGGTACACATGAAACAGATCAGGGATTAAGTTGTAGAGCTGTTTCAAGCAAGATTAAGTTATAAAACAATGAATTTTAACATCTCACAGAGCTCTGTTAAATTCATTATTGCACCCAACCGCAAACCTACCATCGCCATCAAGCTAAACTGACAATCAGGGCAAAGAAGGCAATAATCAGCAAAAGAGCTGACATGCCCATAGCAACTCTGAGGGATCTGCAGAGATTCACAGCTCATGTGGGAGGAAATGTAGATAGGCCAGCCATTAGCCATTCACTCCACAAATGTTACATAGAGAAGAAAATAGCAAGAAGAAAACATTTGTGAAAGAAAGCTGCAAGAAGTCCTGTTTGTAGTTTGCAAAGCCTTTCAAGTAAACACAGCAAAAAACATGTGCTGAAAAGTGCTCTGGTCAGATGAGTCCAGAACTGAACTTTCTGGCCAATATGCAAAATGTTATGTAAATGTTATGTTATGTTTCTAGATGTACTAAGATGCTAGAGAGAGAACCCAAAAAATGTAACCCAACCTAAAGGTGGCAAAGAACTGACTGAGGGAGGCTTTGTACAAATATATGCCACACTATCAGTTTTCAGTTTTGTGTTAGTCTATCACCGGAAAGCCCTATAGAATACATTAACGTTTGTGGTTGTTGCATGATTCAATTAGTGTGAAGAAGGGATTGTGAGATTTATTTTCCCAAGAAAAGCCACCTGACAAGTCCCCCTAAAAGACTTTATGCCATGAAGGAAAATTCCTTCACTACACAAGAATCAGCTTAATTTAATAAAGCATTTCTGCTTGATTGAGAACACTGCATTCATCTGATGAACCTTTTTACAAAACAGATATTTGTGTGCACAATGCGTGCTTGTATTTGCAGCAGTCTAGATGCCATTCCCTTCCAAACTAATGTGTCCTCTCTTAGTTAGTCTGCAGGAAACTTTGCTGAAAATAAATAAAAGAGTCATTCAAGCGGTCAGATGTTTCCAACTGATGAAAACAGGCAAGGATGAGATGAATAAATTGGCATTGCGAGAGTCTGCTCAGTTGATATACAGCTTATATTTTGAGTCTGTGCTCTTACTTTATTGCTCTCAGCTGAAACATGCCAACTAAATCTTTCTTTTAAACGAGACATTAAGATGGCTATTTCCTCTTCTGAGCTTCCAATGAAGAAGAATTAATATGTGCAAATCAGCAATCAACCATTAATTATAACCTGATGCAGCAGGCCTGATGAAAAACTTTCTGTATTTGTCTTATGCATTGCTTTGCTTTATTTGCAAGCCAAAATAGAAACACTTGGCTGCAGGTGCAGTGTTTGGAGAAAAATAATCCCTTGATTTTTGTTTTCTAAATTGAAATTAAGTGTTCACGAACTTGATTGCACAAAGTGATATTGATTGGGCTACTATGAGTTACAGTTATATTTACATTGTAATTTTCTTGTGTATAACATTAGTTTATGCTGGAACCAAGAGTAACAGACCCCCAGACAATATAATGTTGAAGCTTACACAGGATCAAGTTTGCCAGTTAACATAAATATTGGTATTTAGATCTCACCACATTATAAATAACAAGCATAGAAATGTTACAATATATCATGAGGCACTTGTCAAACAAGCTCCAGAAGAAAAAAAAAATTCAATCCACTACCAGGGATTCACTGAAAATGAAAAATTTCCTGGACTACTGGCAGAAAACTGCAAATCACTCTGCTTTTTTTTCTTTTTTCTACAATTATCAGGTATTCTGGATGACTTTTGTTTTAAATCATCTCTTTATAACCAGTGCAAATGTAAGTCTTCATCCTTGAGAGGATGAGGGCTTCACTATACAGCATTTATAACTGTTCTGACATTAAGCCTGCTTCAGCATTAGGCTGTTAATGAATATGTCATGGAAAAATCAGAAACAAAGAAGTTTGACTCAACATTTCTCTGAATTGCTTTGTATTGGTATTTTCTTTCATACAGATTTACAGCTTTAAGAAACAACCTTGCATTACAGTGCTTTGTAAAAGTATTCATATACTTAGTCTAAAAACAGTTGTTATGTGAAGGCCTCAGAGGTTCTTTGGAGCAGGGGTTCCCAAACTTTTCCATACCATGGCCTTCCAAACAGCATTAACTTCTGGTTGGGGAACCCCTTTGCAAACCCATAGACAATGCTACAAAATATGTAAAGAAACATTGACTTTTAGAATAGTTTTTTCTCACTTTTATTCACTATTCAATAATTATTACATTTGTTTACCATAAATGCTGTCTCATACACAGAGAGGAAAAGAGTACAAACATAATGTACAGGTACTAAATAACTAATATAATATGTTTTTTAAACCTAAATACAAGTAAAGTTACCAATGTAAAATGTTACTCAAAAACAAGTAAAAAGTACCTCATTAAAATTTTATTTTAAGTAAAGTTACTTATTTACTTTTTTTTGAACAGAAGACTGTTCACAAAATAAAGGAGGAGATATTGGTCTCAAACTGCTTTTAATTAAAGGAGTACCTTTATAAATACAAATGCAATACAAAATAAAACATGCTCGCACATGACATGAAGAATATTTTGGAGGTATTATGTGTAATTTTAATGAGACATAAATTTCCAATATCTTCTGTCAGCTGCTGTCTTTAGGGTTCTCTACAGCTGATCCTCTACCCCAACTCAGGATCCTTCTGTCACATTAAACCCTCTACATCCTTAATCTATGAAGCTTCTCAGTTGTTTTCCTCTTTCTCAGAACCACAGTTCTGATCTTCATCGCATCTTTTGTCCCATATATCCACTGTTCCTCCTGTCTAATAGTTTTAAATAACTGACTCCAAACTAACCATTTGATTCTCTGTTTTCAGATTTAGCCAATATAAATTATAATCAAAAGTACCAGATAAAACTGATATTATTTACATTTGTTGTTAAAATGTTATTCAGAATCTTTACATGTTACAGTGTTAAACATAAACCAAACTAAGTTTACACTGTATGATACTATTGCCTTTCTCATACTTATAATTAAACTGGCCCCTTAATAAGTACAGTCATGGGTTTTCTTTTTCTCAGAGGTTAACTTCAACTTAACTTGATGGGTTTTTCCTCTCATCTCTGTCTTGCAATTGATGCAACACCATGAGATCTGATTACCAACTCAGCTGACTGATCAATGCTGGTCCCCACTTTGGAAAAACACTGCTTTAGAGATCATCAGTGAACAAACAGCATCATGAAGACCAAGGAACTTAGCAGACAGGCTAGGAATAAAGTTGTGGAGAAGTTAAAAGTAGGATTAGGTTATAAAACAATATCCCAAACTTTGAACACAGTGCAGTGCTCAATCAATAATCTGAAAAGAGAAAGAGCATGATACAACTGCAAACCTGCCAAGACATAGCCATTCACCTAAACTGACAGGCTAGGCAAGAAGTGCATTAATTAGAGAAGCAGATAAGAGACCCATGATTACTGTGGATGAGATGAGGAGATCCACAGGACATGACAACTACCACTTGTGCACTCCAAAATCCTAGCCTTTATAAATGAGTGGCATGCAATAGGTTATTGAGAGAATGCTATAAGATGTCCTTTTTGCTAAATGCCTGAAGTCATATAGGCTTCACAGAAAACATGTGGAAGAGAGTGCTCTAATCAGATGAGATTTCAGTTGATTCTTTTGGCTTACATGCAAAACACCAACCAATCAATTTGCAAAACTTTTAGTCTTTAGATGTGGAAAGCTGACAGAGACATATTTGAGAAGACTTACAGCTGCAGCTACAGGAATATGTGGTTCTGGAAAGTATTGACTGAATACAAATGAAAGCCAGGTTTTTTAAATTGTCAAATTAAAATTAAAATTTAAAAACTACATACATAGTCTTTCCACTTCATAATTATAAATGGTTTTGTCTTGCTGTATCACATAAAGTAATACTAAGATACATTGGAGTTTGTTGTTGTAATATAACAAAAAATATAAAACAGTTCAAAGATAAGTGTTTTTGCGGGGCATGTTAAAACAATAACAAAACAGATGTGGCTGCTGGTCTGGTAGCCTGTGTGATATATATAAAAAGAAAAATTAAGAGAAAGCTTCTGTATTTTCATATTCACCAGTTTTTACACTTTGTAACTTTACAGAAGCTGAGGCACTTTCACAAGATGCGTGAAGAGCTATTATTTTAAAGTTAATCTAGTGGAATTTGGTGAAATTGACTCCTCTAGTTATTGACATTTGTCAATTTGTCATCTAGTCATCCACTGGATATACCCACTTGTTCATTCTGGATGGCAGGGAAGCTGGTGCCTATGTCCAGTGGTCATTGCGTAGGAAGCATGGTACACCCTGGAAAAATCACCAGTTCATCACAGGGCAACACAGAGACACACAGGACAAACAACCATGTACAAACACACCCAGATCTAAGGATGATCAATTAGCAGGAGTAGCTGAGACCACGCATGCACGAGGAGAACATTGAAACACATCCATGCAGAAAGACCCCTGTTCGGGAATCTAACCCAGAACTTCCCTCCTGCAAAGAAACAGTCCTACCAGCTCCACCACCGTGCAGCCTGCATGGTATTAACAGTTTTATCAAAATGCCAAGATATACTGTTATTTCTGAGTTTTTCTGTTGTAGAAGTAGTCAGAAATTAAAGTGTTACCTACAGCTTTCTGATGATAAAACACAAGCACATGAATCAACAACCAGCTTGTTCATCATTTGTTGAGGATATTTCACCATTTGTAAGCCAATTCCATTTCACACAGACAAAATTGTGTTTCTGATTCTTCAGTCTAACTGAGGTATTGCTCTGTTTCAAGAACAGATGGCCTCTACTTCTTGTTTGAAGACCTTCACTGGCAGTAAATACCAGTACATACCTAAAAGGGATAAGTGTGGTGGGACAGAGGGGGAATAAGTGTTCCTTGAGTGTGTCCGTGCGAACACTGTGAAATACTGTTCCATTCCCACACCTGCCTCTTTATGACTTCATATCCTCAAGGTCCTGTTGTGGAAACAGAAACAGTTTCAATCACAGGAAAATCCCTTTGAGCCCTGTGAAAATAGTGAAAACGTCTCCTGTATTTGACAGCCATAAATGGCCACAATGGCTGCTTTTTTGGAATGTCACTGTTGGAAAGTCTCACCTTAAGGTACTGTCTAAGCTGTTGTGACTGATTGTTCCTTAATATGCTGCTCTTAGGTAAACAGTTTTCAGTGATTCAAACAGTATCATCAGTGTGCACATGATGGTGCAACTTTTTTACAAATAGAAAAAGAGCCCTGCCTAAATATGTATGTGAATGCTAAGTGTTTCTTCAAGTGCTCAGTTTGTTTATTTGTTATTCAGTCAATACATAACACATACAGTTAAACTCAGAAGTTTACATACACTTATCATTACCAGCAAATCAGATTAATTTTTGGGATTAAATTAAGGATTTTATCTATTCTTTTTCCACAGTGGAGTGATTGAAAACTCACATCTTCAATGATATTCAGAAACAACAACTGAGTGCATACATCCACATTATTATATGGAGAAATGTCCTTCAGCAAGCTGCACCTCAACCATGTACAATTTTTAGCCATCTGTATGATTTAGGTCTAAGTCTGGATAGATATTTGAACATTCTTCTTTGCAGAGTTAGTAGATTTCACTTAAAATTAATTAAACTAATAAAGTTCTGACATTTGGGGTTTTTCCAGACACTTAATATTACCTTTTTTATTTTAAAGCCAGTTTTGATATTTGTTTAGGATCCTGTTGGAACACCCAACTGTATCCCTGCTTCAGTCTTATACCTTTAATTTGAAGGTCGTCCTACGTCTTCATTATTCCACCCACTTTGTGCAATGTATCACAAGCAATGCCAGCAAAACATACCCTCAACATGATACTACTGCCACCATTCTTGACAGCTGGTACATTTTACTTGATTTTCAATGCATCGTCTTGATTACTTGAAACATTGTTCATGTGATAGTGCCCAAAAAGCTCAGTCTTTACCTTGTCTGACCATAAAATATTTTGCCATAAGACATTTGGCTTAACCATGCCACACATTTCAGTCGTGCTTGAAGGTGCTGATTTGGGCCCGGTGATTGCTCACTAGTCAGAACCCTCTAAGTCAGTGGTTATTAAACTTTTCAGGCTTAGCTCCACTTTGGAGGGGGGAAAAAATCCAGCATGTTATTAAGCGATAAGATGAACTGCTCTGTTAGTAAAAACAGAAGTGTTTACGTTGTGTTTCTCATCTCTTTGGCCATAAAGTGAATACTTAATGCCTTCAACTTGAGCTTCCTTTAGATCATACTTTAGTCAGTGATGTACGCATATTTTTTGTCTCATCAGTTGAAAGGTGTTATTGCTTCTGTTACACCTCTGATCCATCTTGAGAGATGGCCACAGAGCTGTGATAATTAAGATATGAAAGTGTAAGATGGGATGTCAAAATAAGCAGGATGTTAGTGTAAAACAAAGTGATGACAGCAGCAGCAAATGAATCAGGCTCACAAGCATCAGATAAAGCTCCAGCGTTGATCTAACTGAGTAAATATGTTATTCAGCAGAATCTGAGGCACCTAATAACAAGATGGGATGGGACAGAACAGGTTAAGTCATAAAATAATTAAGATACCCCATTATATCTTCATTTTTTCTTAAGAAATGTTAAAATTTAATGTCTACATTCATGTTTATCTCAAGAAAGAAAGTGATGTAAGTTACATTTAAACAACAAAAATCAATCTGATTTTTCTCATTACTATAGACATCCATTTATCCATCCATTGTCTCTACCTGATTACCCTTGCAGGGTTGTGGGGGAGCTGGTGCCTATCTCCAGTAGTAGCAGTAGAGACTAATTAACATAACTTTCATGGTTTTGGACTGCGAAAGGAAGCCAGGGTCTTTTTCTGGATTGTTGTATTTGATTTATGTCAAACATGTCTTCTGTTCTGATGTGCAAATAATACACTTTTAGACTCACTTGTCCAAATACAGTTATGCCTGAAGTCCAATTCTTTGTCTACCTTCTCTCTGACAAACTTTAGTTTGCTCTGCATGTTTTTCAGAGAGAAAAAGTTTATTTCTTGTACACCTCACATGGCAGGTAAACTTGTGCAGTCTCTGTAGTTCTTATAATTACCTCTTATGACATTTGGAGACTTCTTTTAGCATCTTGTTAAATATTATATCCTGTCTGCTGTCAGGATGAAATTACCTGGATACTCAGACTTGGACATGCTGACAGTTGTTCTGAACGTCCACAATTTATATGTAGACTATATTTTCCGTACAGTTGACTTGCTGACTTCAAATCCTTTTGAGACCTTTTTAAACCCCTTACCAATCTAACAAGTGGCAGCAGTCTTCTTTCCGAGTGCCTGATCTCTTTCAATCTCACCATAATATTTATTCTCACTTTAACAGTCAGAAGCACACCAAATTAAATGTGTGAGACTGAGACAGGACAACCCTCCTTCTAAATGCTGAGTAATGTTCTAATCATGTGCACCTGATATTTAAATGCCCGTGTTTAATTTTAGTATAAATGGTAATAGTGGTGGTTGGGAGGTTGTAATCTATTTCTTCCAAGAAATAGATTTTTTATTACTATTTTATTATTTTAAAGAAAATCTTAAGTTTTACTCACAGTTTTTAATGTTGTAACAACTTAGAGTAAATATCCAAATGCCAAAATGCATCAACACAGAGACTTTGATAGGGTGTCCTATTTTTTTACAGGACTGTATTTGGAGCACTGAATGCATTTGAACAGACTGCATGAGGTTCATATTCTTTGAATGCTGCTGAGTTTTAGGACTCTTTGGTTCCACAATACCAGTTTCGGTTTGGGTTCTGAAAACCCATACTGCTCCACCATGATTTTGCCATCTCAAGTTGTATAATGTAAATAAAAAAACAGACAACTTAAGGGAGATCTATGGTTGCCTGATTATAATGAAACTATGATCTCAAAGGGCTTTGACCTTTTGGAGATGAAAGTCTGATTTATTAGTCACTGTTACATTTTCTTACGCATTTTTTTTATGATAAAAGGGATTGAGGGTGTCACTCCTTAGACATCAACACACATATATGGCCTAATAACAGAACAACTTACTTTAACTTCACTTTGATTTGTTATGGTTGGGGTTGCTCACCTAACTTGAGTTCATTTCTTTATGAAACAAAGTTGCTTCTCGAGTCAACAGAGCAGAAAAATCGTTTAACTACTTAGCTATGGGTACATTTTTAAAGTCACTAAACTGGATTCTGTTCATTTTCTGTATGTCTTCTTCACCACAGTTTAACTGTTCTCCATTTGTCCAAATCGAATACGTCTGTAACGTAAAAAAATAGAAAACAACTATTGGCAAATGATAGGAACAGTTCATTTAAAGGTCAGAGGAATGAAACTAATTGCGATGCATCTAGTTTTGCCAATGCTGACTTATTAAATTTGTCCCTCATCATTGCAGGACTGTGTTCAAAGACTTTGCACAGGATGCATGTCTCACTCAAAAACATTGTGCCACATGTAAATTAAAATGTCACAATTTATAAAGAATAAAATGCATTATGTGCTGTTATTGTCTCTGATTAACTGGTTCTCAAATAAAAGTCCATCATTAACAAATGATCAAAGCCTCCAGAAAAGCTTAATATTTGTTCTAATATTTTAAATCAGGTCATGTAGAGCAATATGAGGATACTTTTCTGAAAATGCTCACAGATGTGTCATGGAGGATTCATCCAGTACTGGATACAAGACAAAAAAGAAAACGAAACCATTGCAAAAAAAAAAAATAAAAAAAAAATCCAGATGTACAGTGAACATTTTGGTTTTACTTCTGAAATTAACCACTTTGTACATTTCAGTATTACTATGATAAAGACTGTTTGCTTCCACTCTTTCAGTTTTGCTAACTAAAGTAAGAATCACTATATAAAGTCTCCACTGCTTTAAACTTCAACTAAATGTAACATCTGATAAACAGATACTGCACCTATAAATTACATTTCTCATCCATCTGGACGATCTGTGTGCACAGACCTCTGTAAAATCCTTCCATCCTTTTCTTTGAAAAACAGTATTTTGGTACACCACTGCTTGCCAAACCAGCCAGGTTTTGAATAATTTCCTTTTGAACTGTCTCTCACCCTTTTTGAGGTGACAGTCTCTAAAATGATGGGATTATTACTTCTGAAAGATTCCTTTAGATTTACAAAATATGTATCTGTAAGTCTGTGTGGCATGAGCTGATAAAAGAAACCAGGAAATGATTTCACACTCCAGTGCACACCTTGGAATAGCATAAAGGAATTTGAAGGGACTATCAATCAAACCTTCTGTTCATTTTTGTTCAACCTTTTGGCAGTTATAAAATCTGAATCCACAATGCCTGTTTGAGTTTGAGTGGCTTTTGGTATGTCATGTGCTCAGGAAATTGACCACTCATGTGATGTCTCTTGCAAGTTAAAACTATGTTTTCCTTTCACATTGACCTGCAAATGAAGAGTATATAGACCAGGTTCAATGATGCACAGTCAGCACAAAGGTGAGAAGGATGTTGCAAACCAGCCATTCAATTAAGGAGAACGTTAGATGGTCACCACTTCTTCCAGGTCTGTCCTCTCAATGTTGCATTGAAAGTATTTTTGATCTGAGCATCTTTCCATAATTCAGTTGTGAGGTTTAAAATGTTGCTTCAAATCTGATCTCAGTGGGAACTTCTTTGCATCTTATGAAATTACAATCACAATGTATTTTATTGGGACTGTAAGTGATAGGCCAACAAAAGTAACCAATAATTGTGAAATAGAAGGAAAAGGAGGCAAAGTGAACCTCTGCCCCAGTCTCAAGGGTTTTACAGCCTCTAATAGCTTCAATTATTGCCCTGTGTTTACAGCCACCCATCTTCCCATAATCTCTGAGCAGTTTCTGTCTCTGCTGAGGACAAACATCCCCACAGCTGCCATCACCCTTTTTTCATGGAGGGAATGTTGTGTTTAGGCCAAAGGTCTCCAACTCCAGTCCTCAGGAGCTACTGTCCTGCAGCTTTTGGATGCATTCTGCTCCAATGCATCTGAATCAAATGAATGGCTTGTTATAGTGAAATTGATGGCATTCTGAACGGGTAATTTAATCACTTGATTCAGTTTTGATGGAGTAGGAATGTGTGAATGTATCTATAAGCTGCAGAGTAGTAGTAGCAGAGTAGTAGTTCTCGAGGACTGGAGTTGGAGACCCCTGGTTTAGGGTCATGTGCAATGTTAGCCACAATTATCCTGATTTTGGTCTCATCTGACTAACTTCCGAATGTTTGCCATTTACCCGACATGGCTTGTGACAGACTGCAAGTACTTCTTATGGAGTTCTTTCAACAACAGCTTTCTTCTTATTAGTCCTTCAAAAAGGCCACATTTGTTAAATTCACCACTAATATTGGTCCTGTCAACAGATTCTCCCACCTGAACTGTGGATCTCTACAGCTTCTTCAGAAATACCATGGTCATTTTGGCTGCTTCCCTCCTTGTCCAGTCTGTCAGGTTAGCTGGACATCTATGTCTTGGTCCATTTACAGTTGTGTCATACTTTTTCCATTTTCAGGTAAGAGATCAAACAATTCTGCATGAGATGTTTGAAGCTTGGCATACATTTTAGGTGAATTCGAAATTACTAGCACTGGATTTTATTAATGGATATCAGATTACATTTGTGTGAATACATTTGCAGGCCACAGTTTCACATTTCTCTAGGTAACAAATATTGAAACCATGTAAATAAACAAAATACTGGGGTTGTAACAGGACAAAAGGTGAAAATGTTCATGAGGTATTAATATTTTTTTAAGGCACTGTAAAGTTTCCCGTGAGCTTCAGGCATGGCGTTTTCAATCTTTTGTTGATTTAAGTTAAAGTTTCAGGTTTAGCTTCAATTTCTGCATCTAAACACCTCATTGAGGGTTTTAAAGAGCCCTTGTCATATCCTTTTACTACCTCTCGGTATACATATCGGGTAAGTCAAGTATTGCAAAAAATTTATCCTGGGTTATTTACCTACAACAAATAATGGATAACTTTGTTTCTAAAGTTTATAGAAAAACAAAGCCCTTTTGACCAAACATTAACACCTACCTTGGTCAGAAACTGCACTAATCTAAGAAATTTCCTCTGAAAATTGACAGGCACAGGAAGCAGTAAAGCATGAATTTAAAAAGAAAATACAAAGGCAGTAAAACACAAGCAGGTGGCTGGGGTGTGCATGCTGACCGAAGATCTTGTTGGGATATTTAATGACTAACCGCAATGAAGCAAGGGGGAGGTCCATTGTGTCCAGCTCTCCAGCGTCTCAACAACACACATGTTGTTGCACACTGGGATATTTCTTTCATGCACAGCTGCTACTGCAGGAGGTGGAGAGTTACAAAAAATCTGGGTAAAGACACAAAATCTTTGAGAAAGTTTGAGGCAAAATTAGTTTTTGATACAAGAAGGAAAAACAGGGCAGTGGGTAGTGATAGAGTGTAACTAAACAAGAAAATCATATTCTTTAATCTGAATTTTCTCTGATATGGGCACTCTGTTCCCTCAGCATACAGAGCAACCAGGCTGGAGTTAGGGTGGGATATGCAAATACAGGCTGTCTGCCTGCCCCTTTAGAGGCTGCAGAGCAGCACGCTGCTTCTTGTACTCACTCACACACCCTCACTTGTGCAGAGAGCCGATTGCTGGGAGGGTCGAGCCTTGTCGGCAGGTCTCAAACAATCTTGCATGTGTGTATATGGAGCTTGAATTTTAGATGCATTCCCGCTTTCTTCCCTTATCCTCTTCTTTCTTCAGTTCTCCTCCTCTCCCCTCCTCCTGAACACCTTTGAATTGTTTACCTTGCTTTATTTCCCTCCCCTTCCCTCTTCATCCTCTCGCCTATCTGACTTGCATGTTCTGTGTGCTCAGACCCTTTTTGCATTACTTAGAAAATTGAAAATTGAAAGTGCACACAGGACGAGATGCTATAGTAGTTTGGGCTCCATGTCTCCTTCACTAAAGAAAACAAGACTCCACTTGTGGCAGGGGATGACTTTATATATAGTTATGAAGAACTAAAGCTACCACTTTTTTGATTTGTCTTCATCACCAGGCACTTGCTTTTTTGAGACTCTGGAATTGATCAGGCTATTTTAAAATCACAACAATGTGGAGCAAATTGTGCCAGCTTTCTCCACAGATCTTTTTCTTGGGAGTGATTCTCTCTGTGGTGGACAGCAAAGGAACTTTGTATGGAGGCCACATCAATCCTTTCTATGGAAACAGATACAACCTCTACAAAGCAGGACTCAATCCTCACTACTCACCAAACAAGCCTATGACCCGCCACAAGTAAGTGTTGATTACAGTTTCTAATGCACCATGTGTTTTCTCCTCCAAGATGTTTAAACAACAGACTACAAACTGGACCCAAACCATACGGTATGTCCCCTGACAAAGCCATGTCACCAGAGAGTTGCAGAAATATGGCTTTAGTTAGGGTTTAATTGACTCTTCTGTGGTTCTGACCAAAACAATCTGTGGCTGGGGGTAAAAAGCAACAATATACATGCTGTGTTACAGAAACAAATCCATCATTATGAGTTTTATGATGGAGCAGAGTGAATGACATGGCGTGGGATCCCTCACAGTGAATGTGAACAGTAAGAGGAAGGTGTTAGTGACAGAGAGTGACAGCGCAGCTGGATACTTGCTGCCAGAAGGGAGTGGCACAAAGGATTTCCAGTCAATACTAAAACAATAACACTGTGGATTTATGCTTGTTTTCGCTGATGAATTCTCCCACTATCCACAAAAATAAACTAGGTGTTATTATTCAGTCATATCTGATGAATGAAAAACATGCTGAATAAACACTTAAGAGAAATACCTGCGCCAAGCTTTGAGATGAAATTGAAAGACATCAACTTAATTAATTAAGTTGATGTCTTAACTTAATTAAAGTTTGTGTTTGTATTTGTATGAATAGAGGTGATTGTCTGGCCTGTAGAGCTGTTTTGCTTTTTCTTCCCTTTTTCTCCTTCCCCTTTTCTTTTTGTGCTTGGCTTCCCATCAGAACTGTTATGTCTTTAGACAGCTCCCCAGCTACCTGCTGCTCCACTCAAAATGCCCCAAGAGACCACTGATTGCCCAGCCTTACTTTGTTGGCTCTCTTACATTAAATATGCCACTCCTCATCCTATACCAATAAAAGAAAGCTCAGGATTTTTGAAGCAGGTTTCTGTTAAAAGGTCAAAGCAGTTAATATCATTTTTGTAGTAGATAACTCTCTTGGCTTCTTTATTTAGTATAAATCCAGATTAATTGGTCCCTGAGGTTGAAGTTAACAGCTCGTTTGAAATCGGTCAAAACCAAAGGACTTGTACTATCTTAAAACAACTTCAATCTGGGTGTGATGCTGTTTAAAAGATCCTTGGACAGAGCTTTATTGGGATAATATTCTCATAAGCAATCAAATTAATGTTAACATAAACATGGTCATTCTGTTTTGGGTTTTTTTTTTTTTGGGACTTGCACCATACTAATTTATGATGTCTCTTTGAGCACAATTTCAAGATATGATGAGAAGTAAGTCAAATTTTAATGTTACATATAAAATAAAGTGGAACAGTTAAAGCTGCATTAAAAGGATAGTCAAGGATTTTTGAAGGGATATTCTGTTTAAAGGTTATAAGTAGTTAATATTTTACCTGCATTAGATAATTATCTTTGTGCCTTCATTTAGTACAAATTTAGATTTGTTGTTGCTGGGGGCTGAAGGTAACAGCTAGTATGCGAACAGTCAAGACCAAAGTAAACTTCTACCATCTTAAAACAACTTTAACCTCAAAAATGGTATAGCAGTTCATGCAAACACTGTTTTATGAACCTTAATACCATCTCAACATTTGCATTGTGTGATTATTTATAACCCTCCAACCAATACCCCACTTCTTGTCCAATGACCGCTGAAGATTAGCACCAGCCCCACCCATACTCTGCAAGAATAAGTGTGGATGGACAGCTGGGTGGACGGCTGGATGGAGTTAGGAGGCAATGCGCCACCAATGATCTTCCTGAACATGTAAAGCATTTTCTGGCAGAGTAACTATTATTAAAATGTACTTTTAATTAAAATCTCATTGATTAAAAAAAATACTTTTACATGAGTGAATTTGAACAGAAACGCTTCACATGTTCTGTTCTCAGGTCAAGTTTCAGACAAGAAAATCATCGGCGGCACACTGCCTGATAATATAATTTCCTGTGTAAATAATTTTGTAAATAATAACAGGAAGCAAACGTAAAGATGATTTTTAGGTTAAGAAAATAGCAACTTCATGAACTCCTACAACAGTTCATGCAGTCACTATCTCTGCTTTGATTTTGGTCACTCTCACACTACCCATTAGCTTTAGCCACCAGCATCAACTAATCAGGATTTATACTAAATGAAGATGCAAAGAGAGTAATCAACTGCAGGTGAGATATTAACGGCTTATAACTTTGAAACAGAACCTCCCTACTTTTCCCCTTTATATTTTTCACATAACACCAAACCTTGATTTACTTCTAACCTTAACTAGAAATTTTACTCAAAGAAAACCTTAAAAAAATAGCATAGTGCATGTCCTAAAAGAAAAAACAGAATGGCCACCATGTTTGTATTAATATTGATTGGGAAAACTAAGTAAACACATTTCTCATGGAGTTATTATCCAAGCAAAAGCTCTGTCACGGGAGCTTTTAAACAGCATCACACCCACATACTCCAAATCACTAACACATGCAAGCATTCTGCTTTTTGTTTAGGTGAGGACCAACCTTCAGCCTCTCAACATTGAGTGCAAGCTGTTATAAAGTGACAGGGCTCACACACTCAGCAGCACTGAATATAACATATTATTCTTGGATCTGCCAAAGCACCAGTGACAACTTACAAAACAGCTAAAGGGTAGATTTTCACCCAGCATATAAAACTAGCAGGTTTCTTGTTGCACTCTGGGCGCTCTCAGGACATTACTATGAGCTCTGCATCTTGCCTTTCATCAGTTCAGAGGAAACTGCCCTTCAATGCTAGTTTCTGACATAAATAACAAGCATTTAGTTTAGTCAATAAAACCTGAATTGGCATTGCAAAACATTAATATTTTATCAGCTTTAAGTCAGTGTTTTAATCAATCAAAAATGAAAATTTAACAGGTATTACAGTGTTTTTTTGACCCCCAGTCCTTCGGGTCTTTTAAACATCACTCAACACATCTGCAGCAAGCCAGTGTCAAGACAGAAGCATCCATAAAGGCACTTATCATGGTGCCAAATCTATTTCTGTCTTGGAAACAATTCCACGACTCCATGTATTAATTGATTGACCACATACTTGTATGTTCTGTAAGTAATCCCAGATGGTCTATACATATTTGATTACCAGTAGGTGTTAGTATTTCTCCACGCTCATGCCTGTGAGTTTAACAGGAGCGTTTACCAAGAGCTGATGTCCTTGTTGGAAACAATAGTCCACAAGGACATGTGAATGTCCGACCAACACTTGAGTTAGGTGAGCTCAGATGTTGACTGCTCAGTGGAAATGGAGACTTAAAAATGACACTTGTTCTCTGACTGGTACACAACAATATCTCTAAGTGAATAAATATTTAATAATGTCTGTCGATTTTTGTTTAGTGGAGGAAATGTCCAAGTTCAAACTTTTGTTTCTCTCCGAACACTCAGTCACATTTATGACACACATTCCTGCTGCTGAAGTATTTGAGAATCCTCAGCTTAGTTTGTCGTCACTTTCAATTATCATCTATGTTTTGGCAGCAAAGCGAGTGATTTGATTTCACAGTCATTTCTTTCATTCAATGCAACCACTTGCTGCTGTGAGATAATTTATGGTCCTGAAAGCCTTTGACAGCGACATCTTAGACGGCTTAGACACTGTATCTGTCCCTGACTTTAGAGCAAATGTTTTACGCTTTCATTAAAAATCTGTTCCTTCTGATTTAAAGTTACATTTTGAAAGCGATGCAAAAATAATTGCATGTAAAAACTCTCATTCTCTCTACTGTAAAACAGTACAAGCATAACCGAACACAGAAGCAAAAAAAAAAAAGGTTTTCTTTAAATCATCTCGAACCCCGGCAGTTGCCAGGTGTCACGCGTGACCACTGATCAGATTTGAGTTATATCAGTGAGTTTTTGGGTGATGTATGGGACAGAGATCAAGGGGCAAAGGTCAGGAAGCTGATAGAGGTTAGAGGTTGAGGGTTGCTCTTGTAAGTTTGGGTTGAATGCCCAGTGGAAGACAGGAATGGAGCCAGTCTCCTGCTAAGAGTTACAAAGACTGGGCAATAAACTCCCAAGCTCACTTTAACCAAGTTATTTATCAAACTCCATGCTTTATCTGGTGCAACTGAAAAGGCTTTCAGCATATAAAAGAGAGGGTGACAATTTTTTATTCTGTGTTTTACATCTTAATGAATGTATGATGATACAAACGTTCAGGATAGCAATGAGGGAAGAAATAACTCTACTTCCACTTTTACCCTGATTGAGGTTTTTGTGGCTGCATGTATTTAGTCAGGTTTACACTCATAAGGTCCCATCTGTATTGCAAGTTTTATGTAAGAGTTGGTTTTAATTTTGTATTACTACAGCACATTGGATTAAAGGTAGAAATGACATGGATAACAACATGGATGATCACTACTTTTTCCACAGTGTCACATCATATTGCCACATATCAAGAATGCTATTGTTTGATAAAAACAACTGCAGCAGATGGCCGCTCAGTGCCAGTTTCTTCTTGTTTAAAGGAGTCATTCATTTGAGATGAGGGATTGCTGAAGTCAGTGACTGAACACAATAAACTGAACTTTCTTAGACAGACAACATACAATTGGCATCATTTGATCATCTGACTTTGACTGTATCTCACTGTAACGGGACCAAATTAGGCTGCATTTAAGTGGACCAAATGATAAATGGGCTGATTTAAATAGAACTTTTCTAGTCATACTGATCACTCTTTTACACTAGAGACAGATTCACCCAGCCGTACTCACAGACTACCACACATTCATACACGGATACACAGATTGACAGGAAACTTGGGGTCAAGTGCCTTCACTAGAGGCAAATCGACATGTGGCAGAAGGAAGCTGGAAGCTGGAATCAAACCCATAACTTTTCAATAGCAAGATGACTACACTTACCATTGAGCCACAGTCACCCTATGTAATTGGATCTGAAGGTGGTGATTTGACTGGACTGGATTGTTCTAAATTGAATTTGGGCCAGCTGGAATTCTATAAAACTGGATATGAATAGGACCTGTTTTTCTATGTAAAGTTCCTTGAGATTACTTTCTTTTACAAAAAATAAACTAAATTAAATTAAAGGTTGACAGCAGCACGTAAAGTTTTACTGACAGGACCTCATGAAACCTCATGAAATCTGTTAATGTTTGAACTTCAGCATCGAACTGAACTCTAATTGCTCATCTGCAGTCCTTGTCTTTTCAGTTCACACATTAGGAAAGCTTTTTAATTTTTAATAATAAATGTAGATACCCCAGATTGCTTTGGCACTGGGCTGTTGGCCAGTGGTGTTCATTCCTTCAAGGCTGTGGTCTTGCATGTTTTAGATGATTCCCTGGTTCAACACATTGAAATCAAATAGATAGTTCAATAACAGTTCTAGAGAACTTTAATGTCACTGCATGAGGCTTCAATCCATTAAAGAATCTGACAAAAAGTGTAGGAAAAGCAGGTAAAGTAAGGTGTTGAATTTGTGTGGGGTTTAGAGTTTTGTTTTAGAGTACTGATACTTTGAGAAGAGCCTTCAGGACATTTTTAAAGACAGAAAAGTGTCCCTCTGCTGAAACAGGAATCAGCAACACACACCTCAGAAATATAGGAAAATTAATGACACTTTGAATCTTGGTTTTTGTTTAGATGTGTACCAAATATTCTTTCAAAATTGAGACAACTTTTTTCTCTGAATTTGTGAATTAACAACTGGACGTGTTGACACCCTGCCTTGATCTATTTCCCATTCAAAACAACCTGTTCTTGCCAATATATAGGTTGCAAATATACCAGTGGATATTGACTCTAAAAGTTTAGCTGATTAGCCTGGAAATTAAGATGCAATTATTTTTGGCATTAGACTTAGATATTTGGTTGCCGTGAGCACTTCTGCGCATATGGTATCCATATTAAGTAAGTAGCCATAGGACTACTGTCAAGCACAAAAAGAAAAATAGTAAAAAATATGTTTTATAAACATGGCAAAACTGAGGGATTTATTTTCATTCAAATATATATTTCCTAAAAGGGACTGCTTTATATTTTTGTTTTGTCGTAATGTTAATACCAAACTTATCTCCTCTAATCACAATAACAACAAAACTGAGCTCTGCTTCTTAAAATGTCAAGTTACATGTTTTTTAGTTTACATTTTATATGTGCAGAGTTGATCAATGAAAAGGCAAACATTAGTCAATTGAGATTTATATTTTGGTTTTCAAAGAAATGTTCAGTTCTGTCCTTGAGCTATGATGTGTACACTGCTGTTGTTTTCAACCGTTTTTATTCAGTGACTAAGAAGGCTTATCCGCACAGTAGCTGCAGTCAGTCTTACTAATCTAATAATACTGTTTAAACACATTTTTCTTCCAAAGGCACAAAAAGTAAAGCTGATTATGTGCTTTGGGAAATGCCCATGGATAAGTTGATTTTTTTCTAATTTGGGCATCGTTGCCTCTTCCTGCTCATTAAAAATAAACTGTCTAAAAAGCAGAAGAGGACTATGCTGTTCAACAGCCGATAAATAACATGCAATGCCTATATTAGCAATTATAAGGATTAGGAATTGAAATAAAAGCACGTATTTTTGAAATGTAATAATGGAAAGGAGACTTGGCTGATATTTTGCTCTGAATGTCAGATGGATTCCTCAAGGTTTTAGAGCTGGGAGTATCTTTGACCTTAATCATTAGCCAAGAGAAGCCCCAGTCAACCAGACCATAGACCCTCAAGACATGCCAGCTGGCATCATTAAAAGTTTTTATGAAAAGTGATGGGCCCTGGAGGAGATCTGTTAGCCTATAGACACAGCTGCTGAAGGCCTTATAAAAGATTGCATGGGTTGCTATCAGCCCCCAACCAGTTGTAAATCTGTCTGAGCCGACACCGGTGGCCCGGGTTCAAACAGTCAGGGACCCCTGCAGGTGAGAGTGTGGAAGATGAGCCACCGAGTGTCACAGTATCAAAACAAACAGAGGCTGATGATGATGGGGCAACACATGAAGGCTTAGTGGAATCTCAATCTAGAAGATAAATAATTCAGTATTAGTGACGGGAGCCAAGGAACGATTGGTATGCGCAGACAGTTGAACAGGGATTATCTGCAGTTTTTACATTTTGAAAGCTAAAAGAAGCAAAGTGTGAGAAGAAAGGTGGAATGGTGAGTTGGGTTGAGCCTAAGGAGAGTAGAGATGTGACATTTTTCTGACAGTCTTTGATGGCAATTCTGCTTTTCCCCTGGGATGTTGTAAAACTGTTATAATTTTCTGGAACTTTTTACGTTGGGAGCAGAAAGGAGGTTTAAAAATTCCAGCCTATCAGCAGAAGTAACTGTTGTGTTGTGTGACACTGAGAACAGTGCTGATGATTAAAGTCAGGTGAGGAGAAATACAGCAGAGGTTACAATGTTTGGTTCAGTTGTATGGGTTGCCACTAGGTAGTATGTCAAGGGTGTGCACAAATTGAACATCTGTTTTTTTCTCACATTTTGGTTGTGTTTTCCTGCAAATTTCAAGAAGACAGTAAGAGAATTTCTAAAACGCTCTAAAAACTGCTGGGTTAAAAACAACTCAATCTGGATTGTTTTGTCTGTCCAGTCCTTGGTCAAATATAGACCGATCGAGCTCTGTAGTAATACAGTTTCAGTCAAAACTATTCTGTGAAGGCCTTAGAGTTTTGTTAGAAAACATTGGTGAACAAACAGCCTTATGAAGTCCAAGGAATACAACAACCGAGTCAAAGAGACATTTGTGAGGAGATTTAAAGTTTAGATGAGGGATTTTTTTTTACAGGGCAAATATTAAGATAAGATAAGACTATTGGTTGCATATCAGGTAAATTAAATTGTTAAAGCAGCTCACAAAAAATAGTCTATAGAAATGTTAAAAACGAAATGTAAGAGTACTAATACAATACAAATATGCAAAAATACAGCTCGTGTACATATTAATAAAAAATGCAGGGGGTGTGCAAGTGTTGTTTTTCTTTTTATACTAAGGATGTATCAATCTGCCACTCAAGCAGTTGCTCAGAGCCTTCACTGTCTCATGCAGAAGAAAGGACCTATTGTCCAAAACAGAAGTTAGCTTAGCCTGAGTCCACCTCTCACCCATCTCCTCCACCGAGTTCAGCAGGCAGCTCCTACTCTTCCCATCAGAGCAGCCAGCTGCCCAGCAGAAAACAATTTGATACATTAGTGGTGCACTCTTCAAATCTTCACTTTATGGAAGGGTGGCAAAAACAAAATCGTTGAGTAAAGAAGTCCTTCAAAGTTCAGTTTTCCACAAGCTATGTAGGGGACACAACAGAAGTGTAGAAAAAGTGATGTGGTAAGATGAAACCATATTTGAACTTTTTGGTCTTTTTGCAGGAAAACTAAAGCTGCACATTACCCTGAACACAATCATCCCACCATCAAACATGCCAGTGGCAGCATCATGCTGTGGGAACGTTTCTCTTCCACAAGAATATGGGAAGTGGTCAGAATCGATGGAAAAATAGATGGAGCTAAATACAGGCCAACACTGTGTGAAAACCTGTTAGAGGCTGCAAAAGACTTGAGACTGGGCAGACGATCATCTTCCAGCAAAACAACAGCCACTAAACATGCGGCCAGAATTACAATAGAATAATTTAAATGAAAGTCTAAACATGTATTAGAATGTCTCAGTCAAAGCTTAGATTCAACTGAGAATCTGTGAAAAGCCTTGAAAATTGGTTTTCACAGGTGCTCTCCTACCAATATAATTAAGCTTGACCTGTTTTCCAAAGTAGATTTGACATTTGTTGATGTGCAAAGCTGATAAAGAATACCCCAACAACCCACAAGTTTTATTTCAGAAAAAGGTAGGTCTACAGTTCCACTTCAGTTATTTGCTTATTGTGTTGGTCACATAATATTCTAAGAAATTACATTGAAGTTTGAGGTTGTAATCAGACAAAATATGATATGCGAGTTAAAGGGGGTTGAACACTTTTGTGAGGCATTGTAATTAATACACACACAATATACTGTGCACTTAATCAACGTTTTCAAAAAATTTTACACAAATTTATCATTTTTACCTCTATACACCTTTTGTGAACAACATTTTTTTTTTTTTTGCTAAACACACTCAAGGCATTCATGAGCAAATCCTATATTGTAATCAAGTTTAGCCATTCAGGGAATAAAAGATCATAACATTTTTGCAAAATTCTCCCAGCCCGTGGATCCACATGAAGACCCCTTAAAATGGAAAAAAACATTACAGGGCTTGTCCACAACCGGTGCTTGGTCTGTTCTGGGTGACTGCTGAAACATAGTTCAGACTTGCAGGAAAGGGAGTAATGTCTCATGCTCCCTAAAAACACACATGAAAAGGGGAAGGGTAGGGTGAACCTCTAGGATGGGAATAGTTTTGTGTCTGTTATATATGATCATGCTTTGAAAAGGGGTGCTTTATTTAGCAAATTTCTTCTTTGACCTGAAAATCTAGGAATAGATTTTCTCATCTCATCATTTTTCATCATTGCTCTTCACATCCATCTCAGATCATGTGGATGTAATTTTTTTTATTCTTTTCCCAAAGTGCATAGATTAGTACTTTTCCCAGCTGCAAAACACACTGAGAGCCAAAACAAATTTCTTCCCTACACTGCAGCAGATATGGCAGATATAAAAACAAAATCTAAAGACGGCACTCACACATGACCGTTTTTATATCCAGGGATCATATTTTTGAAATCAGGTTTGTGTAGACTGTGCAGCTTTGGGCATATTATCAATGTTCACCAAATTAGAACTCAACCCTTTTTGACATAACAGAGGAGTTGATGTGTTCTGTCCCAGACCAACATTGCAGTGTGAAATGACAAGATTTTCATTGCAACTGATTTTTTTCACATTTTGTCACATAACCTTAAACTTTGATGTATTTTATTCTTGATGTATTTTACTCTGGAATATGTTATAAAAAGCACATAAATTGAACAAAATTTTGAAGAGAAAGAAAAATTATATGTGCTTTTAAAAAAATTACCCCACAAATAATTTCAAAAGTGTAATGTGCCCCTTAATCAATATTTTTGCAAAACCACCTTTATCAGCAATTCAAGCTGCTTTTCTTTTGGGATACGTCTTACCAGCTTTGCATATTTAGATCTAAAGATTCACTTAATCTGTCAGCAAATTTTAGGTCTTGCCACTGATTCTCAGTTGGATATTGGTGTGGATTTTGACCTGCCATTGTAATCCATTAATTTGCTTTCATTTACACAGCTTCATTGTAGATTTGGACATATGTTTATGATTCTTGTCCTGGTGGAGAGTAAACCTCTGCCTCTCAGACCTTTAACAGGTTTTATTCCAAGATTTTCTGGTACTTACCTCCATCAATTCTGGCCATCTTATCTCTCCCTGCTGAAGAAAAGCATCCCCAAAGCATGATGCTGCCACCACAATGTCACCATGGGGATGGTGTTCAGAGTTGGATTTCCGAAATGCACAGCAGTCTCAGCTGAACTGTTTCCCAGCGCTTTACTTTCCCCTGTGTCATTCTTTGAAACATATTATGTTCCAAACTATTATGCAGAAATGGACACAGACAACTTCAGACTGTGAAAACAAGAAACAGTGATGAGAAACATGAGTCAAGTCTTTTCCCCTTCTTCTTCTGGATTTTTGCTTTCTGCATTGATTGTGTTTCAGCTTCAAGGTCTCTGACTGCCCTCCAGAAGTGCACCTGACAAACAACTCCATAAACAAGATCACTTTTCACTCCACTGAGCAGCGCTCCATACATGTTTGTAAAAACAGTTTCACTCGCCTTCTGTGATCTATTCACAAACACACTAAAGTACTTTCTGTCAGCTGTTACAACTACATGTGCAAGTTTTGCTCAGCATTCACCCTCTCAAAAACAAACAGTAACACTTTTCAGTGCTTTAGATAAACCTTATCAGTTAAATCTGATTTAGATTATATAATATTCTGCATCACTGTAAAACGCCTGAAGTAAAAAAAAAAAATTAAATAAAGGAAAAGAAGAAAAATCTCTGGCTTTGTGTGTTTTCTCTGAGGCATACTGAGCAACAGATGACACCAGAGGGAGTGATCAGTGTCAAAATTTCTGAGAGACCCTAAAAAAGAACCTCCAAGTGTGGTCCAGAGTGAAAACAGCATGAAGGCACACAATTAGTAGTGTTGTAATATTCACTGTACGTGTCAAGTTGTTTCTTAGAGGATTTGACAAGAAGCCAAATATGTTATCACATTAGTTGTGCAGTTTCCACCCCCCATACCTATAGTAAACTCCATCTAAAAATACTTTCCAATCAAATACATTTGCTTGTTTTCTGTTGTACCAAGAAATTTGTCTGTAGCAACCAGTTGCAGCTGCACGTGTGAATTTAAAGAACTCTGAAAGCTATCGTTATACCACATCAGCACAGGTTGTCAGGGTGGTATGAAAAGAGTGCTCTCATTCTAGCATTTCCCCTTTCCCTTCCACTGACATTAACATATGTCAACACATTCAGAGTGGTGGCACAGCTAACAAATTCTGTCCATGCAGCAGAGCTGTTTTCTCACAGATTCCAAACTGGTTGAGCTCCCTCAATCTGCCTACTCTACCTTCCTCAGACCCTCATCCCTTGTCGTTGCACCTAACATGACTATTTATCCCAAAACAGCTGGGAGGAGATGTTTAGTACTGCATGTGCTGTTAAATGCTCCCTTCTGAATAAAAAAAAAATCTTCACATGTGAGCCTCAAGAGTTTGGATCCTTATTTCCTGAGTTGCAGCAAGTCCAGGGGAAAAATTTAACAGTTGCTATAGCTGCGCTGGCAGGGAAGAGAGAAAGGGGGGACAGAGGAGGCCCAACTCCAGCATGATACAACAAGTAGTTTCAGTCAAGTTATTATGTGTTGGAGTCTGAGTCCATTTGAAGACTTGGGGGATTGAAATTACTCTTTGATATGTATCATGGTGAATGGTTGCCAAATTTAATCCAAAACAAAGACATTCTCTGTTACTCATGCCAGTGCTGTCTTTAAGCATGTGCTTTAGTTATGGATGATTACATATACAGTTAGAGTTACAATTCCCCAGTCAAAATGGTTACATGGAGCAGAACCCCAACACATAATTGGATCTACAGAGGAAAACAATCAGATCTGAAGATAAGCTTCATCTTTATCCAGTAATTTTTTTTTTTCTGGTGAAAAAACATTCCCATGCCTCTGCTGAGGACAGAGTAAAAGTTTCATAGTGACATGACCCTGAATGTGAATGAGCTTCCCAGCATCTATGTACTTGTTTAAAGTGAAGCTGATAATTCTGAGAGACAAAATCATACATTCGTATGGTGTTCCTCAGGGCTGTTCAGTACATCTGCCAATACAGTTTTCTTTCTTTGAGCAGGCCTGACAAAACCGCTAACTCCATAGATAATGGCTAAAATGAAATCAGCTCATTACACTGAATATTCCATGGAATGAATATCAACAAATAGAACAGATTTCTGTACTTGTAGTGTAATATAAATTTGAGAGCTGATGTACCTAAGTCTAGTCTGCAATTACAATTTCAACCTGTACCTGTCGCCATTTTTCCTCCAATATGACATAGTGACTGGTGTCTAATCTATCTTTCTACTTCAATAGTCCTCATTTTATGTAATTCTTTTATGTCCACAGAAACCACTGTGCTTACATGGTTCAGAAGAACATCACCTGCATCCTGCAGGACGGAGTGGAAACCTATGTGAAAGCTGAATACACCACCAAGTGCATCTGGGGTCAGAAATGCCCTGTAGTCATGTACGTCAGTCTGTCTGATCAACAAAATGCTAATATTTCAAAATGATCTTAAACTAGTAATAATAGCTCGGGTGTAATGTTTAAAATGTGAAATTGTAACTTTTGGTTTCAAAAACAATGCATTGGATGGCCAATAGCTCCTTGACATACTTCATGCAAGTGCTGCCCTCTAGTGACCAAAACATATTGTGTTTCACAGCATGAGATTTCATGTATTCATGCCAGTGGGGATTTTTTTTTTATTACGACTTACAGGGAAAATGTGGAAAATCTGCTCTTAATTTTCTAATTATGTTCCAGTTTAAATGTAGCTCTCTCCCTACTTTCTTTTAAAATATTTACCAAACTATAGATCAGGAGTCAGTTAACAGTGAATCAGTAGATTCTTGGGTAGTAACCTAATGGTTTTGTAACAGAATTGAAAATAGTACTGCATCCTCTCTTATATCATGTAATGTATTTAAAAAACACAGAGAAAAACTGAACTTCCAAAATGAAAGTTAAATCTGTGAGCGTGCGTGTCAAAGGAAGAGAGTGGGTTTGATTTTAAACAAGATAATGTTAAAGGTGGGTGTTGACCTGAACTCAATCCTCTGATGCCACACCATTTACACCACAATTTATCTTAATCTCCTAATCTTCCTTTAATCCATGGTTAATCCCATAGAAAACAACTTCCTGCAGTTTTTTTCTCTGTGCTATCTATCCATCTGTAATCTGTGCTCCAAGCTGAATTATTTAACAAACAAAAGCATATTTATACAGCTGAAACATTTCTATATACACCGACAGGAAATATCCTATTTTTATCTTGGTTCATTCAGGTACAGAACATTTCACAGGCCTACGTACAAGGTGGGGCATAAGACTGTGACTGAACTTGAATGGAGATGTTGCCCTGGTTACTCTGGTGAAGCTTGCCATGATGGACCCACATCACTACCTGACATCATAGGTCCCCATCGCCCAGGTGTTAAAGGATTCCCTCATGGGCCAAGACCCCCTGTGGTGCCTGGAGGAGTTCCGTTGGATCCAGGCAAATTATTCCCTGGTGTACACTCAGGACAGCTACCAAGTGGAGGTGAAAAACCTAACTATGGTAAGAAATTAGCTATGGTTTTCTTGTCCACATATGTCTTGTGTGCCAAGCTTTTTCTTGTAATTCCAAGTAACAATTTAACTTTTTAGGAGTTACAGGTGAACGTTTGGACCGCATGGAACAGGACCTACGTCGCCTCACCCAAGGTCTAGAAACCCTCAGCGGTGTGGTGACTGGTCTCGAGGAGCGACTTCGAACATCCCTCCGTGAAGAAACCAATAAGTTTCTGGTGTCACTGCTCCCTAACCCTCCAAGAGCACCAGACTCCACGGTGGGATTTGGGGTGATCCCGGATGGTCCTCTTGATGGACTGGAAGGAGGAGGGACAATAACTGGATTTGGAGATTTAGCAGGAAGAGTGACTGAAGTGAGGGATGAGCTGCGAGCCAAGACTCACATTTTGGAAGAGATTCAGGTAACCTATCTTGATACGGGAAAAAAAGATCACATCAGTCTTAGTTATACTAAAACTGTTGTGAAATAATTCATATGTTTATGTATGTGTTTCATTAGGGTATGGTCCTAGGTCATGATGGCCAGCTGAAGAAGCTGTTGGAAGGAGTTGTCGGCAAACCCATCCCTGGTCCAGGCTCAACCTCTTATCTGGACGAGATCTTGGATGTCAAGCTAGCTGGTGTGAGAGCTGAGATCCTCGATGGCTTTGAACGCCGTCTCACTGGCATGGAGAACCATTGTGATGAGAAGATTGGGGAAGTGCAGCGTCAGTGCCAAAGGGAGCACTTGGATGGCCAGGAGCAGATGCAGCAGTCTCTGGATGGCAGAGAAACTGGACTCAGAGAGGAGTTGGGCACCCTGCAAGCTCAGATTCAGGGTCTAACTCTGACTGAGAGCTGTTGTGGACAGGTACGAGTGACTTTAGTAAGGTCAGCAGACTCACAATATTAATTATAATAATCATAATTCATTTAAAAATGTATGTTTTTAATTACAGGTGAACAGCTTGTCTGAGCGCATGTTACTGGTGGAAGAATCTGTGAAAGATTTAACAGAATCTCAGAGACAGTTGCAGATGGCCCTCTCTGATCAAGCCATTCACATAGAGACTCTAGTCGAGACCCGCCTGGTGGACATAGAAGGGAGGCTCAATGCCACCAGTGGTGAACTTGGTGGGGTGGAAATGCTTCCCAGTGGGCTGGATGGTTTCAAAACATTTCTTGAAGACAAGTTGAAGACTCTAGAGAAGAGAGTGTTTGTGGCAGTGGAAGAACTAAGCAATGCTACAACTCCAGCTCTTCTGGAGGGTCAGGTGGTTCCTGCACTGGAGACAGAGATTGAGTCGGTCAGGAGGAGAGTAGAAGGAGACCTAAGTGGAATTCAGAAACAACTATTAGACCTGGAACTCCTTTGCACCTCCACTTGTGCACAATCCACCCCACAAGAGGGAGCTGTCACTGACACCTTAACAGATGAGGAATGTAAAGGAATGGGTAAGAACATGATAGACCGTCTGAACTCCCATTCTGACCAGCTGGACCACTTAAACAATACCTTGAATAACCTGCTACTCCGCATTGCTCAGGAGGAAACAGAGGGCTCCATTCAGGGAGAGATTACCCTGCTAAAAGTCAACATCAACTCTGTAAATCGTACTCTTAAGGGCCTGAAGGACTCAATTAGCTTTATTGCAACTGAAGTGGGCCATGCTAACTCCTCATGGGAGCAGAGGGAGCATCAAATCGTCAATCAAGTGCAGGGAATGACCAAACTCATGGGCCATCAGGCTTCCCTTCTTGGAGCAAGTGAGAGGCGACTGGCAGAGCTTAGGGGTGAGCTAGCAGCTCTAAAGAGACAGTTGTCAGGCGGGCTACAAGGCTGCCACAGCACAGCAATGGAAGTGCAAAAAGAAGTAAAGGTTGTTGACAGCAGAGTTAGCCAGGTGGAGAGCCAGTGTAGCAGCCTTGGGGAACTTGCAGAGAACCTGGAAAGGATCAGGGCAGAGCTGGAGAAACACTCTGTTGCCATCCTGAGCCACGTTAATGGCACACTGACCGCTAATACAGAGCAGCTAGACTTTGCATCCAAGGATGCCACCCAACAAAACAACGACCAGTAGCATTTAAGCTACAGTTTTTGTAAGAAAGACTCACTGTATGTGTGCTTCTAACTAGGCCCAAGTGCCTTATTTTTTGCTTCTCCCTCTCTTGTTCAAACACTATTTGCACACATGCAAATTCATGCAAATGGTGAAGGTTATAAGCTTCTTTTTCCACTGGCTCCAGATCAGTTAAGCATTGTAGTGAAAGGGAAGACCTAAAAAGACTTCTCTGTGATTGTGTAATCTGGCAAAAATATTTCCATAACTGTTTTTATTGGGCATTTGTTTGGTTTTCTCTTGATTATGATTGTGTACGTTCTATCATTTTAACTTATATGACATGACAGCATAACAATGGCGTTAAAATGTTTTTATAGAGAAATGCTAACAAAAGAGAAAATGCTGCTACAGGTTTCTGCTGACAAGCATACCTGACATCCTCCATGTGGATACTAGCCTTGGCTTTTTTTTTTTTTTTTTTTTTTAAAGAAAAACAAATACTGTATGTCAACTTGGTGGTGCTATGTACATTTTTTTCATCTTTGTTTTACATGTGTTTAAGAATGGCTCACATACATATCTGCTTGCAGAGTTGTCTATACTTCCAGCCACATTACTCTAAATAGAGATATTCCACAATAGACCATAAGGGGACAGTGAGAACACATTACATGTCATTGAAATCTAAGAGAAATAAAATTCAAATGTTCAAGACAGGTGCTTTTTCTGGTGTAATTAGGGTCCCTTTTCTTTGGAAATTATGTCATTGCTTTTCTTTAAGACAGCTTAATAAGTCGAATTCAGTGCAATTGTTTGGTCATGCAAGAGAAAGCATCCATATCACTGTGTATATTAAATAAAAAAACATGTACACATATAAATGTTTATCCATTTATTATGTGTCAACAAATGTGATTTTTAAAAAGCACAGAAACAAAGTTTCAGTAGCAGAAACAAACGTTTGACCTTCAGTAAGTCAATATAACTTTTTGGATATTTAAATTGAGATTAAAAAATACCTAGAAATATTCCAATGTATCTAAATAAATAAAGCAACATCAATATTAAACAAACATTTATGGCCTATCAAACTTTGGGAACCTTAAGCTTTTGTAACCAATTTGGTGATATGGTTAGGGTCAATGTCCATTTAGAAGCCCATTATTCTTTCTGGCTAATGTCATGAGATTCTGCTTCAATATTTCCACTTTTTTCATTTTTCTTCATTATGTTTTCTATTTTCTGAAGCCAACCAGTTCCACCTGTAGCAAAATACCTCCTCAACATGATGCTGCCATTCCCATATTTTGTAGTTGGGATAGTATTCTCAGGCTTGCAAGCGTCCCTCTTTTTCCTCCATGTTACAATGGCCATTATGGATAAATGTTCATTTTCACTGTGGATAGTGACTTTAGGCAGCATCTTCACAAGGTATTTTCTAGTTGTTCAGGAGCTAATAAACACATTTTGTTGGCTCAATTTCAGCTTCTTCCTGTCACATGTCAATTTGCCCCTGGGCAAGGCAGAAGGTAAAGGATAAACAGACAGGTTTACATCACACATTTCCTTTAAAATCCTTCAAAGCACAGACCGAAATAAAATACTCTTAATAAAAGGGTGTTGAAGAAAATATAAGATTATACAAAAATCTCTATAAGCCAACCAGGCAGTAAAAGACAGTCAAAATTTGCATGTGAAGTTCCACCTTCAGGTTTTCACCTAGAAATAGTTCAGGATAGAGATGATTAAACAGCAGTGTCAGATCAATTCCTCTCAGTATCTGTTACCACAGAATTAGGCTATAAATATGGTGGGAGTTACAGCAAAGCCAGTTGTCAGGTTGTGCTTACTGCAGGTTTCACATAATATCATTGTACAGTTTGAGAATGCAACATCTTTTATTAATTAACTGCCTGTCAGAATGTAATGAGGACCAGAAATATGTCATTAAAATACACTGTGCAGCATATGGACTGGAGAAATCTTTAGAATGGCTGCACATCTGTCCCATACTCAAATAAATTAAAACACAAAGGGAACTGTGCTCATTTAATAAATGTTCCTCAAACAGCTGGGGAGCATCTTGCAAATGTAAAAAAAACTGTTACCTCATAAGATGGTGATGGCACTGAAGCGGTCTCAACCTAAATAAGGGCATGAGGTGAAAATGTGAGGAAAATTAAAGTGTTTTCCACATCAACAGTTGAGATTTTATACCAATGAATGGAGCAAGAAGGAAGTGAGCTGTGAAATTCAGTTGATCTTCCAAGCCGGAAGCTCTGTCAGCTCTGTCAGCAGGTCTTCTGTAGGCCGTCAGCACATAGTTTTAAAAGACAACATTTCACAGTAACCAGAACAAGATAAAGTTATTCCAGCATAATGAAAGCCAGAGGCTCCACATAAAAATGACAGTGCTGGAAGCAAACCACGGCGCGGATAAAAAAGGCTGAGGTCAATGGAAAAAGAAAATATAGATAAGCAGAGTAGGGATACAGACTGGAGGCCTGGGCAGGCTATAACTCTTCTGTCATAATTTATAATATCGCAACATTTGGAGGAATGTCTTTTGTCTTCTTACAGACTTGGATGTTTGTCTTTTAACAACTTTCCCATGATACCTGAAATGTGTACAAGTTTAGGATTTAGCTAGTTGAAAACATTCCCCTTATTTAACCTTTATAATCCTGTTTATCACATCCTTTAATTTTCAGAATCATACATTTTTATGTATTTTAATGGGATGTCATGTGATAGACCAACATTAATAATGGATAAATTTGAAGTGTATGGGGTGGGGGCTTGTTTCAGTTTTAATGTTTTAGGAAGACCTGGTACATACTGACATTAGTCTTACTGCAGTGTAGTTTACAGATGAGTTTGAGCTTTTTAATCTGAAAGCTAGTGGAGATTTCTAGTAGTTGTATAAAGAAAGAAAATTCTCAACTTTCTGGTTCTAACAGCTGTTTTTTTGCTTTTTGGTTGTTTGCTTCGGGCACTGACATATTCATTAGCCACATCTCAACAAACTAGTAGAGTCACAGAAAAATGTGCAGATATTTGTTTCAAACATGCAAATGTGAACATTTTTCCCTCACCTAATTGAAAAAGAGGGTCTTTCTATTAGTTGATGTTTTAGCAAGAAAGATCAGTTATTAAAGTAGTAAAGGATTTTGACAGGGGGTTGAAGACAGTGCAACAGTGAGATGAGGATATATCCTGTTGAAATGCTATGAGGAGATACAGTCAGGACACTGAGCAGAGTGAGCAGGCATGTCACAGTCAGCTGAGAAAGAGGCAAACTGAGGAATGAGACTCACTGACGAGGAATACTCCCGCTGATAGACAGGGATGTGACAAGAGCGGGGCAGACAGGGGTGCCAAAGGATAGACACTAAGACAGAAAGCACAACAGTGTCAAGTACGATGAACGACGTGGGAGGTGGAAGTAGTTGTGTTTACAGCCTCCTCATTTCTCTACGCTTTGTATACTGACAGGAAAGCCACAACACAGTCTTCAAAAAAGAAAACACTATCCTGCCAAGTCTCAGAAACAAGTGGGCTAAAGCAGGGCTAGCTGAGGCCATGAGGGTTTAAACCCCAGGGTCCTGAAAGCAACTGGATTCCCTGTCAACCTGTGGAAGCAGCACAACACAAAGACCTGTCCTGTTTGTGACCTGGAGAAGATGCAGCAGGAAAGGGGGGTGGGGGAGTGATGAGAAGTAAGTACAAATGGGGAAAGGTGGGGTAGAAGATTTTTTTTCTAATGCTAATACATATCAAATGGTTATGTAATACTAAAACCCTGTGGGCCCCACAGTGGTTTTGTTGCATTCTCTCTTTTCTTGCTTGTGCTTACACACACACACACACACACACACACACACACACACACACACACACACACACACACATGCAGAGTGCCATGAGGCATTGTTGCTCTGTATTAATGAAACATTTGATTTAATCCAACATGAGAGCATGGGTCATTGAATTCGTGTCAACTGTAACATAAAGTCTAGCAAATTCTGGAAGTTTTTACATTTTGTGAAAAACGAAAATGAAAGGTATAATATTCATGAGACAACAAAACAACAACAAAAGTCTAATTTTTGTGTTTGGGAGGATCTGCTTAGTTGTCTAACGTAGCTTCCAAATGTAAGTCTTCAGAAGAAAGAAAGAGTCTGAACCTTGGTTCTGGGTTTTATTAGAAATGATTACCTTCAGAGAGCATTTCAGATTTGCAGACGGATTTCTGAGCTACATTTCATGTTCAGTGCAAAATTATTTAGCTACCCCCATTTTTATCTCTCCGCAACATCAACTTCAAATCATGCTGCATTCACAGTTTCTAAGAAGTGGGAAGTCAAGAACTTTTTCACACTTTTTTGCTTTTCAAATAAAACAAATTATCTTTGGCATTCATAAAGTGCATATACCTTAAGAAAGAAATGAGTTTGTGCGGCTCTCTCTGAATCTCTCTTATATGTTTTATGTCCTAAAATGAAAGTTTGACACTTCATTTTGTATTTTTTTTTAATTTTCCCAGCAGGAGATGGGAAATTTTGATGGTAACACATTTGTTAATAATTGCACCTGGCATATAAAAGCAAAAAAAAAAAAAAAAAAAATTATAGATCTGTAACATATAAATATTCTGATCTAGATGACTTTCTAACCTCACATGGGCAAACAACACCGCACAAATTCAACCATTCCAATATTTATTGGACATAAATGAAACTAAAAGGAAAAAGTTTGTTAAAAAACAAAGGAAACAAACAATAAAAAATGCAATAAGTACATTTAAACTTAAAATTATTCATACCCATGGCAGATTCAGGTTTAAGCATCTTGTCATTTCACCAACACTTTTCTTCTGACTGGAAGTAATGATTGTTGTGGCCCAGCCAGAGTCCTGACTTAAATCAGAACACTCAGAAAACTCAGGTAAGGAGCCAAAGATTAGGGTGATGACAAGTAGACCCTCCAACCTCAGAGACTTGTAGTCTATTCCAAAACATATACCAACACACCACCAGCGGAAACATGCAAAAGTTTGTTCCATTGGTTATTGAGAAGGGTATAAAAAATTTTGACAAGCCATTTTTAATCAAAAGTTTTGTTTTTATTAATACCGCTTTGAAATAGTTTTTGTTGTTTAAAAGGGACTGTACTTTGCTTTTATAATGTCTAAACAACTTTGGTAAAATTTGCTCCAATTCTTGAAGTTAGCCTCCTTCTAACTATGGATGAGCAGTTGGTTTCAGTGAAACTTTCAAATCATTCTGAAAGACATTAGTTGTTAATTATTTAGGTGATGTTTTACATCATGATACTAAAACCTGACTGCTAATTGGTAATTGCTAAATGCTTTAACTTTACCAGCTGGAAATTATCATGTTCCATTTGTTAATAAAATAATTTTAGACTTTCTGTCAAGCTTCTGTAGAGAAAGAGAGCAGTGAAGCAGTGTAACTGTTATACATAAAACAATCTACTTGCTTAGCAAGGTATGCAAGGTATGCAACATTACTTACAGGGAAAGGATTGGGGAACTCCTGTGCTCGGGGGCTGGTGACCTGCATGTTTTAAATAATCTGCTGTTTAAACACACTTGCTTTAAGTGGACAGTTCATTAGGAGATTCCTCCAGATTCTGATGAAAAGTCTACGTGTTTAAGCAGAGACAACTAAAACAAGCATTGCTAACCTCTGATCCAAGCTCAGCACTTACAGAACACAAGATATATAGATATATATGGATTTATTACACACAAAGTGACATATTTTGAATATTTTTTTTTTCTGTGCTAGGTGAATAAACCCCCAAATTTAGTTTCTCAGAACATTAGATCATCAAAACAAACTATATTCTATCTTAATACAGAAATATTCAGTTGTGGCCAGCACAATCATGAAGAAGATTGATAACTTGACACTGGCCCAGCAGATGGTCACAACAAGTCATAAACTGGAAACTGGCTCTTCTCACAGTGCTGCATCCAAACATACTGATAGACAGTTGCGTAGAAGGAAACACTGTAGTGGAAAAAGGATGCATAAGCAATTATGATAACTGTAGCTTTGATGGCATTATAAAGAAATGTCCATTCAAGAATTTGAAGCTGATTCACAAGGTGTGGCCTGCTGTTAGACTCAATGCTCCAACACAGAGACATATCCAGGCTATGGGCTGCAACTGTCACAGTCCTTGTGTTAAATGACTTCTGAACCAGTCAATGACAAAAGTCTTTTACATGGGCGGCTAAGGAGGTAAAACACTGGACTGCTACTCAGTTTTCCAAAGTCCTATTTTCAGTTTAAGGTAAATTTACCTTTTAATTTAGGAACTAACAGAGTCTGAAGGAAAAGTGGAGAGGCACAGAACATAAGTAGTTTGAGGTCAGTGTGAAGTCCGTGATGACTCTGGGAGTCATACCATCTCTTGGTGTTTATGCAATTTACTTCAGCAGGCAAACAACCAAATGCAAAAAGCTGCACCTTCTATTGAATAAACTTTGACGATTTATTGGAGATTGTAAATAGAAAGATTTAAATTGTGGGAAGCTTAAAGATGTGGCTCTGGATTTCCTTTAGTGCGGCCAATGTTTAGAAACACACATAAATACACAAAAACAGGAGTATGGAGGAAGTAGAGAAAAAAGAAGCAATAATTATTCTGCAAAACTGAAAGCAACAAATTCAGCAGATTCTGATGCAGATTCCAGTTTAAGACATCCTTTAGGGAAAATTGGACTGAAAGGTACACAAGCGGAACACAAAGGCTGAGGCGCCACAGATCACATCAAAGCCTCTCAGTGGCACAAAACTCAAGGGATGTGTGTGGATGATTCATAATGGATGAGTGAGTGAGTGAGTGTGTGTGTGTGTGTGTGTGTGTGTACACACATGCCAAGGAAACTCTTGAGATCTTAAGAGCTGCCCTCTGTGTGTGGCTGACAGCTAAGTGATACTACTGTAAGCATGTCACAGCCTTATGTTTCTCAGATTCCATTAAGATGTAGCTGCACTGGGCTCCTTCGTCTCTGTTGTTTTTTTTTTTGTTTTTTTTTTTGAAAATACACCCACGCTGTACTGTTTCTTAAGAGGTTTCATTTATAGGTAAATACCCTTTCTCCATTTACAATGTTTTAATTTTAAACTTACCATAAGGAAGGGTACACAGTTCCTGCAAATATTCTCAAAGAAGCATTATTGTGTCCAGTCTCTGCCACACAGCATTTTCTTTTCCGAGACCATAATTAAATCATTAGCTGTCACTTCCGTTAACCAGCAGAGATGCGCATCTAATGTGCTAAACGCCACAGGGCTGGAGCTGCTCTGATTCAATGAATCTTAAGTGAACTCTAGTGAAAGCATTTCGTTTTGCATTTTATTTTACTCACTGGGTGACGGGCTGCAGGACACGAACAAGCGTCACCTCTGTCTCTGTATCCGGATGTGTGCTTGGTGGTGGTAGGGGGCTTTCATTGGTGTTATGCAGTGACATGAGTGTTGAATATGACAATTATAGAGTTCACAAACTTGAGAGGAATCTGGTCCCAAGATGGGGGGAATTCTATTAGGAACTGGATTAAAAAGAGCTGCATCTCTGAGCCAAAAAACAGACAAATAAACCTTTGTTAGGGCATTTAAGAGGGGATGTGATGCTGTTTATATCTCTACTGCAGTGCAAAGCTCCTCTGTGATCATCCAAGTTTGAACTTCTTAACTAAGTCAAATGGAGATCCTGACAGATTATTTTAGTGCATTTGAATGAGCTTTGTGGCACATTAAAGTTTTGCATCTACCCCACCATAATCACTTCTATTATCCAACCAGACCTCAGCAAAGAGTATGCTTTCAAATGAGATTTTAATACTCCCATTTTAGCAGCTTATGTCCCCAACTGTGGCCAGTTTGTGTTCTGTTGCTCATTTGAGCAATGAGCAACAGGAAGATATTATGCATATGCATTTATGTGCACACTCTGCACAGTGTAAAGTAAAACCGGATCATTTTTCACAGCTTTTAAAATAGGTTCATCAATACCACAATGTGGGTTTTGAGGAACTCTATGCAAGAGCAGAAACCCTGCCCACAAGTTGAATAAAAATAAGATGTGCAGAAAGACTTTACAAGTTTCCATTTTATTGGTGTACTTCTGACAATAACAATGATGGTATAAAAGAAAATCTCCATCATACAAATTTCAATAATCAAATGATAATATGCCAATACACATACAGATCCACATAAGGCTGACATCAAGTTTTGACAAGTGGCTTCGAATGGCTTCAATTCAAGGAGACGTGTCTCTCCTTACAATCAAAGAATAAATATTTTGAAGATTTTAGCTATTGGTCTCCTTTTTTCAGTTTTCCTCTGAATTAGTTCTTACAAAAAAGAAATTATCTGACATTTTTACGTGGATAGTGTCGCTGGTTTGGGTGCCATTGTTTCTTTGCAATGTAAGACTTTTTTTTTTTTTTTTTTTTTTTTTTTTTTGGCTGAAATACAAAAAAAAAAAAAAAAAAAAAAAAAAAAAAAAAAAAAAAAAAAAAAAATCTTTCTTGCAGTGTTTTCCTGTGACCTCCACCTAAACCCAGATGCTGTCACACTCATTCACGGACATTCTCATGTGAGAATCCGTGCTGATTTACAACAGGATATGTTTTTCCTGATTGCCACAGCAAATTAAGCACGGTGGAGACACACTGGAAGTGCAAAACTCTGAGATTATGAGAAGAATTTTAAATCTTATGGAATATTTTTTTCAAAGAGAAGAAAAGAAAGAGCATGTGCTTGGAAGCAGTGATGTAAAAACATTGATGTGTAAGCTCCACTAGCACTTGAATGGCACCAGATAAACCCCAAGCCAACCCCCCTATCCCTCCCCACCCTCCTGAAGCCTTGTTCTTTATGCTAGCATCTGTAGTGATTTAAGACCTTAATAGAATTTCTAAAACACTACACACAACAACAATATTTACAATGATCATTTTCTTGATATGCACTTCTTTTTCAATTTAAATATTCTTGCTTATTAAAAAAATAAAAACTCAAGTGAAAAAAAAAACAAAACAGAACAAAAAAACTGCAATAAATTAAAAAGCTTTAAGGCTGCCAGTCTTGTCAGATGCCCAAAGAATGGTCCCTTCATTTAAACTGGCACAGAACAGATCAGGACAGGTGAGATTAAGATATGAAAAACCCTCTTTAGCGAGAGTCTGCGCCTGCTCTCATCACACTGGAATCAAATATTTACTAGTCCAAATACAAGTCCCTGGTGAGTAAACGAGTGGCCGAAGCTGATCAGTAGTTTCCAAAGAAAATAAATCTTGAAAGTGTCGAGCTGATGCGGCTGCTCATCATGTATGGTGAATATAGAGCCTAATACTGACTCTGAAAACGTTGAGGGCCTCTTTAGATTAAGGGTGTCACTCACAGTCTGAATC